>OX451741.1:868968404-869420035 GCA_948472305.1 Vicia faba
ATACTTTTGAATCAAGGCCAAAGCATTGGTTTCCTTGACTTGATCATTTCCTTCATGAGTCATTCTGAGAGAGTCAAATATAGACTTAGTTAAGTCTCTATTTGTGATATTCTCATACTTAATGTAATAAATAGCATTCAACAAGATAGTTCTTGCTTTATGATGATTCTTACAATCCTTTTTCTGATTAGTCATAGATTTTCTTTCAAGCTACTTTCCATTTTCATCGGTAGGATGTTCGCAGCTATCAACTACCATATCCCAAAGATCAACATTGTGACTTAGAAAGAAACTTTCTAGTTTGTCTTTCTAGTACTCAAACATTGTAGTTATCTTTATCAGAAACTAGAGCTAGTGGTGGTGGAATAGGATCAACCATAGTGTTTCTAAAACTCATCTAGATATTTATATGACACTGTTAATTGTTTGATAGAAATCAATACCAGAACAAGAGCTTTGATGCCAATTGAAGGTGCGAGAAACATAAGAAAGGGGGATTTGAATTATGTTGCACCAAATAAAATCTTTTTGCAACTCAAACACAAAGCTTAACAAGTGAATAAAGATAAATTAACACAATTATTTTTATCCTGGTTCACTGTTAACTAAGGTACCCCAGTCCATCCCACAAGGTGATTTGCCTTATACATAAGGAATTAATTCAATTTGATCAACCGGATTATAAATAACCATAATAAGTCTGACCAACCTTATTGGCACCCCTAATAAGTCTGTCAATCCTTATTGCAAATCCACTACGACCGCAGTAAAGTCTTCTTGAGAATCCAGACTCACATAGTATCTCAAGGAACTTATCAACAATCGTTGATATACAAATGTGTGTATACAAATATGCTTCTAGCAAAGCAGATTACACAATGTTTAAGTACAACAACACAAAAGCGTTGAAATAAATATACGAACAAAAACTCCTTGCTTATTTACAAAACTAAAGAATTTCTCTAAAGAGTTCGTGCGTCGTTTTGGTGTAGTTTTGTAGAAATGATTCGTTGGTTTCAAATTCTTCCAAGTACTCCTTTTATAGCTGAAAAAGAGATCCGTTGGAGGGTAGAATAGGAAACACAAATACAACTAATTTGTTCCCAACGATCATGGTGGGAATGGTGGATAACAAGTACAAAAGGCTTGTCCTGGTGCCACCCTATAAGAGTAGGGATCATAGAGTACTTTGTACTTTTATACTCATCATCACATACAATCCCTTAGTATTAATCTGTATCTTCTGCATCTTCAAAGGCTTCCAAATTGTATGTTAATGAAGCATGTTGTAGAAGGATCAGAACTTTGTATCTTCACAACCTAACTCTTTGAGTCTTCAAAAATTGTTCAGAGAACCCGTTCCTTCAGAGTCTTTAGCACTTGGTCTTCAGAAGAATGTCTTCTGATCTTCAGAACTCGTTTAGAATAACCTTGTCTTTAGCATCTTCATAACTTGGAACAATAACAATAAAGATTTAGAAGGACTCCAAAGCTTCCTTACAAAGTCATGATCATAAGCTCTTGTACTAACGTTCCTTAAAACTGTTGCATAAGAAGCATTTCAGAACCTTGACTTAACTTGTAACACAGCATAGGTATTCTTCCAGAGAATTGAGTTCAGAAATTGATGATGTCACATGCCTTCTTACTAGAGTCAGAACCTATTTAGCAAAAGCTACACACTAGACAGAAATTATTAGAATACACAATTGTTCTTTAATATAACATGTAAAGTTATCATCAAAACTTAAGGCCAGATGTAGAACCAATCTTGTTCTTACATTGACTGCCAATCTGATCAGTATCGGGCATTTCTGTAATCAAGGTCTATATGTGAATTTTACCAAGTCTGAATGTTTGGTTACAAATAAGAAGAATGATGTGCTGATGAGAGGAGTTAGGACTAAATACAATTTCTTTTTGTGGATACCATGAGAAACTTATCGTTCCTCCACATGTTTAATGTCTAAGGAAGATGAAGCCAAGATGTGGCACCAGAAGCTTAGACATCTGAATCCCAAATGTAGGAAGAAGATTATGTCTGAAGAAGCTTATAAGGCCTTTAACTCCATAACCAAAGTCATAATAGAATCTATTAATGTTGTGGTTGAAGATTCAATCATTGAGAAAATTACTGATGTAAAGAAGTATCAGTCTACTTATACTATGAATGTTGATAATTTAGATTCTGATGATGAACCTATAGGAAAGATATTGGCTCCTGGTATTTCCAAAAGGATAAAGAAAAAGAAAGGGAGTGATGTTTTTCCTTCTAAGACCTCCAAGAAAAGTCATGTTATTATACCTACTAAGAGGTGGAGTAAAGTTGTAAATCCTACTACCAAGCAAAGGTCCCTGAAGAGGAAGGAGGTATCCTTTAGTGACTCTGAGTATGATGTCGAACATGATGTTCTAGACATCTTGCCCTTAGCTAAGATGAAAGCTGCTAATATGAATGAAATTCTCATTGGCAACATTTCCCTTCACTTTGTGGAAAATTTTAAAAATGGAAATATTTGTATCAAAGAAGATTAGCTTTGGATAGTGAGCTTAATAAGGATGCTATTAAATGAAAGGAGGGTAGAAAGGTGTATGATAGAGGGAAGTGATGATGATTTTTTCTTCTGAAGGGACTAACAGGTTTGGGTAAATTTATTTACATTGTTGGAACCAAAAACTTATTTAATTTTGGGTTTTATGTGTTTGATAAAACCTTGAAGATGTCTATTGCATTTCCTTCTCTTATTTGTGGTGTAATTCTCAGTCAGCACCCTGGTTTCTTTATCACCTCCTATATTGCAAGTAATAGGGAATCTCCTATATCTTTTCACTATGTTTTTTGCAAGGACACGTGTCACAGACATTGTCATGACATATGGTCAAGAAGCAGTTAATATGGAAGATGAAAATTTTGATGCAGAAGGTAATTCTGATGAGGAATTAGATGCCAGTACTGACATCAACTACATAGTTTATTTGTTGTTGCTTTTGTACTAGTAGGGTATATGCCCTGGATATGTGTGCTTCCAATTTTTATTGTACATTTACTCTATTTTTTTTCTATTTTTGTGGGAGTAAAGTGTTAGTGTGTGTTTACCTAAAAGTTTGTTTGTCCTAATGTTAGTGTCATGTTAAATGCTTTGACATGTTGATTAACATTGTGATAGGACTATACTATTGCTTAGTGAGAGTAGTCTTTGTTGTTGTTTTCTATGTATGCAACTATTTAGGGGGAGCATGATTATTTGTCATGCTTGGTCTAGTGTTTAAGGATATTTACTTTTGTTGCTGCTATTGATGTGTGCATTCTAACACCCTTCTAAACCCTGAAGAATGTTCATAATTATTCTAATAAATAAATCAGAGTATATCACCAAGAAGGGTGTCACATCTTCAAATAAAAAATCATAACAATACATCCTTCTCCATAACACGAGTTTTCAAAATAACTAACAAGATACTTCAACATTTAATTCTTCAAATTAATGCAACATAAATCATAGTTCAACTTCTCATAATGACATTTCATAAAATTTAAGCATACTTCATAACTCGTCATCATAAATCAAACAACTCGAGTACCACATAGGATGAATCAACATCTTAAGACAAAACAAATAACATGAGTTCAAATCACTCGATCCCAACCCCGATGTAACATATCAAAGCAAGACTCTCTTTATTCTATGGAAAGCAAATAAACACACTATGGAGCTGTTCTCTAAGCTTCACTACATTAATCCTAACCACCTGTGCGTTACTCACGTGGAGGCAACATTCAAGCAGAAAGGGTGAGTAAATCATAATCATTATATAAGACATAAGGAGTAGACATAGCAAAATATGCACATAGGAAAGGTATCACACATCATCATATCTTCATGTTATACTCACAACTTTGCAACGTCATTAATTCACAACAACATATTATCAAAACACCATTCATCAACATACATTGTTTAAATCACATCATTATGAAATGTCACTTATAATGAAATGCAACATCTTAGACTCATTCATGTGGTACCAAATCTTCACTAATGACTTTGTCATTGTTATCTCCAAAGATCCCCACCAATAGGATCAATTCCCGCTTTGAACCAGTACTTCACAATTTTGGACTCAATCCACACTATGGAATTGATGTCTTCACTGGACAATTATTCTATCATCTTCACTGGACCAAAGTCCTAATAACATCACTGGACCTAAATCCTAAACCATACGATGAATGCATGAAGCGCAACAACATAAAACAAACGACCACGAATAGTCAAAAAGCACCATCATTCATGATTTCATCATAATATCATCATATCATCTCAAGTAAGAAATCATCATCATTATATCATCATAATAAAAAAAGCATCACTTAAAAATCATAATAACCAAAGCATCTTCATAATCCAACACGGGGAGCCTAACTTCATCCTAGCTTAGATATTGGAGAAAAACTTATTTTTATCTCATTATATTCCATATAACTACAGTTCACTATGTTAGCTATCCAACGCTTCGAACCTCACCTCAAACCAAGTTCTGAAACTCAAGTTATGGCTCTTTTAAGAAAGTCCAAAACAACCAATCCATTATGCCTTCCTTCGCTCGACGATGTTCGTCCATCGCTTGTCGATGAACCTTTCACGTCCGCTTTGCCCGGAGACTCTAGAGGCGAAGCACTCCAAAAACTATCTTCTATTCTGCCATCCATCATCACTTGTTTCTGCTTGCAACGGCCTAGATAAATTCCATCACCCGTCGACACAACCTTCATCGCCCGTTGACGTTGCGCGAATAAGGTTTACTTGTTACGATTTCCTGCATAAACTAGTCCAATTTTCTTGCGATTTCATCACATTACAGGTCCTAAAGCATCAGCTAATCATAGGATTTTATCTTATATCAACATACTATGATACTACACTACCTATACATCAATTATAAGCCATTATTCATCACCAACTTACCAATTCCTCATCAATCATTATCAATTCCTCATCTACCAAAACCTAAGGCAATTCTACCATCATCTAAACCTTAAATCAAATATAATAACAATGATAAAACTCCTCTTACCTTAGATTATTGCAGCAATTTCAATCCCTTGGTGTTCTATCACAAGATCCTCATGTCTTTATGCTCGAGCTTTCTTTCTCCACAATGTCTGTTCCAATTCCACGATCGCACAGAATAATCGTGTAAATCCAAAACCTTATCCTTATACCAAACTTGCCCTCTTAGACCCATAATAATGAACTTCCCATCATGCCCCCACTTATCCTTCCTTAATGACTACAATGCTCTTAATTTATCTACATCATATATTATTCTATTTATTTAAATCCTAATAATTCTAAATAATCACTATTAAATCTAAATAACTCTAAACTAATTATTTAAATTCTAAACCTTCTTATTATCCCATCCTACACCACATAAATCATCATCTTAAACATCTTATTATCAAGTTATCGCTCTTGCATCACAGATGCATCACGAATACACTTCATATATCGTCACAAGGACTCACACAAAGAACCAAAACATCATATATACCAAACACTTCACAAAGACTCATATATTTACGCCAAATTAATTAAATAATAGTTAATCTAGAATTTGGTGTGTTACAACTCTCCCCCACTTAAAAGAATTTTCTCCCTCGAAAATTACCTAGCGGAAACAAGATCGGATAAGACTCTCATATGATCTTCACGTTCCCACGTCCAACTCTCACTGGCTGGTCCGTCCCACAATACCTTCACTAAGGCGATATCCTTGCCTCGCAATTGCTTCCCTTACAGACCTTCCAATCACAATGGTAATGCTTCAATAGTTAAGTTATCTCTCACCTGTACATCATCCATTTGAATCACGTGTGACGGGTCTAGAATATACTTTCTCAACATAGACACATGAAACACATCATGTAGATTCATGAGTGAGGGCAGAAAAGTAATTCGATAAGCCACCTCACCTATCTTTTTTGATATCTGATACAGGCCAACAAAACGGGGCATAAGCTTTCTCGACCTTAAAGCTCTACCAACACCAGTTATTAGAGTAACTCTAAAAAACACATGGCCATCTTTTTGAAATTCGAGATCTTTCCTCCTCTTATCATGGTAACTCTTTTGACGACTCTGAGAAGCCTTCATCTTCTCTTAGACCATCTTCATTTTTCAGTCTTCTCTTGTACAACCTCAGGTCTGAGTACATCACTCTCCCCCGACTAATACCAACACAATGGAGTCCTAAACCTCCTACCATACAATTCTTCATACAGCGCCATCCCAATACTAGAATGAAAAATGTTATTATGAGTAAACTCAATCAATGGCAAGTGGCTGTCCCAAGCACCTCCTTGTTCCAACATACAAGCCCTCAGCAAATCCTCCAATGAATGGATAGTCCTCTTTGTCTTACCATTAGTCTGCGGATGATATGTCAAACTTAACTTCAACTTAGTACCAAAAGCATTCTGGAAACATGTCCAAAATTTTGACGTAAACCTCAGATCTCTATTCGACACGATACTTGAAGGTATTATGTTCAACTTCACAATTTTTTCAATATACAATCTGGCCAGCTTCTCCATAGGATGATTAATCTTCATTGGTAAGAAATGTTCCGACTTAGTCAATCTATCCACTATCATCCAAATTGAATCACTGCCCTTAGCAGTAACCGTAAACCCGATAAAAAATCTATAGAGACACTCTCCAACTTCCATTAAGTAATACTCAACGGTTACATAAGACCCATAGGCTTTTGATGCTCAATCTTCGACTTCTGACAAGTCAAGTAGGCATAAACAAATTTGGCATCTTCCTTCTTCATACCTGGCCACTAAAATAGCTTCTTCAAGTCCTGATACATCTTTGTATTACTGGGATGAATACTCAACCCACTTCTATGTACTTCCTCAAGAATACTCTTCTTAAGGTCTGGAACATATGGAACACACACTCTATTGCCAAACTTCATTACACCATTCTCATCAATTCTGAATTTATCTCCTTTACCTTGGTTAATCAAAGTCAACTGATCGACTAACCTTAAGTTAAACTTATAACCTCGCGGATTTCTCCTATTGTACCACTAGTAAGTTTCAACATTCCTAACTTCATACTATTATAAGTCTCTTCACACACTAAGCTCATATCTATAAATTGTTTTATCATCTCTAACTCTCGAACCATAAGCATCGACATATGCAACGACTTCCTACTCAATGAGTCAACAACTACATTTTCTTTAAAAGGATGGTAATTCAAATCAAAGTCATAATCCTTCAACAACTCAAGCCATATTCTATGTCTCATATTCAACTCCTTCTGGTCGAACAAGTATTTTAAACTCTTATGATCACTAAACACTTTGAATTTAGAATCGAAAAGATAATGTCTCCAAATCTTTAATACAAACACTACCGCTGCTAACTCTAAGTCGTGCATAGGATAATTCCTTTCATGAACTCTGAGTTTCCTAGAAGCATAAGCAACAACTTGCCCATTTTTCATAAGTACACCACCAAGACCCATCTTAGATGTGTCACAATACACCACAAAAAACTCACTCAGTTTAGGAAAAAATTAATATCGGAGCGATCGTCAACCTCTTCTTTAATTCTATAAAGCTTTCTTCGCATGTAACATCCCACACGTAAGCTTGACCTTTTCGAGTCAACTGAGTTAATGATAATGCTAACTTAGAAAATCCTTCAATGAACCTTCGATAGTAACCTGCTTCACCAAGAAAGCTTCGAATCTCAGTTGCAGATTTCAGAGTCTCCCATTGCAACACTGCATCAACTTTATAAGGATCCATAGCTATTCCTCCATTAGAAATCACATGCCTAAGAAAACTAACTTCCTTTAGCCACAATTCACACTTTGACAACTTTGCATATAATTTATTTTCCTTTAACACTTGCAATACCATTCGCAAATGCTAAGCATGCTCTTATTCTTATTTAGAATAGATCAGAATATCGTTAATGAACACCACAACAAACTTATCCAAATATGAATGAAAAGTCGGATTTATATACTCCATGAAAACACTTGGCGCATAGATACATCAAACAACATCACAGTGTATTCATAATGACCATACCTCATTTGGAAAGTTGTCTTCGGAATATCATCTAGTTTAACTCGAATCTGATGATAACCCGACTTTAAGTTAATCTTGCTGAAAACGCAAGCACCCACCAACTGATCTATTAAATCGTCGATCGTTGGTAGTGGATACTTATTCTTAATCGTCACTTTATTCAATTGTCTTTAATCTACACACAGCCTCATACTTCAATCTTTCTTCTTAACTAGCAACACGTGAGCACCATATGGAGAAACACTCGGTCAAACAAACTTCTTCTCAATCATCTCTTCCAATTGTTTCTTTAACTCACTCAGCTTTGAAGATGATATTATGTAAGGATCCATCAATACTGGACTTGTACCTGGCACCAAATCTATAGAAAATTTCACTTCACTTTCAGGAGGTAAATTACTGATGTCATCTAGAAAGACCTCTAGAAATTCACAGACAACCGGTAATTCCATATTCGCATATTTGCCATCAACTTGAAATGACACAAACATCATAAACATCAAGGCTTCATATTCTAAAAGTTTATTCACTTGCTTAGTGATAAAAAACATCAATTCTCCATTATCACAAAACATAGGGAACCTCAAAGTCTTATTATAACAATTGATTTGAACATAGTTGAACTCCAACCAGTTCATCCCAAGGATAACATTGATTTGACGGTAGAAACACCAAATCCATCATGAAACTCTTGCCAAAAATAGTCAAAAGACACTTCAAACAAACGTAAGTAGTAGTAACAGAACCACTAGCAGGAGTATCTATCACCATACTACCATTCATATTAGATAATTTTAATTCCAACTTAGTAGCACATTCAAGCAAAACAAATGAATGAGTAACACCAATATCAATAATAGCAACCAATTCAACATTGTTAATAAAGCAAGTACCTCAAATCAAGTTTTCCTTCTTAGCTTCCTCTAATCCACTCAACGCAAACACTCTACCATTGGTCTGAGTAATAGCATCCATCCTTGGTTTCTAACACTGGGTACTAATATGATCCTGCTCTCCATAATTGAAACAAGTTGGACCATCGTTCTTGCATTCAGGAGCAAGACGACCCGCATTACCACACTTGTAGCACCTCAATACCTTATTCTCACACTCATTAGACCAGTGACCTTATTCATCACACTTATAGCACTTGACAGAAGCGGTAGCTCCCACCCCCCAATTTTTCTTCTTACCATCATAAGCCTTTTGTTTCCCTTTATCAACTGGGGCATCATAAGGCTTCTTACAATCTTGATATTTCCTTCCTCTTTTTTCATTCAAACTCTTATAGTAAGTTGAATAAGCTTTGATGTCCTCCTCATGATTCTGCAGCTTCTTCAGGTCTTGATAATGCTTACCTTTTTTCTCACTCAGGCTCTTGTAGTGAGCTGAATGAGCTTTGTTGTCTTCTTCATATATCCTACAATTGTTCACCAACTCTGAAAACACACAGATCTGTTGATATCCAATCGCCCGTTTGATTTCTGGACGTAAACCATTCTCAAACTTAATACACCTCTAGAATTCAGCAGTCGCTTCACTGTAATATGGATAATACTTTTCAAGTTCCACAAACTTTGAAGCATACTCAGTCACAGTCAAACTCCCTTGTTTCAATTCCGTAAACTTAATTTCATTCTTCCCGCGCACATTCTCAGGAAATTAGTTCCTCAGAAATTTCATGTTGAACACATCCCATGTAATAGCTTCACCTAATGCTGTCAGTCTCTAACGGGTACCAACCCACCAGTCATCAGCTTCCTCTGCCAGTTGATGCGTACCAAACCACACCTTTTACGCATCTAAGAAATCCATGACTAGAAATATCATTTCAATATCCTTGAGCCAAACTTGTGCTCCATTAGGATCGAACCTTCCCTTGAAAACAGGCGGATGATTCCTTTGAAACATCTCCAAAACACGGGATCCATGATTTGGCTGATGTTGCATAACCTGAGCCATACTCTGCAAAGTAGCAGCAATCGCGGCATTGTTTCTTCCAACCATTTCTCTGTTTCACATCAATATCAGTCACAATGGTTAGAAATTATCTCGACAGTATTCCACTGTCATACACTACAGATTCAATAACCTGGACGAACAGATCGACCTCCTCTGATACCACTAATGTAACACCCTTCTAAACCCTGAAGAATTTTTGCAATTATTTTAATAAATAAATCAGAGTATATCACCAACAAGGGTCTCACATCTTCAAATAAAACATCATAATAATACATCCTGCTCCGTAACGCGGGTTTTTAAAATGATTAACAAGATACTTCAACATTTAATTCTTCAAATTAATGTAGCAGAAATCATAGTTCAACTTCTCATAATGACACTTCATAAAATTTAAGCATACTTCATAACTCATCATCGTAAATCAAACAACTCGAGTACCACATAGAGTGACTCAACATCTTAAGATAAAACAAAGAACATGAGTTCCAATCACTCGATCCTAACCCAAATATTACATATCAGAGCAAGACTCTCTTTATTTTATGGAAAACAAATAAATGCACTCTGAAGTTGTTCTCTAAGCTTCATTGCATTAATCCTGATCATCTACAGGTTACCCACGTGGAGGAAACATTCAAGCAGAAAGGGTGAGTAAATCTTAATCATTATATAAGACACAAGTAGTAGACATTGCAAAATATATACATAGGAAATGTATCACACATCATCATATCTTCATGTTATACTCACACCTTCGCAACATCATCAATTCACAATAACATATTATCAAAACACCATTCATCAACATACATAGTTTAAATCACATCATTATGCAATGTCACTTATAATGAAATGCAACATCATACACTCATGCATGTGGAGCCAAATCTTCACTGATGACTCAGTCATCGTTATCTCCAAAGATCCCCACCAATAGGATCCATTCCCGCTTGGAACCAGAGCACTTCACAATTTTGCACTCAATCCACACTATGGGAATGATACCTTCACTGGACAATTGTCCTATGATCTTCATTGGACCGAAGTCCTAATAACTTCATTGGACTAAAATCCTAAACTATGCCATGAATGCATGATGCACAATAACATAAAACAAACGACCACGGCTAGTCAAAACACATCATCATTCTTGATTTCACCATAATATCATTATATCATCTCAAGTAAACAATCAACATCATTACATAATCATATCATCATAATAAATAAAGCATCATCATAACATCATAATAAATAAAACATCTTCATAATGCAACATGGGGAGCCTAACTGCATCCTAGCTTAGATATCGGGGAATAATTCTTTTATCTCATTATATTCCATCTAACTATAGTTCATTGCGTTAACTATCCAACACTTCAAATGACACCTCAAACCGAGTTTTGAGACTCAACTTATGGCTCTTTTAAGAATGTATAAAACAACCAATCTATTTTTCCTTCCTTCGCCCGACGATGCTTGTCCATCGCCTGGCGACGCACCTTTCACGTCCGCTTTGCCCGGCGATGCTAGAGGCGACACACTCCAAAAACTATCTCCTATTCTTCCATCCATCGTCACTTATTTCTCCTGGCGAAGGCCTAGCGAAACTCCATCGTTCGACGACACAACCTTTATCACCCAGCGACGCTGCGTGAACAGGGTTTTCCTATTGCGATTTCTAACATAAACCAACCCAATTTTCTTGAGATTTCATCACATTACAAGTCCAAAATCATCATCTAATCACAAGGTTTTATCATCTATCAACATATTATGATACTACACTACCTATACATCCATTATAAGTCACTATTCATCACCAATTCACCAATTCCTCATCAACCATCATCAATTCCTCATCTACCAAAATCTAAGGCAATTCTACCATCATCTAAACCTTAAATAAAATATAATAACAATGATAAAACTCCCCTTACCTTATATTATTGTAGCAATTCCAATCCCTTTGTGTTCTATCACAAGATCCTCTTGTCTTTATGCCCTAGCTTTCTTTCTCCATAACGTCTATTTCAATTCCATGATCGCACAAAATGATCGTGTAAATCCCAAACATTTTCCTTATACCAAACTTACCCTCTTAGACCCCTAATAGTGAAATTCTCATCATGCCCTCACTTATCCTTCCTTAATGACTACAATGCCCTTAATTTCTCTACATCATATATTATTCTATATATTTAAATCCAAATAATTCTAAATAATCACTATTAAATCTAAATAAATCTAAAATAACTATTTAAATTCTAAACCTTCTCATTATCTAGTCCTACACCAAACAAATAATCATCTTAAACATCTTATTCATCAAGTCATCTTAAATCATTATCAATTCGTCAAATTACTTTTCTCAGTTAAAAGCTTTTAAGCAAAACTGATTATTATAATTGGAATTGTGTTCTTCTGTTTTTGTTATTGTCATTGAGGTGACTGTGGGAAGTGAGCGGGAGATCTCATATCTAGAAATATATAGGTAGAAGTAGAACAAGGTAGTGATTAGGAGATAAGTTATAAACTAGGATTATTTAGCTTTGAACTAATACTATCATAGTGGATTTCCTTCCTAGATTGGATGCCCCCAGAGTAGGTGAGTTACACCTAACTGGGTTATCAATTGAATGTATCTTTTACCTTATGCAATTTACTTATGCATAATTATTGTTTTGGTAAAAGTTTTTCTGTCAGCAGATGATGTTTTAATATCTGTCTTGATATTTTGTTTTGGTGTTGGGACATCATTCTTGACATCTGTTTTAAAGTGTCAGAATTTCAGTCATGAAGAAGGCAATAGATTTAGATAAAGATTGACATTTTTAAGTTGTAGAATTTGAAATTGAAAATGGATGACAAACCCTAGTTAAGGCTCTTAACAGGTAGGAATAAATACAAAAATCCTTGGGGTATGGCGTGTGGCTACATTAGGAGGAAGACCAAAGATTTCAAATAAACTATGTTTACTTCACTAATATGAACACTAATGTATTAGCCCATACCTTAGCAAATAATTCTACATGTTCTAGGATGACTAGATTGACCCATAATGGATTTAAGTCAGTTATACCGATCTTGGATAATAGTCAGATAAAGGTCTCACTCTTTCTAGAATCTTCCTAATAAACAAATATTATCATTCTAGTGATCATCAAAGATCTCAGCTGCAAACATATATAATGGATCTCCACAATTCACTCCTAACTAATAATGGGATATTTATTCTTTTATACTATATATAGAGAAGGTACCAAGGTCAAGTCAAGCACACAACTCCCTAAGAAATAGACAGTCAACAGTTCTCCCGGTCAAGGTGGGGCAGTTACAACCTCTTAGGAGTTCCCTAAATCCCAGTCTCGCTGACCTCTATAAATACAGGTTGAGGAGGACAATTGACACAATTGATATAACTCAGATACACACGTAGAATACCAAAAGATACATATCTTCTAACATCACATGAGCTTGCTCTCTCCATAGCAAAAATCACCACTGAACATGGGTTTTCACCACCGCGAGCAAGCCCTAAATCACCAAAAAATACTAAGGTCTCTGGCCACCCCTACCAGCATATAGGTGATACACATTGTGTACTTTTTGACAAGTAAAATTAATATAAATTAAGCAAACTCAATATTATTTTCATTCATCATATATTTACATTGTATTATGAAGAGCTAAAATCATCATAGACAAAAATAATAAAAAGATGTATATGTTGAAATAAAAAACCATCAATACGTTATAAAGACACACCATCAATACATATGAAATATACAGAGAGCCAAAGCTTATCAATTTTTAATACAACATAAATTTTGAGAAGGCGAGGGTTATAGTCCTTAAGTTTGGCAGAAATAGAAAAAAAGATGTATGATAATGATGTTGAGAATGTAACCAGAGTAAATATCCAAAAATTGAAAACAAATAAAATAAAATAAACTCACAATAAAAAACTTATTACTAACTTTCAATTTTTGAACGCAATAATTACAAACCCTCTAAACAATAATTTTTCGATATAAAAATTGCAAACCCTCCCAACAATTATTTTTTAACAAAAAAATAGAAAACTATTAGTTTTGAATGGAAAAATTATAAACGCTCTCTACACACACAACTATCCAAATCCCAGATACATGCAAGAGACTAGAGTTGTTATGGTGAATAAACTCAAACTAAATTTCCATATTTATACTAATTTTCCACTTTTTTCTTCACATTACTCGATATGAGACTTGGATGAGTACCCGCTTTAGCACAACATATCCTTCCATCATTCAAAGCCTCACATATCTTTAATTTATAGTCACCTTCATCATCATAAACTTAAAGATCCTCTCCATAGCTAACCATGTTTGCAGAAGGAGCACTTTTAAATTCTATTGTCTTCTTCTTTATGCTTCACACATCCTCTATGAATTCTGGACATCTAGATTGCATATGACTGAATTGTTGACAATAATGGCACTTGACATAACTCATATATCTTGATTGAAAACTCATACCAATTTGATAACCATATTTATTTCTTTTCCTTCCTTTGGCTACTAGTATAAGATTTTCTTCTATAGATTTATCAATACCCATCATTTGTAGACTCTCCTTCAATGATCTCACCACTTCATCTAAATTTAGTGCGCTCTTCTTTGTAAACATTGATTGCACTGATGATTTGTAATATTTGGGTAGTTAATCCAACAAAAATAGCACTTGCTCTTCATCTTAGACATCTTCCCTTTCATTCATGATTCTAGATACCAACTTATTAAATTTAGGGTTAATTAAATGTAGACAATTTTCGCTTTACCCCCATGTAATATTTTTTTGGATTACTCCCCTGTAATATATATATTTTTTGGATTACCCCCTAATCGTACAAATTGAACACTGACTCTAGGGGGAGGGGGTAAGTCAAAAACAAAATTACAGGGGGTAACTTGTGCACTTAGGGGGCAAAAGACATAGAATTTTAACATTTCAACGGGGTGATCCCATTTTGTTTACAGGGGGATAAAGCGAATTTCACCTATTTTGCAGGGGGTATTGTATATTTAACCCTAAATCTATTAATATGGTCAAATACATGACCTTCATATTTCATCTTAAATGATCATAAAATCATTTTCATCATCAACGTCAATAGGCTATATAGTTGATTCAAACTCACTTTCTAAAAAATACCATAATTTCTTTGGAGAGGTTTCTTTTAACACATTCACTTTAGTTTGTGGAACACATGCCAACTAAACTGTATCAGCTACCTTTTTTGTATCGAATTCCAATATAATTCCTTTATCTAACTAGTGTTTCCTTTCCCAAAAGAAAACCAAGACCATGTTGGACCAAATACTTATTGTTGGTTGGGATTTTTGACAAACTTCAAATTCCAGGTTTACCAATGGGAAAATGAGTAACTTGGAATGAAGGGTTTGATGAAGTTCAAGAACATGATCGATGCGCATGCAAGTGGCCTTTCAACGTAGAAACAACGAAGTGAGATGTAGAAGCTTAGCCTGGAGAAAGGGTCATGAACTTAGTATTTTTCCAAGGAACAAATATGGACAGTTTGACTAAGGCAGTTGAGTCAACCAAAGAAGTTGAAGTACACAAATGTGGTTGAATAACCATCTTTTGGCCTTATCCGCATTAGATGGACGCGTTGAAGCAGTTTTTGAAGCAAGAAGACATACAAGGAAGAACATGGCGTTAAGGAGAGAAAAACTCACCTTTAGCAATTATTTACATTTTATTATAAATAGTATTTTTTTTTAAGGATAAAACTAGTGTGTCAAATTTACTATTAAAACTCGCAAAAACTCAGAGTACCCAACGAAGAGAGGAATGAGTTCCAAGAGTGCAACGTACGTCTGAACACCATTTTACATTTATTCAAGGCTATACTTTCAATTTCACGTTACGTTTTTGTGTTCGTAGTTGTCGAACTATTTATATTTTTCAGTCAAAGTTTCACTTTTACTTGCTTTCAATTTCATAACATGATTGTGATTACTGCCGTGTATATATAAAACATTAACGATGATAACTAGTCGCGGGTAATATTTAGAACAAAACTTAAGTACAATTCTTTAAGTTTGGTTCTTACTATTTTTCAACAAAACTATGATAAGTATACTTAAATATCATTTAAGGAGTGAAAATAGGAGTAATTTTCGTATGTGTAAGAGGAATTTGTACACTTGTCATTTTTTATTGGAAAATAGTAAGAACCACACCTAAAGAATTATAATTAAGTTTTGTCCTAATATTTAATAAGTAATTTTAAATTTTCTTATAGGGTTAACAACAACCTACTTAATTGGTTCTTGAACACGAAAACAAATTTGAAAATTTTGAAAGTTTTATTTTCCTTATAGACATTTAAAAATGGTTAAAGATGAAGTTTGAATGAGAGGAGTTTTATTTTTTCAAATTTGAGGAAACAAAATAAAAAAAAGATGAATAATTGTCGCGGCTGGAAAATTGAAATTAAGTTAATGATTAAATTAACTCGCAAAATAAATAAGAAAGAGTCGCTACCAAACTTTATTATTTGCAAAGGAATGAGAAAATATCGATAAAACCAAAGAAAAGAAAGTATCTAGGTATGAGGGTTGGTTATGCAAGGGGAATATATTAGTACCCCTCACATCTATAATACTTTGTAGGAACCTCTTAAAAATATGTGTTAGGCTAAAACAATTGTTTGCAAAAAGATTGTGGAGATGAGAAAATAAGTATTTTTTTTATTATTTTTGGTTCGCCAAGACTTCGAGAGCCTCGTGCCTATATACCCTCCATGTACAATGAAAAAGTCAAAACCCCATAGTCTTGTATAAAAGAACAAAATGGTGTTTGTTTGATTTATTTTAATGAAAAGACATTTCGTCATTTTTGAGTGGAAAACTCAAATTATCACCCACAAGTATGAGAAAGTGAACATTTGCATCATCTTGATGAAGAACGTTAGCTTGGATATAATCAACAAGCATATCTCGATATTCAAGTGGAAATTGTGAATCAAACTCTCAATCATACTATGGTAACAAGAGATTTATATCACTACAAGAAGACGACTTATGTCTAATCTTTCCAAAAAGTTTGAAAAGGAACAAAAAAAGTGCAAGGGCACACAAATTGATTTGATGATGTTTGTATATTTTGAAGTTTTTGAAAGAGTTTTGATATGCTTAAGTGTTTTAGAATTTTTTGAGAAAAAGTTTTGAAAATCACTTGACAAAGTCAAGGTTTATTTTGAGAGTTGTTTTAAGTTTGAAACAATAAGGTTTTTGAAAAAGGTGGAAGATTTTTGAAATTTAAGAATGGGAAGAGATGAAGAGGTTATCCTAAAGCATAAAGTAAAGGAAAATAAATACATGGTCTTGTTGTAAGGTAGCCTAAGAGAAATAAATGGTCTCATTGTAACTAGATAATATAAATTTATAGACCACACAACAAACACACCCGTTTACAATCTACGCACTTAATCAATATCCTTTGCTTAACTTCTACCTAAGACACACCTAGGTATGAGGCCCTCCTCAAATACCTCTTCAATCACACTCAGCGATTAGAGAAACTCTAAACACAATAGAAAACAAAAATAGGAAGTCACTCTTCCAAGACACACAATCCTCAATGCTTAAAATCTTATGAGAACTGACACATAAATACTCAATGCTTAACAGCTTATGAGAATCTGAAACACAAATGTTCAATTCTTAAAAGCTTATAAACATATTATAGAACATACAACCCAACAATAAGGATTCTAAAACCCTAACAAAACACACATGTTAGTTCCACCTAAAACTAGGTATACACCAGTCTATTTATAACATTATTTTGGACTGGGTTGGGCTTTAAATCGCAGCAGTGAGGCTGCACAAAGTCTATAAATTCTTCTCCAAGAAAATAAAACTTCAATCATTAGTTTCCTAAAATGTCTCCATATTTAGAAAAATTATATATCTTTGAAAACCATCATAGAATCTCTTATTTGTCAATCTTGGACGCCATATAAGCTAAATGAATACTCCCTGAATATTAAATAACTAACATATAAGTTAAAACGTAATTGTCAGCTGTTGTAGACGTGATGTCCTATCCTCCTGGTTAGGACATCTTACTCAACATATTGAAAACTGCAAGTTGGGATATCTTGTTCAACATGTTATTGCCAAGTTGGTTTTACCAAAATGTATCCCAATCATAATTTTAGAGAAATAACAATCTTCCCCTTTAGAACATTTTGGCTAAAACAACCAAATAACCATTGCACACAAAGATTCATAAAATATGTTTGAAAATAAATCAAACATACACATCAGTGGTACAACAGCAGAAGTCATATTAGCAAGGTTAACAATAATAAAGAATCAGAGACACAATTAGTAGTTAGTTGATATATTAAAATATCTACAAGCACAAATAGAGAACCTAAGTTCTCAACATCATGATGTCAAGACATCATGTCTGACATCTCTTCAGAGCACTCCAATCTAGAACAACAGGGAATCCCCCTCAACACCTGCTATCAACAGAGGATCATACTACCTCCCCTCAACAGTAGAACCAACTTCAACATACTCAATATCATACTACTCCCTCTTTTTAGCAATAATATAACAAAGGTAAGTAGACTAAAAACTATAAGCACCTAAAGTTTAAGTAGCAGGGTGCAAAAAAACTAAAAATATTCTGAACATTTAACCCATACAAAATCATAAACTAAAATAAACAAAATCATAAGGCAGATCCAAACAAAATCCTATGACCAAGTGTCATGCATCAACAACTTCTTCTTCTCTAATAGCATCTCCATAATGTTTTTTAGGTGCAACACCATACTTAACATCTACATTAACAGATACACCACCACCAATAGTTGCTATAAGTCTTCATAGATACAAATCCCAAGTATCCTCCTTAGGTTCTCAGAACTGCATTAAGAGCTTTTGTAAATATATCAACAAGTTGGTTCTCAGTGATAACATGCTCAAGAGTTATAAATTTGTCCTCCACAAGTTATTTAATGAAGTGGTGCTTGATGTCAATGTGCTTTGTCCTACTACGCTGAATAGGATTTTTGGAAATATTAATAGCACTCAAATTGTCACAAAATAATGTCATAACATCTTGTGTGACATTATACTCAGTCAGCATTTTCTTCATCCATACCAGTTGAGAGCAACTGCTTCCTACTGCTATGTACTCTGCTTCATCAGTAGATAAAGAAACACAATTATATTTCTTATTGAACCAATAAATCAAATTGTTTCCCATAAAGAAACATCCTCTAGAGGTACTCTTCCAATCATCAGCACTTCCATCCCAATCAGCAGCATAGAATCCCACCAGAATGAAACTTGAATCATGAGAATACAACATTCCATTATTACTAGTACCATTTACATGCTTCAGGATCTTTTTCACTTGATTGATGTGACTCACCTTAGGTTCTGCTTGGTACCTCACATAAACTCCAATTGAAAAGGTTATATATGGTCTGCTTGCAGTGAGATATAGAAGACTTCCAATCATGCTTCTATACAAACTCTGATTAACACTCACCAAAATTTCATCTCTGGATAACTTCAACTGAGTAGGAGCAGAAGTTCTCTTATGTTTGGAATTCTCCAGCCCAAACTTCTTCACAATATTCTTTGCATATTTACTTTGACAAAGAAATATGGAGTCTTCCATCTGCTTGACTTGTAATCCAAGAAAGTAAGTCAATTCACCTACCAAACTCATCTCAAACTCAGACTACATCTGCTCGACAAAATGTTGAACCATTTCTCCTGACTTTCCCCAAAATACAATATCATCCACATAAATTTAAGCTATCATAAGCTCTCCATCCTTCTCTTTGACAAAGAGATTCTTGTCAATTCCACCCTTTATATATCCATGATTGACAAGAAATTCAGTCAACCTTGCATACCAAGCCCTTGAAGCTTGTTTTAGACCATACAATTCCTTCTTTAGTTTGAACACGTTACTCGGGAATGATGGATCAACAAATCCTTTTTGGCTGTGAGCACTATTGACATCCATATGATACAGTTTGAACCTTAAGTGACAAGCCGCTCCAAGTAACAACATGATCGATTCCAAGCAATCCACATGATCAACTGTTTCATCAAAGTCTACTCTCTCAATTTGAGTGTACCCTTGTGCAACCACTCTGACTTTATTTCTGATGACACCTCCTTGTTCACCTGTCTTTTTCTTATGCACCCATTTTGTACCAATTATATTTGTCCCTTCATGTATTGGTACCAAATCCCAGACTTTATTTCTCTTGAACTGACCCAACTCATCTTGCATAACATTAATCCATAATTCATAAGTCAAAGCTTCCTTTACATTCTTTGGCTCAATATTTGACACAAAACAAGAATTTGATACAAATCTCCTTGATCTTGTGACTACTCCTTGTCAAATATTTCCTATTATAATATCCTTAGGATGATCGTTTTGAATACTGAGAGAAGGTCCTTTGTCAGCTACCCGAGGTTCTTCAACTTTAGAATCAACACTTAAGCCTGCAACATCTGTGATGGATGTTGTAACATTTTCTTCAGGAACCATATATTCTGTAGGAATAGTTGTCTCAACTTCTTTTGAGACATCATCTTCTTTAGTTGAGTCATAAACAATCACATTTGACGACTCCATCATTACCTTAGTTCTGGAGTTGAATACTTTATATTCTTTACTATTTGTAGAGTATCCCAGAAAAATTCCTTCATCTCTTTTAGCATCAGACTTCCTTCTTGGCTCACGGTCATCCTGAATATAACACTTACTTCCAAAGACATATAAATATTTTACAATTGGCTTTCTTCCTCTCCACAATACATGCAGAGTAACAGAAGTTCCAGTTCTGATTGTCACTCTATTGTGAATATAGCAAGCAGTGTACATGGCTTCAGCCTAAAAGTAAAAGGGTAATTTCTTGGCATGAAGCATAACTCTGGCACATTCTTGAATAGTCGTGTTCTTGCATTCAATAACACCATTTTGTCTAGGAGTGATGGGTGAATAAAACTCATGAATAATCCCTTCAGATGCACAAAACTCCTCAAACTTATTGTTTTCAAATTCCTTCCCATGGTCACTTCTGATTCTGACAACACCACGGTCCTTTTCTCTTTGAATCTTGTGGCATAATTCTTTGAAGACTTCAAACACTTCATATATCTCTTTGATGAACTTCACCCAAGTGAATCTTGAATAGTCATCAACAATAACATATGCATACCTCTCTTTCCCCTAAGACTTTCAGCATGCATTGGTCCCATCAAGTCCATGTGAAGTAGCTCAAGAACTCTTGAGGTGGCAAGATGTTGGATCTTCTTATGGGACATCTTTGTCTGCTTCCCAATTTGTCATTCACCATAAATTCTCTCTTCATCAATGTTAGGCTTTGGAATATCTCTAATAGCTTCTTTTGAAAGAATCTTACTCATACCTTTTAGATGTAGATCACCAAGCTTTTGATTCCATAGGTTGACTTCATCATCTTTTGACATTATGCATGTTGAGGGATATTCTGCTTCTAGAGAGCTCCATAGGTAGCGGTTGTCTTTTGATCTGGTTCTCTTCATAACCACTTCATTCTTATCATTTGTAATCAGGCACTCAGAATGAGTAAAGTTAAATTTTAGAACTTGATCACAAAGATGTTTGATACTTATCAAATTTGCAGTTATCCCTTTTATCAAAATACTATTCCTTTCTAGTTGAGGCTTTGAGATAAGTGTAAGTTATGAGACCATACGAATTATTGTGAGGAGCTCCTTTTCACTTTGCCTCAGTATGAACAAATTCTCTTCTGCGATAACTCATATGGTTGAGATAGCTATACAATTTATAACAAGATAACTTTAAGTGACCAAACAACCCATAATAGTAACATCTCCATGGCTGGTACGTGAGACTATAATACCTTCTTTGATGTCTCGGCTGATGTTGGGCATGTGACTTGACATCTTCTGTTCTTCTTTCATCTTTTGAGGGACAAGGTCCACTACTTACTTGCTGTTTTTCACACCTTGGTTATTATAACCAAGACCCTTCATATTCCCAGCATTCTTCCCAGTTTGAAGAATCTTATCTAGCACAGTAGAGCCATTGTTTAGCATTATTATAGATTTGGTCATATTGTCAAGTTTTGATTTTTTCAATATTACCGGCTTTTTAAGATTACCAATGATAGATAGATGCTCTTCATTCTCAGCCTCCAGTTAAGCAATAAGTATCTTTTTCTCCAATACTTACTGACACATTATTTCATTCACGATGCACATATTTGTGAACCCAGTAACCAGTTCACTAACAGAGAGTTCTCCAACATATGATTCTTTATCAGAATACTAAGTTTCTTCATCAGACTCACAGATTCCAGTCAAGGTAGTCATTTTCTTGGCTGATTCTTCTTCATGATCACTTTCAGATTCTCCCTCTGACCATGATACAAATAAGCTCTTCCCTTGCTTTTTGAGATATGTGGCACATTCAATTATTATGTGTCCATATGCCTCACATTCATGGCACTGGACACCTTTCCCTTGGCTTGACTTCTCTTCAAATCTTGACTTCCTTCCCACATCCTAGTTTTTGTTGATGTCGAATGACATATTCTTAGAATTTAACTTGGACTTCCTCAACACCATGTTAAACTGTCTTCACAATAGCACAAGGACTTCAGATACTCCTTCTAAGTCAACATTTTCTCTATCCTCAGAGTCTTCAATATTAGAGGCAAAAGTTATACTCTTCTTCTTTTCAGACCTCTCATTGATAGCAAATTCAAAGGTCTTAAGAGAGCTTACAAGTTCATCCACCGTCATAGTGATTACATCATGGGATTCTTCAATGGCAATCACCTTCATGTCAAACCTCTTTGGAAGAGATTTGAGCATCTTCTTGATCAGTTTATCCTCTGATATCTTCTCTCTCGGATCTTTTAAGTCATTAGCAATGTCTAGGACAATCATGTGAAATTCATGAATACTTTTATCATCCTTCATCTTCATGTTCTCAAATTTTGTCGAGAGAACTTGAAGTTTTTCCATATTCACCTTAGGATTTCCTTCATGAACCTTCCTTAAGGTATCCCAAGAAACTTTAGCATGCTTATAGATCTTTATGAGTTTGAACACATTCTTATCAACTCCATTGAATATGGAATTCAACGCTTTGGAGTCTCCTTGGGCTGATAACTCAGCAGCATCATTCCAATCTTCTCCAAGCTTCAGCACATCAATAACCTTAGCATCTAGATCCACAACCTTTGGTGGTTCCCATTCTTTGATAACATTTTTCCAGGCCTTGTTTCCCAGGGTTTTTATTCATATCTCCATACGAGGTTTCCAACTGTCATAGTTGGTACCATCCAGAATAGGTATTTTAATCACAATACCTCCATCCTTGTCCATTGCACTAGAAAGTAACTTCCCTAAATCTCACCTAGAGTCAGAGCAGGATGCCTGCTCTGATACCAATTGAAATTATGGATGTCAGATCCTGAATGTCCTAAGTGATGTCGAGATACCATATCCGACTTTAACAAGCAACAACAAGATATATGGACAAAATAAACAGTGCTGAAGGTAAATAACACAAAAATATGTTTACCCAGATTGGAGCAACTCTGCAACTCTGGGGGATACTAAGCCAGGGACGAAATTAACTATATAGTATCAATTTGTATACCATACAACAAACACACCCATTTACAATCTACGCACTTAATCACTACCCTTTGCTTAACTTCTACCTAAGACACACCTAGGTATGAGGCCCTCCTTAAATCCCTCTTCAATCACGCTCAGCAATTGGAGCAACTCTAAACATAATAGAGAACAAACACAGGAAGTCACTCTTCCAAGACACGTAATCCTCAATGCTTAAAAGCTTATGAGAACTGACACAAAAATACTCAATGCTTAAAAGCTTATGAACATATGACAGAACTTACAACCTAACAATAAGGATTTTAAACCCTAACGAAACACACACGTAAGTTCCACCTAAAACTAGGTATACACCAGTCTATTTATAACATTATTTTTTATTGGGTTGGGCTTCAAATCGCAGCAGTGAGGCCGCACAAATTCTGCAAATTCTTCTCCAATAAAATAGGTCTTAAATCATTAGTTTCATATAATGTCTCCATACTTAGAAACTTTATATATCTTCGAAAACCAACATAGAATCTTTGATTTGTCAATCTTGGATGCCACATAAGCTAACTGAATATTCCCTGAATATTCAGTAAGTAACATATCAACTGAAACATAACTGTCAGCTGCTGTAGATACGATGTCCTATCCTCCTGGTTGAGACTTCTTATTCGACATGTTGAAAACTGCAAGTTGGGACATCTTGTTCAACATGTTGCTGCCAAGTTGGTTTTACCAAAATGTATGTCAATCATAATTTCAGAAAAATAACAATATGATATGTCTGGCCTCGTATAGATCATGGCATACATCAAAGAACCTACTATACTAGCATATGTAATTTTATTCATATATGCTCTTTGACTTCAGTACTAGGACTTTGAGTCACCTTTAACTTGAAGTGAGGATTTATCAGTGTTACAACATGCTTTGAGTTCGACATACCAAATTTTTCGAGTATCTTCTTCATGTATGTCTCTTGAGATAAGAATAATCTCGTCTACTTTCTATCTCTTAGGATGTTAATCTCAAGAATCTTGGATGCAACTCCCAAATCCTTCATGTCAAACTCCTTATTGATTCCAGCCTTCACCTTCATTACATCCTCAAAATTGTTGCTTTCTATGAGAATATCATCCACCTAAAGCAACAAAATAAAAAGTGAATTTCCAGGTTGAAATATAAAGTAAACAGAATGGTCGATTTGACTTCTAGTGAAACCTATGTTTGTAATAAACTTGTCGAATCTCCTATTCCATTGTCGAGGAGATTTTTTCAGTCCATATAAAGATTAATTCAGATTACACACATAATCTTCCTTTCCCTTGTTTATACACCTTCAGGTTTCCTCATAAGGATTTTTCATCTAGATCACCATACAAGAAAGTAGTCTTCACATCCATCTATTCCAGCTCTAGGTAAAACTTTTTCACTATGTTAAGCAACATTCAAATGGATTTGTGCTTCACAATAGGTGAGAGCACATCATTAAAGTCGACTCCTTCTTTCTGAGTGAACCCTCTAGCAACAAATCTTTCCCTGTATCTCATCGACATCACTCTTTTGATTCCTTCCTTAACTTTGAAAATCCACTTACAACTGACAAACCTGGACCTTGTATGTTTCTTGATCATCTCCAAAGTGTGGTTATCATGAAGAGATTTCATGTCATCATCCATGGCTTTCAGTCATCCAGTCTTATTTTGAGTCCTCACAACTTCCTTGTAGTCTCTAGGTTCTTCATCAAGGACCTTATTTGTATAGATTAAGGCAAAAACTATTATATCTGCATAACCAAGTCTCTGAGGTGGCTTTATGACTCTTCTCTACATGTCTCTTGAAATAAGGTAGTCATTTTCAATTTCCTCATTTTCATCAACAACTTCTGCTAATTATTCGAATTTGTTTGGGTTATGCAATTCAACATCATTATGCTCCACCTTAATAGGAATCTCTTACTATTCCAACTACTTTTTAGAGATTTCTACATTTTGACCAGCATCATCAGTTTTCTTGAATGCCATTTATTCTTCATTGAAAATAACAACTCGACTTGTGATACACCTCCTATGACCTGAGTGTGAGGGATTTGTTGCAGGCCCCCAAAGATCAAAATGGATATAATCAAGGAATCTATGTGTTCTCTGTTTACCTTTGTTAAACTCCACCCTATAGAATTTACCAAATACACATGGTTCAAAAAACTCTAACTTTTCAAACTTGTCACCATATAACTTGTTTTGTTTTGAAAATTCGATAGGCCTCTTTCATTGACATGGGCAAGTCTCTTGTGCCATAACTCAGTCTTCAAGATAAGTTTTATGGATACCATATCATCTGAACGATTTACAACCTCAACCTCAAGGGTATGCATGTCTTTCCTTTTAATGCCTCTTAAGACTTCCTTCGACCCCTTCATTACCCTTAGGATACCTTGCTCTCCTTTAAAAGACATATCCTTTCATGTCGAATTCACCAAGAGAAATCAAATTTCTCTTCAGAACAGGTACATACTTGACACTAGTCAATAGCTTTATTGACTCATCATGGAGCTTGAATCTGACAGATCCAATACTATAATTTTGTAGGCTTTATTTTTACCCAACAACACTGATCCATAATCTTGATCACAAAGTTCCTCAAACACATTTTTGTTTGAGTAATGTGCCAAGTGCAACCTGAACCCATGATTTATTCCTTGCTCGAATTACTGCTCAAGATTATCAAGACATCAAATGATTCATAATCATCTTGCATGATGATTGCATTATCATTATCCTCACCATCGTGATTATTGTGTCGACCAGGACACAATTTTCTTATGTGAACCTCCTTCTTACTGTGGTAAAACCTAATTACGTGGACATGACCATAAGACGTATGCTGACTTTTACCCTTCTTCTTCTAAAACCTACCATCTTTCTTTAAGAAATCCCCATTCTCAGATAGACCTTCACCAATGGGCGATGGTTTATGCTCATTCCTCTCGTTCAAGTCGTTTGAGTACAAGGCAAATTGAACTTCTTCAAAGGTCATGGAATCTCTTCCATACAAGAGAGTTTCTTTGAAATGAGCATGAAACTTAGGTAAAGAACAAAACAATAATAATAATAATAATAATCCTTGATCTTCATCATCGATACTGACCTCGATATTCTCCAAATTAAGAATCAACTTGTTAAACATATACAACTGCTCCGTCAAGACTCTATCTTCACTCATATTGAGTGAATACAGAGCATGCTTTAAGTACAAATGATTTACCAGATATTTCATCATGTAAAACCCCTCGAGTTTGTTTCACACACCTACTACCATATTCTCCTTCAAGACCTGTCAGAGAAACTTATCACCAAAGCTCAATATGATGGCACTGTGGGCTTTTTTGATCATCTTCTACGCCTCACTTTATCCAAAAGAGTTTTAGAAGGAATCTACGCTTGATTTCATCTGAATGATGTACTAGAAGACATCTACGCCCAACTTCATCTGGAAGAGGTATTAGAAGGAGTCTACGGCTGACTTTTTTCCAAAAGAGTGTCAGAAAGAAATCTACGCCTGAACTCATCTGAATGGTGCATTAGAATATGTTTATGCATGACTTCATCTAAAAGAGGTATTGGAAGGATTCTATGCTTGACTTTTTTTCCAAAAGAGTATCAAAAGGAAATCTATGCCTGATTTTATCTGAATGATATACTAGAATGAGTCTACACCCGACTTTGTCTAGAAAATATGTTAGAAGGAGTCTACATCTAACTTTTTCCAAAAGAGTATAAGAAGGAATCTATGCTTGACTTTATCTTAATGATGTACTAGAAGATTTCTACGCCCGACTTCATCTAGAAGATATATTGGAAGGAGTCTACGCCTGACTTTTTTTCCAAAAGAGTATCAGAAGGAAATCTATGCCTAATTTTATCTGAATGATATACTAGAATGAGTCTACACTCGACTTTGTCCAAAAGAATATTAGAAGGAATCTTTGCCTGATTCTATGAAAATGTTGGTTATGTAGATAGTCTCCCCTTCCAGTTTCTTGAATTGATCTACATCATGTATGTAAATTGTTGATAATATTCATCTGTTTGTGGATTTAACCTGAAAATACAAAGTTAGCTTTATGCAATGTCATGATGTATGCATTGCATAATGATGCTCTCAAAATAAATGAGAATGTTACATGCGTTTGGTATGCATATGTTATGATATTGTAAATGATGTATGGATGCCACATGTCATTGAAGAGCATTGGTAGCTTCTTATAACGATGTCTTGTTGGGGACAATAAATCCTTGATTTTCGCTGGATATGAAGAAAGTGATTCTTCAATTTCTTCTGGGAATAATTTTGCTGGAGATTTATGTCTCTTGTTTAAGGATACTTCGTTGGGGATCTTCGATTTCTGCTTGAGGATAATCAAAGAGAGCCGGTTACTCGTTGTTCGTTGAAGGAATTTATTTTTACATATCCTGACTGGGGAAAAGAGAGATGGATTCTATCGGGCCAAGTTTTAGGCATTGTAGCAATTTCTCAGGGGATAATAACTTTGGTCAGACCCTGCTGGAGGGAAGGAAGGGATTTCATGGTGTTGGAGAAATAAACTTTGTTGGGGAATGAAATTCCTATAAACCGTGTTAAGGAAATAATTTATGTCGGGGATTAGTATTCCATAAGCTGTGGTGAGGATGTTTTCACTGTATACTGGGGGGAATGATCAGATCTTCCTATCTGCTGGGGAACCTCTTAGGGAAGATGGTCCTATCAAGCTGTCAATCGGAGTATGGAAATGAACTGCTGGAAGATGCCCCAGTTTCTATCTGACTTACATATTTAGGCTTGTTGGGGAATGTATCTCTGTTGAATATGAGCTTGTGCAGATAGCTCTATCGAGACAATTCCATGGAAACTGCTCAGTGGGAATTTATGGACGACTTGAACATTATCTCAACTTCTAGAGCCCTCGGTAAATGATGGTCAGAATGATAAGTTTTCTACTGATAGACAAGTGATAAGATATTGGGACATATCCATACGCTTTAATCCCTAACTTTTCCTAAATCGCCTTTTTAGGTTTTCAGTCCACCGGGATACCAATTTTTGCCCAAGAAGCCTTTTCAGGTTTATGACTTTCTGGGTGTACAATATTTTATGTATCCCTATTTTTTCCTGAACGCTTTTGGTTCCCTGGGATGCCCTTATTTTTTCCTAGGCATGTCGACCTAGCGGGTCTCTTTTACGCGTAGTATTTTTTGACTATGTCCGCATTTACAGGGTATGGAGAATTTTCATTGTAAGTGTTGTAGCATGCCAGAGAATGTTTTCTTTATCGTACGTGGCCCTTTGCTGGAACTCGTGTTCAATGCCACAAGTGACTCAGATGGATGTCTTCCCCTGGCTATTCAGCACTTTTGAGAGATTCCTTGAATCTTGACTTGACTGCCCCCAGATTAGTTAGACACCATGTCATGCCCCTTGATTATGAAAGGCATGTTATTAGAAATGTCTTTCCATCTGAGGTGGTTCTGTTCATTGAGAGGATTTTCGTTCATTGAATATTTTCCATGCGAATGTATATGTTGTCGAACAATTAGTCATATGTAAACAGGGGTATTAAAAAGGCAAAGCTTATGTCTGTCTTGAAGTTTTGAAAATTCATTTTTAGTAAAAAATAGAATTTTGGAATATAAATTCAACTCAGGTTTTATAGTAAGCCTGATAGGAGTTAGGATACCTTTTGTATTAATATGCTCTCGAGCTAACCTATGCTCATGATTTAAGAAGCAAAGGAAAAAAGGCTCAAAATTTATTTGTTCCCAACCCGTTCTTTGTGATGTTCTTCAGCCCTATAGTCAATTAATTGTGCGCTTAGATTCCAATTGAGTCCGAAATGATATTTTGGTGATGGTTCGGATACTGGAAGTTTGTTTGAGAAGGCAGTCATTTGTTTATAACATTTTTTTCTTTTGTTGAGGATTTGTAGCGACCTTATTTGACTTGATTAGTCCTAAGTTTTTCCTAAACTGTTTCTTCTATGATTACAGTCAGCGAGATGCCCCAATTTTTTCCTAAGTCTCCTTCATAGGTTTTAACTTAGCGGGCTTTTCTTTTGAGAGATAATGACTGCCTGTTTTACAGGGAACCAACACCGTCTTTTGATTTGAAAGGACGTCTTCGATACTATTTGTTGTGTACAAAGTGAAAGCTTTTGACTGAATGCGCATTTGAATTAACTGAGAAACTACCATGCCCCAGGTTATGATTAAAGGTTTCAATTTGTGTGAAAAAGAAAACTTCTGCTTCTTAGGCTCAAAGGGGTTGACTAGGGATTATCTTCCTTATAAAGCCAATGTTTAGGATTTGAAACAACGCTTGTACATTGTCAGCAAGGTCTGTTCAAAAGCATATTGTAGAGATTATGGTATTGTTTTCGTCATCCTCCCTCTAAAGGCTTATAACTTTTAATCGAGAGTTAAATATCACAAAACGAAGTAAGAAATCAGTTTAAATATAGTGAAAACTAACTAATTCAAGATAAACATGTGCAATGCATTAATGGGAAAACCAAAGATTGACATGACAGTAATTGTTTGAAAAAACAAAGAAATTACAAATAAAAATTCAAATGAAGAAGCTTCCGTCGTTGGCAGTAGGGGAAATTCAGTTATTTAGGTCGTTGTTGCTATCAACATCTTCCACAATATTAATCTTATCCTAATTATGATTCGGCATGGGAGCGGTGATCACGTTGGGAGTCTTAGAAGGATGAAATTCAATCTCCTTGGTGTCAATCATATTTTGAATCTTGTATTTTAGTGCCCAACAATCGTTAGTATCATGTCCAGGACTACCAGAATGATAGGCACACCTTGCATCGGGATTATAGTTAGGAGAAGAAGTTTTGGGGTTTGGATGAGATTCTATCAATGTAATCAGATCCATCCTCAACATGTGTTGCAATGCTTGAGACAGAGGTATGTTAATTTTGGTAAACTGTCTCTTGGGATCGTCTTGCCTTTGTTGGTTACCCTGTTGTTGTTGTTACACTGATGTAGGATTAGAGATCAGAACTGCCCCCACAAATTGGTTATGGTTACTCTTATTATGACCCTTCTGGCCGTACACGGCATTGGACTCTTTCTTCCAATTGTATGGCTTCTTCTGAGTATCAGAAGATGCAGCCACTTGGATTTTACCACTTCTGATTCCATTCTCAACATGTTCCCCCATCAATATCAGTTAAGTGAAACCGGCTGAAGAACATCCAAGTAGGTGGTTATAGAAATGACCTGTCAACGTGCTCATGAACATGTCAACCAATTCCCTTTCATCTAAAGGAGGTTGAACCCTGCCTGCAAGGTCTCTCCATTTCTTGGCATACTCTTTGAAGTTTTCATCAGAACCCATGGACATACTCTGTAGTTGCATGCAGGTTAGTGCGAGATCAATATTATACTGGTACTGCTTGTAGAAAGAAGCAACCAAATCTTCCCAAGTATGAATATTGGTCCTTTCCATATGATAGAACCATTCTGTTGTAGCCTAAAATTTCCCTCTCACTTATCAAGAATTTGCTCACAAGATCAGCTTAGCTCAAGACTACAATAGGGTTTGATCAGCCAAAGACACCTCCTTAAGCACTGATGACCAAAATTAGGGTTTGAGTTTGCACAAGGACAAATGGACTTTTAATGCCCCATATGACTTTCATGGATCATTATGGACCCCCAAGATCACTCATGTCAAGTTTCAAACCTTGGATCACACTTTTGCTCAATCAATTGAGCAGTTGACCTAAAAATCAGCTGTATTGGGAAAAAGTCAATTATGGCCCAATTTACAGTCAAACTTCATAATTTTTAATCCACATCAACATTTTAGACTCATATGTATCATTTGATCAAGTTTGGACCATAATTCCTCAAGAAATTTGATCAAATCTCCAAAAGGGCAAATTAGTCAAAATTAGGGTTTTGACTGGGAAAGGGCAATTTCTAATTTTTGACCTAGAAAATGATCAATTGGTTTAAGGCATGATATCAAGAGTCCAATTGCATCATTTTGACCTAATGACATGGTTCAAAACATTGCAATTCCATTGGATTGACAGATGAATTTTTCAATCAACTGATCAAAAGTCAATTGTATACTGAAAAGTCAGACTTTGACTTTTTGGTCAAATTCAAATGTCAAAGACCACAATTCATCAAAACATGTAAAAATATGAAACTTATTCATCAAGAAATCAAAAAGTCAAGATTTCATTTTGAAAAGTCAAAAATCTAAACTTAGAAAATTTTCTAATCGTTGGAAATTTCATGTTTTTTCACAACTTTGAACAAAATTTTCACCATGATGCAAGTTGATTCAAGAGAAACTTCCAACATGAAAGTTGTAGATCTCCATGAAATCTATAACTTTTCTTTACACAAATCCTTCCAAAAGTTCTTGGATCTCAAGTTATAATTTAAGAACATGTGGTCATGAAACTAAACACTTAGTGAAATTTTGCCCTAAATTGGTCAGGATTTTGACCCAACTTCATGGCACTTTTTCAGATAGTTTCAAGGGGAATATTCAAAATCAATTCAAATATGGGTTGTATAGCATATTACAAGCTTTCCAAAATGTCCAAGAACTCCTTGATATCATTCTTGAGTATGGAGAATCAAAGAGATGAAGTTAGGGTTTTATCACTTGATTTACAATGCATTTAGTGATGAACAAACTTCAAATTCAAAGTTGTGCTGCATAAACTCTACTTTGCAGGCCTCAAACTTGTTAGGCACTCCATAATTAATGGTTTACGCAACTGTTAGAGGTCTCACTTCAAGCATTCAATGCATGGACATGCTTTATATCCATTTTTGGAAGAAAGGTTACATTGTCATTTTGATAAAGTGACTTTATGTACAAAACTTGTTCTTGAGCCTTGCACTTGTTCTCTTCTGATCAAACAAGTCCTATAACTCATGAAAAATGGTTTAGACACTTACAATCACCCATCCCATGCTTGTACCACCTCTTGAAACTTGTTTCCCTCTTTTCTTCAAAATCAAGTAACCTAGCAAAAAGCTAAGGACTTGTACTTCTGATTGTCCAAATCTCTCAAACACTTTTATTTATACATACACAAACCTTGGACCACAAACACACGAATGCCCATGCCCTGAAAACACCTAGAACTCAGAAACACATCTCATACTTCCATTTTCACACAAACTGACCAAAAACTTGAAACTCATAATCTACTCGTGCGTTTCTTGGCCTTTTGGTTTGTAAAGCTTCTAAATATCATTTAGAAGTGATCCTACACCTTGCTACAGAGTTGTAACACCATTAACACCGTCCTCCATTTTCAAAAACATAGCTCTGCACATTGACTTCTCTAGACCATTTCAACCATGCATTGCTCAAGCTAATCATTGCATTAGCTTCCTGGGACCTCAAGAAAGCTAACCTTATCATCACTATCACTTGAAAAAAGCTCAAACTCAAAACATGATTTCCAGTTTTGAGGTAAGTTTTCTTAAATTTGAACTCTTCATACAAGCATCATCAATGATTTATTTGTGAACAAAACATGTAGATAACATTGCCCTAAAGCTAACCATGTCCATAGTTTCCATTAATTTTGCTTGAGCTTAGAGAATTTTGAGACTGAAATTTCTATTTTTAGGGTTCAGATTAGGGCCAATAAAATCCATGCTTATCTTTGATCTTTAGTTCTAATGCTTTACATTTTTGAAACCGTGAGGAAATTTGCTACAAGTTTCATGTTTACAGTTTTCATTTTTGATGTGAAATGAGCAAGTTATAGTTGGTCTGACTGGAGGTTGAAGATGAAGTAGTCAGGGCGTGTTTTGTATCATATATTTATTGTTTTGCTTATGTTAATGGATGTATAGACACCCCAGTGGTAGAAGCGCGCGCCTGTAACCTTTGGGACCTAGGTTCGAGCCCCAATGGTACCTTTTTGTGTTTTTTTCACATTTTTTGCATCATTCTGACTTTTCTTTGCAGACGCCTGGGCCTCATTGGGATTTTTGTTGTTTTTTTATTTTTACTAGCTAACCCCCCTGTGGACTACTTGCACCCCTGGCCCAGATGTAAGTACGAAGTGCGCCTAAGAGGGGGGGAGGGGTGAATTAGGTACTTTTAAAAATTCTGGTTTTTAGTGATGATGGTTCTTATTTTTCTGGTTATAAGTGTGTTTATGAAAGCTTAAAGATGCAGAAAAATAAAGAGACACGGGAGAAATATCCTGGTTCCCCTCACAGTCCGAGAGTACTCCAGTCCCCTTTCAACATGAAAGAGATTTCCTTATTGTGGCAAAATTACATAAGAACTACCAACCAAACCAAGAACAATCCTCTTGGACCAAGAACAATCCTCTTGGATTTTCACTAAGTTACCTATGAGAACAATCCTCTCAATGTAACTACACTTGTATCCAACAACTTGGAAAAACAAGATTTCAACAAAACACTTAAACTTAATTCCAACAATCCTGGAAAATAAGTAAGTAAAAACAATTTGTGAGTTTGAGTGAGTAGAGTATATTGATCACTTAAGAGTGATTTTGACAATGTATAGTCTTCTTATTTCAATAATAATATTGTACAAAGACTCAAGATATATTTGCTCAAAGTTTTCTGTTTTAAAGTATGAAAATAAATGCAGAAAACTTATGCTTGAAAATGAAGAATGCTTGAGTTTGTAATTTTAAAGTTCAGAAAAAAATATTATGAAAGAAGGTCTTAGATCTGAATTTGAAATTTAATATTTATATGTTCATAACACCCTTTTGAAACATCATGAAGATCTGGAAATGTATCATGAACAAATGCCAAGTTTGAGTGAAAAGATGTAATGAAAAGGCATGATCAAAAGGCATGAACAAAGCTGTAATTTTTCAAATTTGTGCAGTGTGTAATCAATTGCACCTTTAGTGTAATCGATTGCACAAGGTTTTTAACAGCTATATTTTCAAAATTTTAAGATTGCAATCGATTGCATCAACAATGTAGTCGATTGCAGCCTAAGTCAGTAGCAAAATTTAACCGAGTGCAATCGATTGCACCAACTATGTAATCGACTGCATGCTAAGATAGAATCAAATGTTATGAAAATTTTAATTGTGCAATCGATTTCACAAACTATGTAATCGATTGCATCAAGAAACAGATGCAAAAGATTTGGAATTTTTAAAGAGTGCAATCAATTGCACTGAGATGTAAATCGATTGCATACATATAAAAATGAAAATTAATCTTTGAAAAGCTTGAGAATGATTTTTAAACATTTATTTTTCATTTTTTAGCATCTATATCTTAAGATCAAAGTAGATAATATTATTGTACCTTTAAAAGATGTTGAGAGATTTGATTGAAGATATCATCCTTAGATGCTTAGATGCTTAGATGCTTGACCAAAGTCTTTGCCTTCTTTTGTTAGCCATGGTTTGTCTTCATCAAAACAAAAGCTTTATTTGAGAAGCTTGATTTCACATTCTCCCCCTTTTTGATGATGGCAAACAATCTTTCTTTATGCGATGTACTTTTCGGAAGAGCTTCTCCCCTTGAGATGCAAAACTCCCCCTATGTAGGAGAGGGTTGAAATCCTTTGCAATTCTTCATCTTGAATGGAGAGTACCTTGAAAAAATAAGACAAGGAAAATACAAGCATAAAATACCATACATATATCTCCCCCTTTGACATTATCAAAAAGAAGGGAAAGATGCGTCAAGCAAATAATAATCGAGCAATATTTTGACAAAAATTATAGAATAAAAACATTAACTAACATTGTTTAAGAGTTACACATAAAAGTTGAACGAATGAAACATTGAAAGATAACAACATAACAGAAAAAACAATAGGAGCCAGAACATTAGGGGTGATAAATGTCTGGATGGTTGTTAGGCCATGAGCCCTAGTTTGGAAATTGTTGTTGCAGTGGAGGTTCTGTTTAATGAGGAGGAGGTGCAGCTGGGTTGTTTGGGTCATATGGTGGGATATGCAGGTGAGAATAAAGGTATGGGAATTGTTGGTTCACATCCGAGCGAAAATCATTTATCCAGGTTGTAGTGGAGTCATTTATTGCACTCCATTGACTGTTGATGTTGGTGTTCATAGAAGCAAACTGTTGAGCCATGTAGTCCATGAGTTCTTGGTTGCTTGGACCAGAGGGAGCAGTAGGAGGAGGAGGCATAGCTTCACCTCCTTCAACTTCTTGGTCATTATCTTCATTTCCAACAACATCTTCACCAATATAGGTGATGGTCTTTGTCTCCGGATTAAAGTGTACTCCCATCCTTGAATCAACATTCTTAATTGAAATTCTGCTTGAAATAGGATCCATATCCACCTTATCAAAACCGTGAAAATCTACACCAAATTCCTCCATAATTAAGGTGACAAAATAAGCATAAGGAAGGAATTTTTATTTTTCATCCACTCTTAGAATATGCATCATCATCATTCTTGCCCAGTTGACATTAACTCCTTTCTCCCTTGCATATATAAGCTGCATTTCGAAGTTGATAACCGTGCAATGGTTTCTAGCCCTTGGAAACAGTATATAGACCAAGAAATAATGAAATAAACGATCATCTATATAAAGGTTACCTGCACTCCAGGAATCTCTTGAAGGAATTACTCTGCCAAGACCACGTATCTGTTTGGCGCGAAATTCTGCTTCACTTAACCGCCCTATGCTGTAAAAGAATCCCTTTTTCGTATAGCCATCCCATATTTCGTCTTCAGGATCATATAGAAAGCTACCGGTGAAAGGAATATGCAGGATCTCACCAACAAGTTGAGGTGTTAGGGAGATGTGAGTGCCCAACACATATGTGACAATCTTTTCTTTGTAGGGAGTTAGGTTACTGAAAAACATTCTTACCAAATCCGGGTAGTATGGGTCGTACGAAGAAATCAAAGGTTCCAGACCATAAACAGCTAGTTCTTTCTGAAATGTAAAATATTCTTCAGGGAAGGAATAGAGAATACCATACTTAGGGTTGGAAACAATTTTCCTTTGAAAGTCTTTAACAAATCTGACTTCTTTTTGCTCAGTGAGAGTTGACAGCAGTGGATTGGATGATGAGTCAATCTTCTTTTTCCCTTTATCTGAAGCCGATGCCTTTCTCTTGGTTCTTGAAGCCATGCAAATGGTGTTTTAGATTTTGTGTTTTTAGGGTTTATGTGAGAGAGAAAGGTTTTGGGAAAGAGAAAGCTTTTGTGATTTTGGTAGGTATGAGATGAGTTATTAGCGTTTAAGAGAATTGGGCTTTGGGAAGATGAAAGAGAAAATTCTGACCAATATTAATTTTCTATCATAAAAGCAACTTTCAGTGCGTACAATCGATTGCATTACCTTGTGCAATCGATTTGCACACAAACAAAATCAAAAGATATGCAAAAATCACATAGTGCAATCGATTGCAGTAAAGGTGCAATTGATTTGCACATGAAACAGAATGAAAAAAAAATTTTGTGCAATCGATTTGCACCAACAAAAATTGTCCAAAACCAAATTTTTCTTGAAAGTTTAAGTATCACATAGCATAAAAACATATATGGCATATATAAAAGCATATATAAAAGAAATATCAAGGTTAGAATTCACCTTATACGTCGCGTTCGTCAAGAATGTCGAGCTCTCTCCGAATTTTATAGAATGGTTCTTTCGCCAAAGGTTTGGTGAAGATATCGGCAAGTTAATTATGAGTATCTACAAAGGCCACCTTGACATCTCCTTGAAGAACATGATCACGGAGAAAATGATGTCGAATTTCTATATGTTTGGTCCTTAAATGCATGACGGGATTCTTTGTGATGTTGATTGCACTTGTGTTGTCGCATCTTAGAGGAATGCACCCTAGATCGAGTCCGTAGTCACGAAGTTTTTGTTTTAGCCACAAAATTTGAGCGCAACTACTACCCGCTGCATGATATTCAGCTTCGGTCGTGCTTAGAGCAACACATGCTTGTTTCTTGCAGGCCCAAGATACTAATGCATTACCAAGAATGTGACAAGTTCCACTTGTGCTCTTTCTATCTGTTTTACATCCTGCATAATCCGCATCAGAATAACCAATTAAGTTGCAGATACTACCTTTTGGATACCATAATCCGACATTTGTTGTCCCTTTGAGATACTTCATGATCCTCTTTACCGCCGTGAGATGAGATTCCTTTGGGTTAGCTTGAAAGCGGGCACAGAGACAAACGCTGAACATTATGTCAGGACGGCTTGCCGTCAAATATAATAAGGAGCCAATCATACCTCGATATTTAGTGATGTCGATGGAAACGCCCGATTCATCTTGATCAACATAAGAACCAGAACCCATAGGTGTATACATTTCTTTGCAACTATCCATGTCAAACCTTTTCAAGAGTTCTTTGCAATATTTGGATTGGTTGATGAAGATGCCATCTTTAAGTTGTTTGATTTGAAGTCCAAGAAAATAGTTCATTTTTCCCATCATGGACATTTCAATTCTCCTTGCATCATTGATGAGAACTCTTCACACATTTCTTGATTTGAAGAACCGAAGATGATGTCATCAATGTAGACTTGTGCTAGCAAAGTGTCGCCTTTTATTTTCTTGATAAATAGAGTCTTGTCAACTTTCCCTTTTTCGAAACCCTTTTCGCAAAAGAAGTTCCTTAAACGATCGTACCATGCCCTTGGTTCTTGTTTCAATCCATAGAGAGCTTTTCTTAATTTAAATACATGAGATGGATTCTTGAAGTCTTTGAAACCCGGGGGTTGCTTGACGAATACTTCTTCAGTGATATATCCATTCAAGAATGCGCTTTTGACGTGCATTTGGAAAAGCTGAAAATTTAATGAACAAGCATAGGCAAGTAAGAGACGAATAGCTTCTAACCTTGCAACTGGAGCGAAAGTTTCTTCAAAGTCTATTCCTTCTTCTTGATTATAGCCTTGTGCTACCAATCTTGCTTTGTTGCGAACAATTATTCCATTCTCGTCAAGTTTGTTTTTGAACACCCATCTTGTTCCTATAATGTGTTTGTTGCTTGGCCTAGGAACGAGTTCCCAAACTTGATTCCTTTCAAATTGATTCAATTCTTCTTGCATAGCTTTGATCCATTGGTCATCGCCTAAAGCTTCATCAACTTTGGAAGGTTTAATTTGAGAGACAAACGCCATGTTTAGGCAAGCATCCTTGAGATTTAATCTTGTAGACACGCCTTGACTTATATCACCAATTACTTTATCAATAGGATGATCTCTATGAGTTCTCCATTCTTTTTGTAGATCATTGAGATTCGATTCTTGTTGAGGTGATTCTTCAGTTGAATGGATTGATCCTTTGACGAATTTTCTTGAGGACCTTCTAAAATTTCATCATCATTATCACAAACAATATTATCCTCCTTGGAGGGGTTAGTTTCATCAAACGAAATATGCATAGATTATTCAATAGTCAAAGTTCTTTTGTTTTATATTCTATATGCTTTACTAGAGCGTGAGTAACCAAGAAATATACCTTCGTCGGATTTCTCATCAAACTTACCCAAATTATCTTTGTCATTGTTAAGGATAAAGCATTTTCACCCAAAGATATGAAAGAAAGCAATATTTGGTTTTCTCCCTTTAAAAAGTTCATATGGAGTTTTCTTTAAGATTGGTCTAATGTTAACTCTATTGCTAACAAAACATGTCGTGCTTACCACATTCGCCCAAAAGTATTTTGGAAGATTTGAGTCGCTAAGCATGGTTCTAACAAGTTCCACAAGGGACCTATTCTTTCTTTCAACCACTCCATTTTGTTGTGGGGTCCTTGGTGCCGAGAAGTTGTGAAATATTCCATGTTGTCCACAGAATTCTTCAAATAGAGCATTTTGGAATTCTCCGCCATGGTCAATTATTATTGAGGCAATTGTTAAAGACTTCTCATTTTGAATTTGTTTAGCATACTTATTGAATGCCTTGAATGCATCACTTTTATGCATTAAAAATAATGTCCAAGTATATCTAGAGAAATCGTCAACAATAACCAAAGCATATACATTACCTCCGAAACTCCTGGTTCTCGATGGACCAAATAGATCCATATGTAACAATTGTAGTGGCCTTGTAGTGGACACCACATTCTTAGATTTGAAAGTTGATCTAGTTTGTTTCCCTTTTTGACATGCATCGCATAGTCTATCTTTGACGAAATTTCTCTTAGGCAATCCAATGACAAGATCATGCTTGATTAGTTTATTCAAGTGTTCCATATGAATATGAGCAATTCTTTTGTGCCAAAGCCATGAATCATCGTTGTTCGCCATGAGACATTTAACCTTCAAAGATGGATCATCAAGGGAAATCATAAAAATATTATTGATTCTTTTACCTTTAAGTATAACCTCATGAGTGACTTCGTCTTCTATCAAACATTCATCCTTGGTGAACTTGATTTTGAAGCCTTTGTCACAAAGTTGGATAATACTTAGAAGATTGTGCTTTAGTCCTTCAACATAAAGAACATCTTCAATGGATGTGAAAGGTGGAGCACCAACTTTGCCTTTGCCTAGGATTCTTCCCTTATTATTGTCTCCGTAAGTGACAAAACCCTTGGCCTTTAGCGCTAGATGTGAAAATTGGTTTATGTCTCCTATCATATGCTTTGAACAACCACTATCAAGATACCAAAGATTGCATGTGGTCTGCAAGCATACCTGCAAAACAAATTAGGTTTTGTTAGGTACCCAAGTTGCTTTGGGTCCTTCATAATTAGTGTCTTTCTTTACCCATACATAATGGCCACTTGCCACACTGATGTTTCTAACATAGCTAGCATTAGGTGTATGGCCTTTAATACCACAATAAAAACAAGTAGGTTCAAATTTACTTCTATATCTAGAAGGATAAGATTTCTTCTTAGGAAATGTTTTCTTTTTCGGATAGTGACGAACTATTTTAGGGTTGTTCACTTTCTCTTTGGAAGATTGATCACTTGCCTTAACAAATATAGTTTTGTTAGAACTTGGTTTTGAGAACTTTGAATATCCAAGTCCACTTTTATTATTGGAGTATCTTTGTTGGCTAAGAACACCTTCCAATCCAATTTTCCCTTTTTCATATCTTTCAATGACTCTTTTTAATTGGACAATTTGGAAAGAGAGTGAATCATAATTTTTGCATACAAAATTTTGTTTTTGTTCATCACTTGATTTTTGTTTTTCTTCTTTGAAATCTTTTTCCATTGAAACATATTTTTCTTCTAGAGATGAAATTTGTTTCTTTTGTGATGAAATGGTTTTATATAGAATTTTACATTCATTCAATAGTTCATCTATAGCACCTTGTGCATCACTATCAAAAAGAGAAAATTCATTACTAACCTCATTGTCTTCATCGCCGGAATGGTGTGAGGCCATCGATGCTAGATTTGTACTTTCATCACTATCGGAATCAGATGAGGAACTTATTTCATTGTCCTCCCATGATACATAAGCCTTTTTGTTCTTGAATCCCTTCTTCCTTTTGAATCCACCTTTCTTGGAGAGTTTTGGACAATCCGGCTTGATATGACCTTGCTTACCACATTCATAACATGTGATTTCTTGTGTTGATGTGGAGCCTTCCTTTTTCTGAAAATGTTTCTTTCCTTTTGAATGAGAAAAAGGTTTGTCATTTCTACCGAAGAACTTACCAAGCCTTTTAACAAGAAGCATGAAGTTTTCATCTTCTTCTGGATTGTTTTCCTTTTCAACTTCCTTGGAGTCTATCTTCAAAGCAATGTTCTTGGATTTCTTCTCTTGATTTTCATGTTTTTCGAGTATTCCGAGTTCCGTTTCGTATTCTTGAAGTTTTCCAAATAATGTTGTGGATGTCATGTTGGAGAGACTTTTCTTTTCTGAAATTGTCGTTACCTTTGGTTGCTATTCCCTTGTTAAGGACCTAAGTACTTTCAGATTCAATTCATCATTTGTCAAAGTTTTACCAAGAGCACTTAGATGATTTGTCAAGTGCACAAATCTCTTTTGTAAGTCAAGAATGGATTCTCCGGTCTGCACTCGAAATAGTTCGTATTCTTGACTTAGGGTATTTAGCCTTGATCTTTTTACTTCAGCCGTTCCTTCATGAGTTTGTACCAAGGTATCCCATATTTCCTTTGTTGTTTTGTATGTCGAGACACGGAAGAATTCGTCCATACTAAGTGCACCTTGAAGAAGGTTTATTGCCTTTTTGTCATAGAGAAATTTCTTTTTATCATCATCGTCCCATGCAGTTTTAGGCTTGAAGAGCCAACACCATTGATTACCGTTACCGGGATAAATGGACCATTTTCGACGGCATCCCAAATTTCTTCTCCTTGTACTTCTAGATGTGCCTTCATGTGTATTTTCCAGAAGTCAAAATATTCACCACAAAATAGAGGAGGTTTGTTGTTACTACCACCATCTCTGAAAACGGGATTATGATTTGCGGAAGCCATTCTGGATCTTTTAGGAGCAGGTTACCTATAACCTGCTTTGATACCAATTGTAAGTACGAAGTGCGCCTAAGAGGGGGGGGGGGAGGTGAATTAGGTACTTTTAAAAATTCTGGATTTTAGTGATGATGGTTCTTATTTTTCTGGTTATAAGTGTGTTTAGGAAAGCTTAAAGATGCAGAAAAATAAAGAGACACGGGCGATATATCCTGGTTCCCCTTACAGTCTGAGAGTACTCCAGTCCCCTTTCAACATGAAAGAAATTTCCTTATTGTGGCAAAATTACATAAGAACTACCAACCAAACTAAGAACAATCCTCTTGGACCAAGAACAATCCTCTTGGATTTTCACTAAGTTACCTATGAGAACAATCCTCTCAGTGTAACTACACTTGTATCCAACAACTTGGAAAAACAAGATTTCAACAAAACACTTAAACTTAATTCCAACAATCCTGGAAAATAAGTAAGTAAAAACATTTTGTGAGTTTGAGTGAGTAGAGTATATTGATCACTTAAGAGTGATTTTGACAATGTATAGTATTCTTCTTTCAATAATAATTTTGTACAAAGACTCAAGATATATTTGCTCAAAGTTTTCTGTTTTAAAGTATGAAAATAAATGCAGAAAACTTATGCTTGAAAATGAAGAATGCTTGAGTTTGTAATTTTAAAGTTCAGAAAAAAAATATTATGAAAGAAGGTGTTACATCTGAATTTGAAATTTAATATTTATATGTTCATAAAACCCTTTTGAAACATCATGAAGATCTGAAAATGTATCATGAACAAATGCCAAGTTTGAGTGAAAAGATGTAATGAAAAGGCATGATCAAAAGGCATGAACAAAGCTGTAATTTTTCAAATTCGTGCAGTGTGTAATCGATTGCACCTTTAGTGTAATCGATTGCACAATGTTTTTAACAGCTATATTTTCAAAATTTGAAGAGTGCAATCGATTGCATCAACAATGTAGTCGATTGTAGGCTAAGTCAGTAGCAAAATTTAACTGAGTGCAATCGATTGCACCAACTATGTAATCGATTGCATGCTAAGACAGAATCAAATGTTTTGAAAATTTTAAGTGTGCAATCGATTGCACAAACTATGTAATCGATTGCATCAAGAAACAGAAGCAAAAGATTTGGAATTTTTAAAGAGTGCAATCGATTGCACTGAGATGTAAATCGATTGCATACATATGAAAAATGAAAATTAATCTTTGAAAAGCTTGAGAATGATTTTTAAACATTTCTTTTTCATTTTTGAGCATCTATGTCTTAAGATCAAAGTAGATAATATTATTGTACCTTTAAAAGATGTTGAGATCTTTTATTGAAGATATCATCCTTAGATGCTTAGATGCTTGACCAAAGTCTTTGCCTTCTTTTGTTAGCCATGGTTTGTCTTCATCAAAACAAAAGCTTTATTTGAGAAGCTTGATTTCACACAAGATTATTTTATTTTCTTATTCTTATTTTATTTATTTTCTTAATATATTTTATAATATTAAAAAAAATCATAAAACATACAAAAAAATTAGATTTTCATTTTAACTTAGTTTATTTTATTTTTCTCACAAAAAAAATATTTTATTTAACTATACTTCATTTATTTTTATTAACTAGTCCTGTAAATTTAATTGAAAACTAGGCTATTATTTATTTTCTTTTACACCAATTAAAATATATTATTCTAAAATAAAAAAGGCCAAAAATATTTTATAATACTACAATTTATTTTCAAGACAAAAATACCAAAAATACTTTTCTTGCAAAACTTATTTTCTTTTAATCAATTATTAGATTTAGGTTTTTTATTTAAAATCTTTTTTTAATAAATTTAGGTTTAATTAATTATTCTCCTTTAATTAATTAGGTTAAAATCAAAACTCCTTTTCTCATAAAAAAATCCAAACAAATATCCATTTACTTCACATTTTACATTGTTGCATATTTATTCTTTTTGTACATTGTTTTCATTTAAATCCTTGTATATTTGTACCAATTCAATATGGTTGTAATAGACTAACTAGGTTTACATTCTTGCAATCCCCATTCAATTTGTACACCCCCTTCCACAAATGTTGTAATAGCGTAGTAACTTTAAATTCTGCAATTTATCGCTTCTATATACAAATGCTAGTAATTAGAGTTGTAGGAAAGATTAAAACCAATACTTAGAAAACCCTAATTCAAGACAAAAACAAGCATGAAAATAATATACTTGCACACAAGCACCCCTAGGGTTATTCCACTTGGTTTCCTTATACAAAATGGCCATATTACGCATGTAATGTATCTTAGCAAAAACAAGCAAATACGAGATCATAGTCCCTCGATGACGCTATCTAAGTTGCCTTTCAAATGATCTTAGTCCCTAAAAAAGAATTCTAAGATACCTTGCAACATTGCTAATCATGGTTATACAATTACCCACACTCATCCCGTTTACATCCAAAGATAGGGTTACTTACCAAATCAATGGTAAGATAACAATGTCAAAGGAAAAGGAAAATAAACATAAAGACTTTTGAGTAGGTAGAATACTCTTAATTACTTGCTCAATTTCAAACAACATCCTTGCTATTTTCAAAGCAAACACCTACACTTTCAAACATCTTACAAACTTGAAAACATTTTCAAAAGATCAAACATCTCTGTATACATTCTTACAAACAAGAATCATTACAATGATTTCCTAAACAATGGCCTCTTTACAAAATACTTTCAAAAATCACACCAAGCACAATTTCAAACAAAAAAAAAAAATCAAGTGATCTAGCAAGTAACTAAGAGCCCATGGAAAACCATGGATGAAAAGCGTTCTAATACCTTCCATTTTCATAACCTACCCCCCGAACTCAAGAAACAATCTCAAAGGTCTTTCCTGTGCTTACTCACCTTTCATTTTAGATAAAAGAAAAGTCGGTGGCGACTCTTGCTAACCGCAACATTTGCGATAAAACGCAAAACACCCAAGTCAGTTCTCCCACCGTATCACATATTCCAACTGTGTTCCCGACAAGTTTTCTTGAAAGAAGTGTACCCATAACTTTCTGTCAGTGGTATGGGGTTGGATCTTCCGAACATAAGACCTCAAATGAAGTTTAGACAAGACACACCATCATATTTGGAAAAGACGGGGGACCTTGAACTTGTGAGGGATAACACCCCCCAAGATAAGACCCAGCTCTTCAAAATCCAACCCAAGAACTCTCTGGATCTCCATGGCATTGAGATGATCTTCCAGCTGTTTGTATTTTTCGTCAGCCAGAGGATATTATTCATCTGAATAGTTCACTTCTTCTTCATCAGAACCCTGGTTGTTATTCTTCTCAGCCTTCATACTTTTATCATCTTCCTATTGGTCATCATTTTTTTCTTCAAACTACAAAGCTTGCTTGACCGGACCTTTGAGCCCCCTAACCATGTTAAGGATGCCATTTGGTTTCTTGATTTTCTCCTCCCTCTCCTTAGTGACGAGGGCCTTCAGCTCTTCCTGCCCCTTGGCTAGATTCAGGAACATTTGCTAAAATTGAGCATTCTGAGCTTGAAGTTCTTTCACAGTTTGTTCGAGAGCCATCTTTTGCTGAAATAAATAGTAAGGAGATAAGAAAACATGTCTATAAGGAAAACCTATTATGCATGATATGTAAATGCAATATTCTCAAGGACCTTATAAGATTTAAATTTGTTAACCAAAAGGAAACAGAAACAAGATTTTTATTAGTAAGTTCATGTGAATACAAAACATTTCATAGGAATAAATTAAAAACTCCTAAAGCTTTAAGTTTCTCATGGACGTCTCCTCTTTGTGTTGACATATGCGTTAAGACTCTGCTCCTCGTGAAGTTGCTTTGTCAGCTCCAACAATTGCTTCTCACTTGCATATAATTGAGTCTCAAAGGTGTCACATTCTTCCTTAAGTTGAATCAAGGACTTCTGCAATTCTTCAAGGTCGGTAGGCATGTCTGGATGAAGGATGGCGTGAGAAATGTCTCATTCGATAACAGGCTCCATGATTATTGATAAGACATCAGGATATGTCATTATAAGGTTTTGAGCATGAGCTTGTACCCATTTGAGATAGGGCTCCAGAGGGATGGAGTTCTTATGCCTCAGAATCCGGTTATCAATCTTATTGACCGCACCCCAAGTACGAATAAATCTTTATTGGTAACCTTGAAGATTGTTGTCATAGTCGAATACAACACCCCAGATGAGCATATCATGAGAACTGTCTCTTCGAGCATAACCAAACTAAAGTAAAGTTAGGGATTGGTTGTAAGTAATGCCCCCCCCCCCCCCCCCTTATGCCCAGAAGTGGCACATTAAGGAACTCTCCATAGAGGTCAATAATAATGATGTCTTCCTGGGATCAGGAACACCAATAAATGTCTGAATAAGAGAGTGACATTATCCTTTGAGACCATCTCAAACCTTGTTCATTCTTCATTATTGAGCGGGGAAGGTGTGAAATAAACCACATGGATAAAAAATGTATACAACATATGAGAGTTCCTCTCTTCCTCATGGTACGAGTGTGAAGAGAATGCAGAATATCTCCGAGCAAAGTAGGCACAATATTTTGAGTGAGGAATATCTTGATGGTGTTTACATCTATAAGTTGGTTCGGGTTGGGGAATAGTACCAAACCCATAGATTAGTAAATCCAAAAACATCTTCGAAAGCATGAAAACTCATGGCATCTATAAAAAACTGAGCTTTCTCCATTATAAATTTTGCAAAGATACCTTTAACCCCACTCTTGGCTTCCTAATTAGATGCAATGTTGGACGGTTTCAAGTGCAAGGTTGTGGAAATATCTTTAGGTATTGGATTTTTCTCTAAACCAATGAAGGTTATCTGATCCAGTATAGGAACCCCAAGTAACTTAGAGAAATCTTCCATTATGGGAACCAACTGATAATTTGGGAAAGTAAAGCAATGTTGTTTAGGATCAAAGAACTAGAATAAAATGCTCATCATGCCTTCTTCAAAATCAAAGATAACAAAGCTGAGCAAATGACCATGTATTTTGTTTAACTAAGAGCTTTTAGGAACCTTTGAGACCAATTCTTTGAGTTTGGAGTTGAGCTTTCTGCGAGAAAAGGCCATAGCCTGCAAAATAGAACATAGATGAATCTCTTGGTCCTTGAAATGGTCAGTGAAAATGCTATATTATGATATTATAATGCTATAATGTTATGATGTTATGTTTAAACAAGATAGCAAGCACAACCAAATCACACAAAAGGCCTTAGGTTTAAACTCTCGCATGAGGTTCATAGGTAAGTACCCTCTTGAAGTTTAGTTGGCTCAACCTGTCCTAAGAATAGTAATCGGTTTTAGGAGTCTCATATCACGATCTTTCTCTCAGGCATTATTTCAGTAGAGCAACTGACTTTCCACTGAAATATCCGGAGAGTCGAATCTCAATGAGCATAGCATCGATTATCAACCAAATTTGGACTGCACCAAAGCCGTCCATCTCCCTACTTTCTAATGGGTAAGTTAGGTCAATTAAGGTTCTAAAAGTCAGTTAGTGCTTATGACACCACACGGCAGCCTAGTGTTATCCTTGACTGACTCAAGGAACACAAGTACAAACCAATGTGTCGCACTAACGTAGTCATCACTTCAACCATATCGGTCTACACCGTACAATTTCCATGATTTATTGCTACTTACCTAAATGTCCCCAGATCCGGGTATAAGATCTTTACAAGAAATTAAACCTGAGCAAAACCCCAAATTTAGAGCAAACAAACAAAGCAAATAAAAGTGATATACCCCTAAGGTAACCCCTCTTTTTTTAGACACATTCCCCAACAGAGTCGCTAATTATGTAACACGATGGGAGATCTGACTTTGTTTTTCGTTTTATCGTAAATGTTGCGGATATCTAGAGTCTCTAATGAATTTTATTTTATCCAATAAGGAAAGGGTGAAAATAACAGAAAAGACCTTGATAGATTTTGAGTTCGGGAGGTAAGTTAAGAAAACGGAAGGTGTTAGCACTATTTTCTTCCGTAGTTATCTACGAGCTTTTAATTTCTTAGCTCACTTTTGGAAATTGCTTTGTGTGTGTGTGTTTGAAAATATTTTGAAATTTTGCCAATGTAAGGCGAACTTTGTAATGATTTTTGTATCGGTCCTCAAGAGTGTTTATAAAGATTTTGAAAGTATTTGTTTTGAAAGTGTGAGATGTGAAAATTATTTTAGTTTGTGAGCAAGCAATTAAGGGTATCTTACTCACTAAGAGGTCTTTCTTTATTCTTTTCCTTCTTCGTTAGGGATGGTGCTATCCATACCATTAGTTGGTAGGTAGCCCCACCTATTGGATATGAAGGGACAGGCGTAGGGTTTTTGTTATGGTCATTGAAGGCAACATATAGGGATACCTTAGAAATTCAAAGGGATTGTTATCATATGTTCATAGGTAACATCGAGGGACAAGATCATTTCTCGTAGGCAACTTTGAGAGACATCGCAGGACTATTATCTTTATGATGACTTTAATCGAGAGCCTTTGCTAATGGTATCCCTACGTTCGAGGGATATGACCGATGTTTTTTCGAAGGCAACAGAGAGGCAGGCTACCATTGCAATGAATTGTGACATAATGATACAAGATCCTTGCCTTGTTTAGAGGTGTACGTGTGTATAGTGATCAATTCAGGTATATTATCTTGATTAGAGTTTTCTATATTTTGGTTTTAGGTCTTGTCATACATGCCTAATTAGTATACAGATATATATACATACATGTATACATGGTATATGTGCAGAAAATAAGGTGCGAGAAATAAATCCTAAGCTATTACATTCCACGAGCAAATACATAATAGAAAAAATGCGAGGAAATAAACTAAGCTATTACAGAAATTCTCGTGCGACCTATACAATTTAAGTAAAGGGGAAAATAAATAAGAAAATGTTAAAAAAGATGTTTTAAAGTCCTAAAATCTAAAACGTTAGAAATTAATATTTTTTTGTGTATTTTTGTAGAAAATAATTTAAGTTAATAATTAATAAAAACCTAATTATTCTAATTAATTTTACAAATTAAAAAATAAGACATAAAATCTTATTAAATGAAAAAAGTTAATTTAAGAAATCCTAAAAGACTATATTTTTTTTATTTTATGTAATATTCTGATTTTTATATGTTTTGATTTTAATTGTAAAAAAGAAATAAATCAGTGGAAATGGAGTTTCAAAGAAAGAATCTGACCGTGCCCTAGTCATGGTAACTCATCATCCATGCGTTAAAGCTTGCATTTTCTTATTCAAACATTTTCTAAACACCATGATGAACTCATCTGCGCACACGAAATTAGTTAAATATGCATAGATTAAAATATTTGAATTCAAGAAAATTACCAAAACCGGTGGGCTTGTGTAAGCTATTCCAGACATGAATAGATTTGTTTATGGACTTGGTGAGATTCCTGAGAGCTCTAGGAACATGATTTGAGGTTTGGTTTTGATTGAGAGTGGCTGAAAATTTTAATACGAGTTTGCACCTTTCTCTGAAAATTTGTGATTTTGAAACCTTGCTTCTATTGCAGCCGCTTTTTGTCTTTTGCACTTGAGTGTTGCATGTATTTATAGAGGAATGAAAATGGATAAAAACAAGGCAAGGATATTGTATCATTATGTCATAATTCATTGCAAAGAAAACACATTGAGATCTTTCCAAAATTGTTTTAAAAACATTCCAAACTTGAAGGTTTTTGTTCCCAACATATTTTCATAGTTTTTGCAAGCTCTTATGAGGTCTTGGGTCTTCTAGAAAATATCTAAATGAAACCCACACATCCTTTGGTCCATCAACTCATATTTTATTTGATTTATTTTGACTTAATTTAAATAAAATCAAAGTAATGTGTAAATGGACTTAGAGATCCTCTAATATGTTATAGACATGTTTAAACCTCAAATGTTAGGCCCATTAGTCCAAAAGTTCAAGATTTCCCAAATGAAGTTTCGTGCCTTTTCTCAAAAATTGCCAAACATGCATCAATCATAACTCTATCAAATTTCATCATTTGAAGGTTATATTTGAATTTTTGGAAAAATCAAGATGTCCTCTACAATATAAATGTTGAAAATGGTTCCAATTGAAGACTTTATCTTGATGTAAGTGGCCTTGACAAACAGTGTCTTTTGTTTACTTTTGAAATAACCTATAATGTATTGGATTATATCTCTCAAATGATGCATTTTTTGGACTTGAGCTTAGAGAAAAAAAGTTGTAGAGAATTGAATTCCATTAAAAATGAGCTTTGGTTGGGGATAAGTTGATGAAGCATGTGAAAGTTATGATTGGTCAAAGTTTAGTTGACTTCTCCTAAGGAAATCCTAATTTGGCAACTTTTGACTTTTGATGATTTGAGGGTTTTTCTGAGGAATCATGATCAACCCTTGATCAAATGATGAATATCACTTTAAAATATTGATGTTGACCAAAAATATTAAAGTTTGAATGTATGTTAACCATGGTTGACTTTTTACCTTATACAATTGATTTTCCATCATCTGAGCAATTGACTGAGCAACCTTGTGATGCACGACATGAAAACTTGGTATGAGCATTCTTTGAAGCATATGAGGACCCGTGAAAACCACTTGAGACCTTGGAAACCCAATCTTCCTTGAGAAATACCAAAACTTAGTTGTGGACTAATTGCTTAGGAGAAGACTTGTCTGATCAATTCCTCGAATAATCTTGAGCAATTGAGAACCCTAGGAAGATGAGGAGACCTCTTGAAATAATTTGATTTGAAAATGAGAGGGAAAATTTTGGGGTACAAGAATCGTCATATCCGATTGGAAGACATACTTACTACCCATAATCATGAGAAATGAGCATTTGTGTCATCTCAAAATGGAGGATATAACTTGGATTTTAAAATCAACAAAGTCTTACTCAAAACCCAAGTGGAAAAATCTCACTTCACTACATATCGTAGAAGTATAATAGCTCGCATAACTACAAAAATAGACAAGAGTCTAATCTTTTGAGAAAAGTTTAAAATTAAAAAGCTAGAGTGGCAAAATGTTTTGAATGAGGTCAATTGACTTTTATTCTTGAGGAAGATGTCAAAGTATGATTAAATTGATTAAAGTTTGATTAAGAAAAGATTTTTGAAAATGAATGGACCTAAGTCCAAGTTTATTGTAAAAGCAGTTCAAGTTAGAAAACAAGAAGAGTTTTGAAAAGGAGGGAGAAGATTTTTTAAATTAAAGAAGATATGAGGAGATGAAGGGACTATCCTAAAGCATAAGGTAAAAGCTAAGGAAAAGAACGATCTAACCAACAAGAAGCCAACACTTGACATAAGAAGTCAATGTAGAATTCCCATCCTTTGGATTGAAACCAAGCAAGCTAAAATACTAAACCTCTAAGGAATACCAAGCTTCAGATGAATTAAATCTTCACAAAAATTGGGCAGAGTAACAACTGTATACTGAGGAATTCTAAATTAAAGACAAAGCATAAAATTAAAATAACCAACACACAAAGAAAATCAACCCAGTGCCTTGGAGTAAACCCCAACAACTTCAGACAAAATAACAATAGAGATACAAGGTCCCTAAGTATCAAGGATTCTAATCCTATGTCAAAGAGATCCACAACTCCATAATGCCAAGAATAGTAACCAAGTAGTCCAAGTAACCTTAAAGCTTTTAATGTTCAAGTTGATTATTAAGTGTCTTCAAAAGAAAATAAAAGCTCAAATGAGGAAAGATAAAATGACATAAAGATAAATTATCAAGTGAACAAAAGAAAAATAGCATGAGATGTAAATGGTAAAATAAATGGTACATAAAAATAAAAGCACAAAATAAAGGCATAAAGTAAAGTTAATTGTTAGTGAATTAGAAGTTAAAAGGTTAATTGAATGACCATCTTGAAGCTTGCTTTTGAAAACTCATTAGAAGATTGATAAAATCAAAGCTTCTCAACAACAAGTTTCATTTTCTATTTTTCAAGTATATCATTCATTCCAAGTACTCAAGGCAACACATATGATCAATGATGTTAAAATGTTTCACTTAGACCAAAATTCATGAATTTCATTAGAGAATTGATAGAATCAAAGCATCCTAACAATGAACTTCAAAGTTATTGGATCAAAGGTTTTAAATTAAACATACTTGGGATTGCAAACATAGGTTTGGGCAACAAATGATCATTTTTTGAATCAGGACAAATTTAGCGCTATGTTAAACAATCGTAAGTGGACTTATTTAGAAGCCACGCCTATTTTGAGGCAGGTCAATAGCAATCTATGTATCAAACACGTTAGAGAACTGATATGTAGACCATTCTCCAAAAACATGTAGCACAAGTAAAAACAAGAAAGGGATAAGATGAAGAGGGAGGGGAATGATAGTGTAACCAATGTATGAGATGAAATTAGGGTTTCAAATATCATCAACATCATTCATCCATTTTGGTGGATTTGGTTTCTCAACCTATCAACACCCAAGATCTAATGAGGTTGAGGAACTTGTCCCAAAATAACACTCAAGTGTCTCCAAATCAGAACCAATCCAAAAATAATAAAATATATTTAATATAAAAACAAAATTTAAACGATTTAAAAAAAAGGAAATAATTGGTAAAAAACACAACATGTATTAAAACACCAAATAAAAATCCTAAAAAAAATATCAGAGATCAAACATGAGTCAAAAAGTGTTGACAAATTTTTTTTAGAATTTTTTAAAGTCAAAAACTATTTTTAAAATATAAAGAAATAAGAAAAATAAGCCAAAATTTGTGAAAAATTGTAAAATAATAAAATAAAAATAAAATGAGGTCACCAATATTTGTCAAGAGGTCATTGGATCGTTCCATAATTTTTTTTTCAGAATTTTAAAATCAAGAAAAGTATTTTAAACAATTAAAACAAGTCAAATAAAGTGAAAAATCATAAAAATACCAAATCACAAAATAGAATTGTGAAAAAATAAAAATCAGAAAGAGAAAAATCAAAAGTATTTTTGATAATTGTTTCACAATTTTAGAAGTTGAAATGAATTTTTTATGAATTTTTTGAAGTTTAAAACAATTAAAACAAAAATCAAAAAATAAAAATAAAACCAGAATAATGAGGTGCGTTGGATTTGAGTTGACTATTCAAAGTAATCACATCAAATGGTCCAGAGTGTGCGTGTACCATGGGAATTATTGCATTAAAAGCATCCAAACATATTTAAATGGTTCAATCAAAATATAACAAAAGCAACGCTCTCATTGGTTGGACGATATATGGCATCGTCTTCAACCTCCAACCACACGCGAATTGCAGGTCCTGCAAACTATAAAATTAGGAGTCCAGGCTGGTGCCATTAGCTTTGTCTCGAAGATGCTTCCAATGGTACCCTCACAAAAAAAATTTATAACCTGTAACTCACTCAATTTAAAAAAAAAACAGAAGAAAAGTGAAAATGAGTTTTGAAATTAAATGCTCAAATTTCCATGAAATCACAAATCAGAAGAAGCATGAGTTTCAGAGAAGAAGAGAATACAACTTAGTAACTTATTTGAAGCAAAATGATAGAGAATTCCACCTGAACGAAGTAAGAGAATTTTACTCTGAAACTGGACTTAGATAGCTCTATTCAATTAATGATTTGGCTTGTTTTTTGATGTGTTAGCTTCATGAAGTTCAATGAAGGTGAAGAACTCAAGAATTTAGAACTAGAAGTGCTCTGAAATCAAATTCAAAGTTGCATAATTGAGAGGTGTAGAGGAAGTTTGAGAGGTTTTCTAGCTCTCTAAACTTGTAAAATGAAGTATAGGAGGCCTCTATTTATAGGAGAATGTGATGCAATATCGGGGGAGGGTGAATGATAAGGAATTAGATGAAATCATGTGCACCCTGAGCATGGAAAAAGTGTGACTTCTAAATCATCAAAACTCAGCTAATTCTTACGTTTCAACCCTTAATCCAACCTTATAAACTTTTTAAAACATGTTTAAGTGGAAAACACGCACAAAATTTGTGTTTATAAGCCACGTTATGGAAATCAAATCCTGACTTTGAGAGAAATTTTTCAGCTTCAAGGTACTGACTTGTAGCCATGGTGCAAGCAACTCAGGGACCTTTATGGTGCAATCTTGGATTCTTTAGAAAGATGGATGATCAATATTGATAATATTCTTTGAAAGTTTTCATTTGGATGTTTGAGAAAAAATTTATTCAACTTTGAAATCAAGAAAAACACACAGATTTTTGTACTTAGAAATATTTCTAAGTGTTGAGCTTCAAAATAACCTATAATGTTCTTCAAAATTACATGTCCTTCCATTCAAAATTAGCTCTTGATCCTTGAATATGAAATAAATTATACCTATTTAATTGAATTATGGAATTGAGACCACTCAAAAATCATAAAAATTGAAAGAGTTATAGTCTTTGGAAGATGATGAACAAATTTGGGGAAATGCACAAAAGACCTATAATCTTTTCAATTCTTAAACAACTTTCAAAGCATTTTCAAGTCATGCATATTGAAACGAAGTTGTAGTAGACATCCAAAAGATTATTTTAGAAAAATAATGAGCTCAAGGATATAAAATATGATCAAGTTATGATCCTTTAAAGTCACATAAGAGAATTTGATAGCCTTTTCAAAAGACTTGTAATCTTCTTCAACCATTAGTGATCTTCCACTCAAAATTAGCCTTAAACCCTTGAATAGAACTTGCTAAGGACCCTTTAAAGATAATCATGGCTTTGGAAACAATCAAAAATCTCAAAAAAGATGAGCAAGATATGGTCCTTGGAAGTCAACAAACCCTAGTTTAGAGAGTGTTAAAATGACTTGGAAGCCCTTTTAACTTTTGATGATTTTTCTTACACAAATGGATCTTTTCATGTGAAGAGAAGTTATTGATAAGTCTCCATAGAAAAAAGAAACAACTCAAAATATTGAAAATTGAGAGAGTTATGCACTTGTGATCACTGAATCAAGCACTTGCACAATTAGCTCAAACTTGTTGAACCAACCTTGAATCTTTTCAACTTTCTATGAAAAATAGAGAATGATGGATCACATTATACCTTGAAATGATGTTATCTTGAAACACACTCAATGGTGGAGCTTAAGTTTCAATGAAACTTGTTGAAGAAGGCATGAAATTAAACACATGAACCTATGAACCTTCTTGATGAATACCACCACCAACCTTGAGGAAAACTTGACCTAAATAAAGTGAGAGATATCTTTGAACCAAAAAAATTTGATATCATAGACATAGCCTTGAAGCTTAATCTCTTTCAATCCATTGAAAAACTATTTGACTGAGGACTATCCCTCGAGACCCTAGGTTAGATGGTGTGATGGATGCAGTTGTCCCATCATCTACAATATGAACACTCAAATAAACATATATACATATTTTGATGTTAGTTAAAATTTAATCCAACTAAGAAAACACATGTACAAGATACACAATTTAAGGTGCTTGGTGATCCCTCAAGAGCAAACTTAAAGATAGGATGAAGTAGAAAGGAGAACCAACCCTAATGTGTGATCTTGATGTATTGATAATATGGGATAATGAGAGATATTAGGGGGAAAATTGAGGTATAACAGGAAGATCCTCAAATGCGTAAAATACCTGAAATCATGTTATACAATGGATTTGTTGGTTCGTTGGTTTTCGGATGCTTGAAAAATTTGTAACTTATGACTGGAAAGTCATCTTTGAGTGGCTCTTGGAGCTTTTGAACCGTCTTGTTATCTTATTTAATTTTCATTTTTGGCATGGAAACCAATTCATTGATGAAGATCTCCGAATGTGCAAATACTCTGAAGATATACAATGAAATGATGTTGTCTTGAAACACACTCAATGGTGGAGCTTAAGTTTCAATGAAACTTGTTGAAGAAGGCATGAAAATAAACACATGAACCTATGAACCTTCTTGATGAATACCACCACTAACCTTGAGGAAAACTTGACCTAAATAAAGTGAGAGAGCTCTTTGAACCAAAAAACTTTGATATCATAGACATATCCTTGAAGCTTATGCTCTTGCAATCCATTGAAAAACCATTTGACTGAGGACCATCCCTTGAGACCCTAGGTTAGATGGTGAGATGGATGCAATTGTCCCATCACCTACAATATGAACATTAAAATATATATATATATATATATATATATATATATATATATATATATATATATATATATATATATATATATATATATATATATATATATATATATATATATATATTGATGTTAGTTAAAAGTTAATCCAACTAAGAAAACACATGTACAAGATACACAATTTTAGGTGCTTGGTGATCCCTCAAGAGCAAACTTAAAGATAGGATGAAGTAGAAAGGAGAACCAACCCTAATGTGTGATCTTGATGTATTGATATTATGGGATAATGAGATATATGATGGGGGAAATTGGGGTATAACAGGAAGATCCTCAAATGCGCAAAATACTTGAAATCATGTTATATAATGGATTTGCTGGTTCGCTGGTTTTCAGATGCTTGAAAATTTGTAACTTATGACCGAAAAATCATCTTTGAGTGGCTCTTGGAGCTTTTGAATCGTCTTGTTATCTTATTCAATTTTCATTTTTGTCTTGGAAACCAATTTATTGATGAAGATCTCTGAATGTGTGAATACTTTGAAGATATACAGTGAAAATACAATGAAAATGGTGTGCTAAACCACAGTTTTTCAGATGTTCAAAAATTCATAACTTCTACCTGGTTTGAGGTTTTTGAATGGTTCTTAGGGCTTAAAATCCATCTTTATATTTTCCTCAATTCTTATGTTTTCATCAAAAGTTAATTCTTTGAAGAAGATGTCCGAAAGTACGAATTACCTGAGAAAGTTGCATCCTGAAATGATTATATGTTGAGTGTGTTACTGATATTCAAAAAATCATAACTTTCTTAACTTTCATCATATGGATATGATTCTTTCAGAATGATGTCACAAATTGTGTTAGCTACAACTTTGATCCGGGTTCCGAGTTAGGGTTGTGCTCTGAAGGTTTCGGTTTATGGCTCGCTTCCTAAAGTGCGCATGAAAATAAGCTGAAATTTTCAGTGCAGCCAAAAAAGTCCATTGTTTCTCGCCATTCGAAAAATCATAATTCACTCGACTTTTATCATATAGGAGCAATTCATTCGGCACGACGTCACAAATTTCATCATCAACGATTTTGTTTCAGGTTTCGCATTAGGATTATGCATCGAACGTCATGAGATTGGGGGTTTGATCTCGAGTTGTACATAAAAAAAGTCAAAATTATGCATTTATTCAAAAAATTCACTAGCCAAACAAGACTTAGGGGCTTGCCTATATATTTTGTAAATTCAATTCATAATGACTTTTGGCATTTACTATTCAAAATCACTCAAAATTCTCACAAAATTTCTCTCAATTCTCACAAAGCAAGTAGCAAGAGAAGAAACTCCCTACGTTGCCTTGCACTTCCACGCACGCCTTCAACCCTCCATCTCTGTCATCCGAGACCGCCACCACTAGCCAGCGACTTCCACTCTCCTTCCCTAACATCAAGTGACTTCCACCCTTACAGGCGACCTCCACCCTCATATGGTCTCCTCCTTCTTCTTGCATGCTACTCCCTCTGTCTTTGCAATTTCTGGCGATCTCCTCTATGAACCATTTGATTTCTCTGATCCACTTCAAGTCTTTGCATCGCTTTGGTAAGAATTCTTGATTCTTCATTTGATCTAATTGTTTCATGAGATTTAATCGATGAATTTCACATTAATTGATTTGTTCATGAGTTGATTTTTTTGGATCTTGAATAATTGTTGAGTATGATGATGGATAGATACGGAGTCAGTTAAATGCTTGATTAATTCATATATATCTCATTGGATTTAATCAATAAATTGTTGATAATATTTTAGTGTCGATGTGAATTTCGAGTTTGCTTGATTGTGAATTTTTTGTTGAGAATTAATGTTGAATTCATGTGTTGATGGAATTTTTAAGTCGATTAAATGATTATTTAATTTTTTGAATTGAAGAAAACTTTGATCCGATTAATTGCATCAACACTTGAATAATTTTTTTATGCTTGAAATCAACACTTTGATGTGAACTAATTGTTTGCAATTTGTTTGTAATTTCTTAGCAATGTTACTCGAATCGATAAAAGTTTTTGATGTGTCCGATTATGAGTTTTAAACTCTATTTTAAGGGATACCGGTTCATGTACATGTTGCTTCCTGGAAAATGCAAATACATTGTAAATTGATTTTCAATTGTTGCTTAATGTATACTTGATCATAATTTTGCATTTGTGGACCATTGATGTTGAGATTTATCATTTTCGATGCGATTTTTTGAGCAATTTTGTGACACGGTGTTGTGCTGCCTGGAGTCGATAAGTGTGCATAAACATGCAATTTAATTGTTGGTTAATTCATAGGTGAGCTTTCTTTGGCATTTGTTTGGCATTTGCATTGATTTTTGACGATTTTAAATTGATTTTTTTCTTGGTTCTTGAAATGACGTAGTTGCTTCCCAGTAATTGATGTTATGGTTCCGATGTTTGCTCGAATTTGTTTTGCTCATGTTTAAGTACCAATTTGGGTTGTGATATTGACTATTTAATTGCAATTAATTTCCTTGTTATTACTAACTCATCTTGTGACATTGTGCAAGGAATTTCAAGATATCTATCAATCGATTAATTATTTCTTGATTATTCGATTAAAAAGCATTATATTTAACTTTCTTTTTGAATTCGAGTTTTCTTACGACGCGCTTGATTGTGATTCTCATTCTTTGAGATATATATACATTGCATGTGTTTTTGTCTAGATGTGTATTTTCGTGCAGGTTTATTATTGTCGTGAGGATGTGTTCGATATACATTTCACATGTGATTTATTTTCACATTATCGATGCCTTGGCGCCTATTCGGAGCACACAATTTTGATTATTTTGTTTGTTGATGCTAGCTTGCATTAAGACCGTCGAGTTTCTTTGCTTTGATATTGCTTTGCTACAAACATTATTGTTCGTTTGGTATTGTATTTGATTCTGTTTACATTCCGAATTGTATTTTATTTTCCTTGCCATGAGAAGTAGGAATTGAGATGCATCATTGGGAGTCCCTACTTTAGGTGAGCAAATCTGTTTAAAGTCCTCAAAGGAGGAAATGTTTGTGTTTGTTCAAAGAACTCAAAATTAGGCAATGTTTGTGTTTGTTTAAAGACCTCAAAAGAGGGAATTTTGCTAAAGTACTCAAAGAAGGCAATTCCCCTCCCTTGTTACTTTGTGCTTGCTATCGAGTCAATAAGTGGAGAAAAGGGCCCACAATCTCCCCCCACACTTTCTAGTCCATATTGTTCTTAGCTCGCGTTATACGTTGATGCTTCAAATTGTTCTTATTCTTCCATTGAGTCAAATAAAGTGGAAAAGGGTTCATAACTAACCCCCATCTTTTGTAATTTGTTTCAACAATGTTAGATCACTTTTCTTTAAACTTTGATGCTTCGAGTCATTACTCGATATCGGTGCTTGAGCAAATCAAGTGGAAAGAGTTCCTTACTCCCACTTTGAAATCCATTGGATTCATTGTTTATTCCTAGCTTTCACTTGATTTTTGTTTCGGTTTGGGTTCGAGTTTGTTCAAATTTCACTTGTGTTTATGCTTTTCTTTAGATTTTTGTATGTTCCCTTAGGACCACTTATCTCATTTGCAATTCAAGTTAGACATTAGGATTGGAATCCATGCATGCTAACTTAGGTAGATGTTTCCCTTTGTTATCCAAACTTTAAGACCATCATTTTATGAAAACACAAGGGATAGAACTAGGTTATTCTCCTTTAGATTTTTTATTTTCCACCTTTTGCATAACTAAAAATAAAACTCTTTTTATTTGGCAAAGTTCAAAAAAATCTAACATTATTTAAATCTTGTTTCAAGATAAAAAACATCAATCAATGCAACCTTTTTGTCTTCAGGCTTTTTCTTTTAAAACCTTTTCAAAAGGGATGTGCGTCGATAGCATCGTTCATAAAAAAACATGCAACCAACCAAAACTTTTGATGTGAACTACTATTGTCTTAATATCTCATTGCACTGAGAGGGTACATAGGCACAAAGGTTCAAAACCGAGGTAGACACGACTAATACAACGTTTTTCTTTGTATATACACTTTTCATACATGAATCTTCCCCTTAGCTCGTAAGATTTATATAGAAAACACTCTTTGATTAGAATAACAAGAGTGGATCCCGTGGAGTACCACAGACGTGAGGGGTGCTAATACCTTCCCCTTACGTAATCGACTCAGGCACCCCATCTCTCGGTCGTAAGATCATGACTTCTCCCTTATCAAGTTTTTCTTAGATGATTTTCCTTTCCATTTTTATGGGATAAATAAATACTCGATGGTGACTTCATTGATTCTCTCTCGATGATTTTCTGCCGGTTCTTTCAGCTGGCGACTTCACTGGGGATAGGTTGACCAATTGTTGGTCCATCTCGTGAGTCACTCCTAGCTCTTGTTTTTCTTTTCTTTTTGTGTTTATCTTTATGCTTTATATCTTGTTCATTTGTATATATTTGATCATATGTATGCATTGTATTTTTATCGCTTTCATATACTGGTTATTGCTGATGTGCTGGATTATGTGTTTCTTGGTGGGAGGGTGTTTCATGAGGTAAAAGGACCATTACCCAGGCTAGTGTACACATAGGTTATACGGATAGTCATGTCGAATCTCGTGTTCTGTTAACATGTGTAAGAAGGCATGAGATACCATACTCAAGAGAGGTTCTCTTGAAACCTCCTTTGTCTTGCACCCTTTATGGAGAGACGAGGTGTTAGAATAGATAACTCCCGACTCTGGTTGCCACTAGAAGCCATGTTCTGATTAGAATTTACATGTGAGGTGGGGTGGGAAATTATGCCTACAGGTACAAATGCTGATCTTTGATACTTGGTTCTTTTGTATTCTGAAATGATCGGAACTTTGATCTTGTTACATGTGACCGTTGTTTGTTATCACCTCAGCAATTATCCAGTGTTGTTGAAACTTTGATTCCACATGTTTGCATATATAGCATGTTAATAAGCATATATTTCCTTCATTTCAAAGCATCATTTCTTTGATTCCAATTGTTAAGCCGCTAATAAATGAATATTGTTAAGAAAGACACCATGGCTTAGTAACATGAATAAAAACATATAAGCTCTTAGAAATATAGGAACATGGAATTTGTATTGCATATCATGCATCATTTTGCATTTAATTTTTCAATTCATAAGTTTCCTATGAGTCTTACTCAAGGTCCTTTTGATCTTTAGTCAACAAGATGTCTCGTCAATACAACACTTGAGCCAATTCTAAGAAGAAGATGGAGAACCTTGAACAAGAGAATCGCGAGTTGCGCGACGAAGTGTCAGCTTTGAGAGTTGGTATGGAAAGTCTGACTGCTTTAGTGGAATCGTTGGTGGCTACTCAGAATCATCCACCACCGCCTCCACCTCCTCTTTCTCCTCATGCTACTGGTGCTCAATACCTTATGCCTCCTGGTTATCCGTGGGGAATGCCTGAAGGTTACATGCTAGAAGGTTACAACCCTACTGCTCAAGTTGCTCATTCTGTTTAACCAATTTTAGTTTCTTCCTTTCCTTTGATGCATACTACTCTTGTTTCTAACAATGAGATCCATCATGTTGCACCTCTTGTGGTGAATGGTTTCCCCGTTATTAATGATGAGGTTTATCGAGCAGATCCTCCACCAAGTGAAAGCTTGGTGTTGTACCCCAAAATTTGCCATCTCCTTTTATCAACATTTCTCATCACAAGGCTCTTTGGACTCAGAATCAAGCTAGGGTTTGCTCTGTTCAAGACATCTCCTTGCACTGATGACCTAAATTAGGGTTTGAGTTTGCACAAGGATTTTTGGACCTTCAATGCTCAAAGTGACTTTCATACTTCATGATGGACTCATAAGTTTGACCATACCAAGTTTCAAGCCTTGAATCAAATTTTTGCCCAGTCAATTAGACAATTGACCTAGAAATCAGCTGTATTGGGGAAAAAGTTAACTGTGGCCAATTTACAGTAAAACCTCATGAATTTTGACCCACGTCAACATTATGAACTCATATGAACCATTTGATCAAGTGTGGACCACAACTCCACAAGAAATTTGATCAGATCACCAAAAGGGCAAAATGGTCATTTTTAGGGTTTTGACTGTACAAAGGCAATTTCTGACTTTTTGACCTAGCCAATGGCAAATTAAGCTCAAACATGGACTCAAGAACTCAATGGAATCATCTTGACCTATTCAAAAAGTTTAAAAGACCTCAATTACATTGGATTGACAGATGAATTTTTCAGTCAACTGATCAAAATTTGACTGTACACTGAAAAGTCAAACTTTGACTTTTTGGTCAAAATCAAGTGCCAAGGGTCATTTTTCATCAAGATGTGTCAAAATATGAAACGTGTTCATCAAGAAACCCAAAATTGCAAATTAGGGTTTAAAGTTGAAAAATTTTCATAACTTAGAATTTTTCTAAGTTATGAAATTTTCTTAATTTTTCCTAACTTTGCCCAACATTTTCACCATGAAACATTTGGATTCAAACAAAACATCCAACATGAAAGTTGAAGTCCTCCATAAAGTCTACAACTTATATTCATAAAGTATTCTCAAAAGAAGCTTGGATCTCAAGTTATGATTTTTGGAACAAGGGTCCCTAAAGCTTTTAACTTAGTGAAATTTTGCCCTAGTTTAGGCAGGATTTTGACCTATCTTCTTGGCCATTTTTCACATTTTTCCACTTGGAATCTCAAGTTGCATTTCAAATATGGATTATAGAGCATGTTGCAAGCTTTCCAAATTGTCAAAGAATTCCTCAAACACATTTGTGGTTAGGGAGAATCGAAGGCCTGAAGTTGGCAAAAACTCACTTTTCATCCATGGCATATTCATGTTCATGCAAGTTGCAATTTCAAGTCAGCATGCCTTACACTAGTTTACAGGCCTCTAAACCACTTCACACTCCATAATTAAATGCAAATCCATCAGTCTAATATTTTGTTTTGGTCATTTGGACATTGTACACAAAACTAAGTCCTAAGTAGAAAAAGGCACATTTCCATTTTTGCTTAAGTATGCTTTATGTAAAACCACAATCCTTGAGCATTGGTCCAAGATCTCTTGCAGCAAAACAAATCCACAAATTAGAGGGGCCAAGAGAAGAAGTTACAAAGTATTTGATAGCCTGTACAAGCCTGTTCCAATCACTTCCACATTTTACTTCAAAAATAAGAAACTTGTCAAAAACTAGAGAACTAAAAACCCAGCAAAGATCAACTTATGCAAACAGTTTGAACACCTTTGTCACACCCCTTTGAGCTAGAAAAATGATTGCTTGAGCCTCTAAACACCCCATAGCCAGAAATCACATTCCCTTGGCAAAACAGGGCAGAATCTGCAACTTGAGTTCTACAGCTCATTTGGCTCGTGCGTTTTGCCCCTAGTTTCTTCAAACACCTTCCATTCAACTCATCCAAGCTATCCCAAACCTCAAACACCAACTGTAACTCCATTTACAGAGTTTTCCATTTTCATTTTGAGCTTGTGCAGGTTGAGTTCTATAGGATGATTCAAGGACATTCAAGGTAAGCAGGCTATTGGAGAAGGTCAAGTGAGGTCCAAGCAAGCTCTCAGACATCTTAAGCCTTATGAAAAGCACTACATTGCCCTACACAAAGTCAACTGAAACAGGTTTTTTTCCACTTCTTATCTCTCTATTTAGGAACATTTAGCTTTAGGTTTGTGAATAAAAAATGTAGTATTCATTGCCATGAAGTTGTACATATGCTCAGTTTTCATTTATATTATGTGTGCTAAGAGAATTTCATCCATGAACATGCTGAAAAAACTAGGTCAGATTTTAGGGCCAAAGAAATTCTCTCTGGTCTTTGAGAGTTAGTATTATTTTTTTATATGGTTGGAATCGTCTTGAAATTCTCTACAAGTTTGGTGTTATGTGTTTTTGCAATAGAGCTCGTATGCAGGATGTCCAAGTTTGTACAGGGCACGCGCGTGTTTTTTTCAAAAGATGAAGGTTGAAGATGAAGTGGTGGGTTGGGCCTGGCCTGGCTCACTATTGGCACCTCCCCTTTTCCTTTTTGCACCCCTTGGCTCATTTTCTTGTAATTTTATATTTTTTCATTTTTGTTTTCATTTCTGACTTTATTTATTTATTCCCAAATATAAAAATCACTTAAAAATATTTTCATAATTTCTTCACATTTATTTTGCATTTTATTTTTATTTTTCTAACATAAAAAGCATTTAAATACTTTTATCTTATTTATACAAAACTCGAAATATATATATATATATATATATATATATATATATATATATATATATATATATATATATATATATATATATATATATATATATATATATATATATATATATATATATATATATATATATATATATATATATATATATATATATATATATATATATATATATATATATATATATATATATATATATATATATATATATATATATATATATATATATATATATATATATATATATATATATATATATATATATATATATATATATATATATAATAATTTTATTTTTGTTCTTTATTTTTATTCACACTAAAAATATTTTCTTAAATATATTTTATTTTTGTACATATTTTATTTTAGTTTATCATATTTAGTATAAAAAATATATACATATATAAATATATAGTTTTATTTTATTAAATACTTTAGAATAAAAATATAAAATATTACATTTTTACTCTTATTATTATTCATATTAAAAAAATACTTTTTCTAAGTATATTTTATTTTTTTATATATTAATATATTTTATTGTATATAAATAATATACTGTATTCATTTTCTTAAAGAAAATTAGGGTTTTACCCTTTATCTAATAAAAATAAATCTTTTTATTTATTTTATTTTTCACATTAAATATTTTTACATACATAAGTAAACAAAAACTTTTTTTTTGCATATTTCATTTCATTTGAATATATTTATTTATTTTGTTTATTTAAATATTATCCATTTATTATTTATGCATTGTGAATTCAATTTGGATGTAATAATAAATTAGGGTTTATATTTCTTGTCAAATCCCCACATTCAAAGATTGTACCCCCATCCCTATAATCATGTTGTAATAGCTTAGCCTTTTAATTCTCGCACTTTACGCTTTCAATTATGCCATGATTAGAGAATTAGGGTTTGTATGCAAAAATCCCAATCAACAAATAGCTTGACCTAATCAAAGACAAATATGCATGAAAATCAATACACAATGCACACTTGCACCCCCTAGGGTTACAATCCACTTGTTGCCTTAAAAAATGGGTCATGTTATGCATGTTGCGTACTTTGGCAAAACAAAAACAAAACAAAAGATCACAGTCCCTCGATCACGCTATCTTGGTTGCCTAAACAAAATGATTAAGTTCCTCAAAAATTTGCCAAAAATACTTAACACGATTTCTATCATGGTCTATACGATGACATGCGCCTGTCCCGTTTAACATCTTAACACAAAGTTGTTCACCAAATGCAATGGTGAAATAACACTGTCAAAAGGGTTAAAAAAACATTAGGAAAGATCTTTGAGTAAATTAGGGTTGATAGCTCTTAGTTACTTGATCAAAAGCTTGTAAAACATACTTGCTATTTTTCAAACACACTTCACAACACAATTTCAAAACATTCCCCAAATCAAACTTTCAAACATGGAAATCTTTTCAAAAGACAAAAACACCTTTGTATACATTCAAATAAGAATCATTACAAAGGTTTCCACAACGATGGCCTCTTTTCAAAACATCTTTCAAAACCACACACAAAGCACCATTTCAAACAATTGAAAAGAAAAAGCAAGTGATCTAAACAAGTAACTAAGAGCCCATGGATAACCATGGATGAAAAGGGTGCTTGCACCTTCCCTTTTCATAATCTACTCCCCGAACCCAAGAAAACATCTCAAAGGTCTTTCCTGTGCTTTTTGACCTTTCCTTAGGATAAAATAAAAAGTCGGTGGCGACTCTTGCTTAGCCGAAACATTTGCGAACACAAACGCAAAACCTCAAGTCAGTTCTCCCACCGTATCACAGAACTGGCGACTCTGCTGGGGAACTGCGAAACTTTAAAAGTGGAGTAACCTTAGGGTTTAGATCACCCTTGCATGCTTATCTTGATTGCTTTGATTGCTTTACATTTGGTTCTCTTGTTTGGGTATAAATCCTCCACCCAGATTTTTGGGAAACATTCATAGGTAAATAACAATACGTTGTGGAAGCTGTGTGGGGTATATAGACATGGTTGAAGAAATAGCTATATTAGTGCGACATATTTGTGAGTACCGGTAGCCTTTGAGTGAATCAAAGAGAATACGGGGCCGCTGAGTGATGTCATGAAGCACTAATGAACTTTTAGAACCTTACTTGACCATCTTGGCCTTATTAGGGGTAGTGAGATGACCGGCTTTGGTGCAGTTCGAAGTTCGTAGATACTCGATACTACACTCATTGAGGGTTGTTTTCTTGGAATATTTCGGTCGCCAGTTAAGTGGCTAAACTGAAACAATGAACACAGAAAATAATCCAGTGATATTGAGCTCCTTAGAACCCGGTTACTATTTATAGGACAGGTTAAGCCAACTAACTTCAAGAGGGTACTTACCTATGAAACCCCATGCAAGCCTGAAACTAGGATCTTGTGTGACTTGTTTGTACATATGCTTGTGCATACATCATGAACATCATAAAGCATCATATGCATCCACTAACCACTTCAAGGGTTTAGATCTTCATCTTTGTTCTTGTTTTGTAGGTCATGGAATCTCTTCGCAGGAAAACAATTCAAGTCAACCTTGTGAGAATCCCTCCTCAACTCAAGCAGCTTGCTTCCAAGATTCCAGAGAATTCTCCCTTCAGTGAAAGACATGGTAGACTCCTCAACTTGGTCAACTCCAACATTTAAGAAGACATGGTGAAAGTTCTCTTCCAGTTCTTTGACCCCCTACACCCCTGTTTCACATTCCCTGATTACCAACTAGTACCTACTTTGGAGGAATTTTCTCAACTCCTGAGGATTCCTATTCTCCATCAACTACCTTTCAATGGTACAGAAAGAGATCCAAAGCCTGAAGATGTTGCTCAAGCCTTACACTTGCAACCATCTGACATCATAGGTCATTGGGAAACCAAAAGTGGTGTCAAGGGTTTCTTAGCAAAGTTTCTGTTTGAGAAGGCACAAGACTGCTGGAGCTCTCTAGATCTGCAAGCCTTTGAGGAGATTGTAGCACTACTCATCTATGGGTTAGTCTTGTTCCCAAACCCTGATCAGCTTATAGATGTGAATGCTGTCAAGATTTTCATATATCGGAATCTTGTGCCTACATTGCTTGGGGACATCCTACACTCATTTCACACACGAACAATGAGGAAAAGAGGTGTTCTCATGTGTTGTACTCCCCTCCTAGCAAGGTGGTTTATTTCTCACCTTCCCCAAACAGTTTTGAAGAATGAGCAGGGTTTAAGGTGGTCACAACGGTTGATGACCCTCACACATTCTGATGTTCATTGGTGTTCTCGGTCTAGAGAAAATGTCATCATCATTGATCGTTGTGGGGAGTTCCCTAATGTCCCACTACTTAGCATTAGGGAAGGCATTACCTACAACCCATGTTTAGCTCTAAGGCAATTTAGGTATGCCCGGAGGGGTGGCCCTCATGATATGCTGATTCCTGACCTAGTTTTTGACTTCGACAACGATGCGCAAGGACTTCGACAAAGGTTTATCCGAGCTTGGAGGATGCCCAACAAAGTGGATAGTAAGACATTGGGGCACAAGAATTCCATCCCCCTTGAGCCTTATCTCAAGTGGGTACGAACCCGCGCCCAGAGTCTTATGATGCCTTACCCTCACATTCTCCTCGTGATCAAAGAGCCTGTTATGGAAGGAGAGGTTCCATACACCCTCCTACATCCAGACATGCCAACATCATTGGAAGAATTGCAAAAGAGTTGGATACAGCTCAAGGAAGAATGGTATAATTTTGAAGCCAGCTTCTATGCCAGTGAGAAGAAGGTTTTGGAACTTACCCGCCGACTTCATGAAGAGGAAACTCTTAACACTTACATCGCACCAAAGAGGACGCGCAACGTCTTTTTACATTAAGAAGCTTTGTAATATTTTTCCTGTGGGGCATTTATGTACTAACAAATTTCTTCTTAATATGACGTGTGTTCTTTTTGTTTGCAACAAATTTGAATTTATGAATCCTTAAATGCATTACATGAATAACATATCATTCATCATATGCATAAACAAGTCTTCACACCAGGTTTCCTTATCTTTCTGCTGTTTATTTCAGCGAGATGGATATAGAGCAGACGGTTAAAGATCTGCAAGCACAAAATTCACAATTCCAACAACTCCTCATGACCTTAGCAAAGGGTCAAGAGGATCTTAAAGCACTGTTAGAGAAAGAGAAGGAACCAGAAAGGAAGAAAAAGAAAAGAATTGGTGTGGCCACTATGGGAAGAAGATTTGAGAATCAGGCTAGGAGATTTCTGTAATTTCCCTCAATGTTTGACAAAGGGGTTGGTAAAGGAAAAGGAGTTGCAATGCCCTCCGAATCTGAAGCTGAAGAAGAAGAAGAGGAAGAGGATGAAGATTACTCCGAACATAAATACCCTCCGGTGGATGATAAGTATAAAAACCTTGAGGATCGGTTGGCAACCATGGAATTGCAAAGGGTACCTGGGTTAGATTTCGAAGAACTAGGGTTTGTTGCTGGGATCATCATTCCTCCCAAGTTCAAAGTACCTACATTTACTAAGTATGACGGTTTGTCCTGTCCAAAGATGCATCTGAGGTCCTACGTCAGAAAGATCCAACCTCACTCTTCTAATAAGGATCTTTGGGTCCACTTTTTTCAAGATAGTTTGTCAGGCACACAATTGGACTGGTTCTATCAACTTGAGAGATATAATGTCCATAACTGGGAAGATTTGGCTGCTACTTTCTACCGACAATACCAATATAACACAGATTTAGCACCTACTCGTACTCAACTACAGAGTATGGGTATGGCCTCTAATGAGGGATTTAAGGAGTATGCCCAGAAGTGGCAGGATTTGGCTGGAAGGGTGCAACCACCATTGTCGGATAGAGAGCTGGTTGACATGTTTTTAGGGACTCTGTCAGGACCATTCTTCAATCACTTGATCGGGAGCTCATCTGCAGGGTTCACCGAATTAATTCTGACCGGTGAAAGGGTCGAAGTTGGCATTAAGAGTGGTAAAATTAAGAAGGACGCCTCTGCTTCCACTACTATTAAGAAGACCTTCCCACCCAAGAAGGAAGTTTTAGCTGTTTATACCCATAGAAATCAAGGGAGAATGGAGCGCCGACCAACGGTGGGGGTTGTGATGATCCAGAACTCTTCAGCAGATCAACCTCGAAGCAATCAACCAAGAGCTAATCAGTAGAGGGTAGAAAGGCCACAACGGAAATTCACCCGAATCAATATGACACCGACTCAAGTCCTCCATCATCTGTTAAAGCTGAACCTTACCAACTTGAAAGAAGCGCCGAAAAACACAAATACCTTTTCCCCTTATTATCATTCCAATGCAAAATGTGCATACCACTCGGACAGTGTAGGGCATGATACAAACAACTGTTGGATTCTTAAAAACAAGATCCAAGATCTGATAGATGCCAAGGAAGTAGAGTTTGATGCTCCCGAAAAACCTAATGTGATATCCGCTCCTATGTCAAAACATGTTCATAATGTCCATGCCGTTGTGGAAGATCTTCATGTTACCGCTGTTGATGAATTAATAACTCTGTTGCCGATGATTAAAGTGAATTTGTTGAAAGTCGGGATATTCCCAGGCTGTGAAAAAGACTGTTACTTCTGTTCAACCATGCAAACTGACTTCCCATTGTTGAAATCAGGCATCCAACGCCTGATGGATACCCAAGAGATCCTCTTTCAAAAGACTCATGTTGATACTATCACTCATGTTACTCCTGTTACCTTTGTTACTTCAATCAACGACATTGCTATAATCATCATCTCCGACAATCTTTCCAAGACCTGTAAAAGGCATGTTAAGATTACGCCTGATCCTAAGTTTGTACCGTTGAAAATTACCATGTCGGGGCCTATCCCGTATAAATCTAACGAGGGGAATATTGCGGGAACGAGCAAGATAACTCGTAGTGAAAGAATCTTCTCTCCGGAGATTGCTCCTCAACGGGTAGTCTTCGGACCCTCAGGAACTTCTGTGCCTGTCAAGCCATCTGTGCAAAGTCCAGTAATCGAAGAAATTGATGTTCCCGAAGCTAGACCCTTTGTTGATACTACCAATAAAGGTAAGGTGATCCAAGAAGCGCCTGTCAGGACAAAGGCTCAGACTGTGGTTATCCCCGAGACCACCCAAAAAGAGATGGAAGAAATATTAAAGATAATCAAGAAGAGCGACTATGATGTCGTAGAGCATCTAGAGAAAACCCCTTCAAAAATCTCCATGCTGGCTCTCTTACTCTGCTCCGAGGCTCATGCCAAAGCCTTGATCAAATTTTTAAAGACGGCACACGTGCCTCAAGAAACTTCCGCAGATTAGTTTCAAGAGTGCGTGGCTAGCCTTACAGCCGAAAATGGTCTTGGTTTTTCTGATGCTGATTTGACCCCTAAGGGAAGAAAGCATAATGATGCACTGCATGTCTCGGTAGAATGCAGGGGGACCACACTTGCTTATGTTCTGGTGGATACCGGTTCATCTTTAAATGTTCTACCAAAAAAGGCGTTGGATAGATTAGACTGTGAAGGTTTGACCCTAAAGCCCAGTAACATCATTTTTAGAGCCTTCGACGGTTCTAAGAGGATGGTTCACGGAGAAGTGGACATTCCAATCAAAGTGGGTACAAAAATTTTCAACTCTACTTTTTATGTGATGGACATCCGTCCTTCATATTCATGCTTGTTGGGAAGGCCATGGATCCACAACACTGGGGCAGTCACTTCTTCTCTACAGCAAATGCTAAAGTATCCGGTCCAGGGTAAGATCATAACGGTTTATGGTGAGGAGGAGTATATGATAAGTCACCTTAACTCTTTCCGCTATGTGGAGTTAGATGGAGAATTCATAGAAACACCTTTCTAACACTTTGAAGAGGTTTCTTCTGAAGTCGCAATAGCGAAGACAATGACCGATGTGCCTATCATTTCCAAGCCTGTGTCTCGGATGTCATCCCTTAAAGACGCGGAGGTTGTAGTCAAGGAAGAAGGAAGTATGGTGTGGGGTTAACTACCAGATTTTTCTCAAAAGACTGACAAGTTCAGATTAGGTTTCACTACCGCTGGCCAGAAAGCTGTGCGTCGCTCCCGGGCTGGAGGACCACCCTTAAAAATCACTCACCATGGAATTCATGCCTTAGAAGATGATGATGATGAAGACAACTTTAAAAATCACTCACCATGGAATTCGTGCCCATTACTTTCATCAATCAGTAATTTATCTTTGAACATTTCTTGTTTGGTCTGTAATAATTAAACAATTCGTACACTCTTTTCGCCTTATGCCTTACCCGGGGCATATAGGTCCATTTGTAAGGGTTTTGATTCTTCATTTTCATATGCCATTTTTAATGAATCATGGACGTTTTCATCTATAAACTGTTGTGTTCATTTTCTTTCCTTTTACATTTTATTTTGTTTAAGGATGGCTATCCCTTACACACACCCACACTTAAAAAATGCAGGTACCCATCCACTCCGGATTCCATGGGTGACTATTCTGCTTTAGCCTTCGGTGACTCTGAAGATTTGGTCAATCATGCCGAGTACGAAGGTGATGAAGACTGTGAAGTGCCTGGGGAGTTAGCTAGACTTTTGCAACAAGAAAAAAGGGCTATTCTTCCCCATGAAGAGTTGTTAGAGACTATCAATTTGGGAACAGAGGAAGACAAGAAAGAGGTTAAAGTGGGTGCCAAACTGGAGCCAAGTGTCAAAGAGCGCTTAGTTCAGTTGTTGAACGAATTTGTTAAGATCTTCGCCTGGTCCTATGAAGATATGTTGGAACTGGATACAAGTATTGTGGTTCACCGTCTCCCTACAAGAGAAGACTATCCACCAATCAAACAAAAAGTCCGTCGAATGAGGCCCGACATGTCCGAAAAGATCAAAGCTGAAGTAATGAAGCAGTTCAATGATGTCTTTCTGGATGTTACTTCCTATCCACAGTGGGTTGCTAACATTGTGCCCGTGCCTAAAAAGGACAGCAAAGTCAGAATGTGTGTAGACTACAGAGACCTAAACAGGGCTAGCCCTAAAGATGATTTTCCACTACCACACATTAACATCTTGGTTGACAATACAACTCAACACAAGGTATTTTCCTTCATGGATGGATTCTCGGGATACAACCAAATCAAAATGGCCCCTGAAGACATGGAGAAGACTACTTTTGTTACACAGTTGGGTACCTTCTGCTATAAAGTGATGCCATTCGGACTGAAGAATGTCGGGGCAACCTATCAGTGAGCCATGGTAGCTTTGTTTCATGACATGATACATCATGAGATCGAAGTCTACGTAGACGACATGATAGCCCGTTAACAGACAGAAGAAGAACACCTCGACCATCTGCAAAAGTTGTTTGTCAGATTGAAGGAATATAAACTCAGACTGAACCCTAGCAAGTGCACTTTCGGAGTCAGGTTCGGTAAACTTTTGGGATTCATCCTCAGTAACAAAGGCATTAAGGTTGATCCTGCTAAAGTCAAAGCTATACAAGAAATGCCTTCCTCCCGCACTGAAAAGGAGGTTAGAGGTTTCTTGGGACGCCTAAGCTATATTGCAAGGTTCATCTCTCACCTAACATCTACCTGTGATCCAATCTTCAAGCTGTTGAAGAAAGATCAGGTGGTTGAATGTAATAATGATTGTCAAGCTTCTTTTGATAAGATCAAGGAGTATTTGCTGGAACCTCCTATCTTGATGCCACCCGTCGAAGGAAGGCCTTTAATCACGTATCTGACTGTTTTGGATAATTCAATGGGGTGCGTACTGGGCCAGCATGACGAGTATGGCCGAAAAGAGCATGCCATTTATTACCTTAGCAAAAATTTTACCGACTGTGAGACTCGTTACTCACTGCTCGAGAAAACTTGTTGCGCTTTGGTATGGGCTTCTCGCCGGCTAAGGCAGTATATGTTGACACATACCACTTTGCTGATTTCTAAAATGCATCTGATTAAGTATATCTTCGAGAAGCATGCTTTATCCGGAAGAATCGCTAGATGGAAAATGATCCTGACAGAGTATGATATCCAGTACACAACCCAAAAAGATATAAAAGGGAGTGTACTAGCTGACCATCTAGCTCATCAAGCCGTCGAAGATTACCAATCTATGAGGTTCGATTTCCCTGATGAGGACATTATGACTTTGGACAACATTGAAGGTAATGGACCATATGACGGACCTGAACAAGGATCCCGATGGACCCGGTACTTTGATGGTTCTTCAAATGCACTTGGCAACGGTATCGGCGCGGTACTTATCTCTCCAGAAAGTTTCCATACACCTCTCACTACTAGACTCTGCTTCAGCTGCACCAACAACATGGCCGAGTATGAAGCTTGTATCTTTAGTCTCAAGGCTGCAATTGACTTGGGAATCAAATCTCTGATTGTGTTTGGGGACTCAGCTTTGGTTATCAGTCAAATCAAAGGAGAATGGGACACTAAACATCCTAATCTTATCCCATACAAAGAACATGTCCTGACATTGTTACCACATTTCGAGCAGATTACCTTTGAGCATTTCCCGCGAGAAGAAAATCAGCTAGCAGATGCTCTGGCCATAATGTCTTCCATGTTTAAACTCAATTGGGATAATGAGGCTCCCCAAATCACCATCGAGCAAATGGACGAACCTGCGCACTGTCATGAGATTAATACCGAAAAAGTAGTGGAACAACCCTGGTTTCATGAAATCAAAAGGTATCTCCAGACTCGAGAATACCCTGAAGGAGCTTCAGTCAATGACAAAAAGTTCTTAAGGAGATTTGCTGCCAAGTTCTTCCTGAGCAATGGTATCTTATATAAGCGCAGCCATGATTGTGTTCTACTTTGTTGTGTGGACAAGGTTGAAGCTGAGTTGATCATGACCAAAATACATAGCGGCACATTTGGCACCCACTTAAGCGAACATATGATGGCTAAGAAGATTCTAAGGGCGGGCTACTACTGGTCTACCATGGAAGCTGACTGTCATCAACATTCCCGTACTTGTCACAAATGCCAAGTTTATGCTGACAAGGTACATATTCCTCCAGTTCCTCTCAATGTTCTAACAGCTCCTTGGCCATTCGAGATGTGGGGAATCAACATGATTGGAGAGATCAAGCCTACGGCATCCAATGGACATCGCTTCATCTTGGTGGCTATTGATTATTTTACCAAGTGGGTTGAAGCGGCTTCCTTTGCCTCCGTTACAAAGAATATGGTTGCCCGCTTCATTAAGCGGAACCTCATATGCCGGTATGGTATCCCCGAGAGGATCATCACGGACAACGGTACAAACCTGAATAACACTATTGTGATCGGTGGATCTGGAACTGACTGTTTAACGCTGGTTCGCGAAATGTCGCGGAAGCAAGAGTCTCCACCGTCTTTTATTTTCTCCAACATGGACAGGACAAAAGCACAACAAAATTTCTTATGAGATAGTTTCTCGGTTCGGGAGGTAGATTTATAGAAAGGGAATGTGTTAGCACCCTTTCTATCCATGGTTATCCATGGGCTCTTAGATACTTGCTCATTGTGTTTTCAAAAGTGTTTGCTTTTCAAAGTGTGAGTGGGTTTGAAAAAGTTTCTTTGAAAGTTTCAGATCGACTCTTGTATCAGTCCTCAAGAGTGTTTGAAAAATTGTTTTGAAAGCTTTTTGAAAAGTGTCGGTGTGAAAAGAAGTTTTGATTTGTTTTGAATTAGAGCAAGTATCTACGAGTCATCCACCTACCCTAAGGAATTAGGCTGTATAAATGTCCTTAAGGTAGTGCCATCCCACCATTGAGAGGTAGGTAGCACCACCGTTGGAGGTGTTCGGGTCAATTCTTGTTTAGGGACAGTGTGGTCACCAGAGCAACAGTAGGACACCTTAGAAGCTACCCTTATGCCATGGGTCATGGACATAAGGACTTACTAAAATGTCCTATACTCGACGACCACGTTTCGAGGGGCAAGGCAACATTGAGGCGTACCCTAAGAGTGGTGTGTGAATTTGTGTATTGTTTTCAGTTATGTTTTATCTTGTCATGCATTTGGTGAACTACGCATTGTTTTTAGTTTAGGCCATTCATTCTTTCATGCAAAATTTAGCAGTTTAAAAATACGGAAATTTAAATGCGGAAAATAAAGTCCTACGCTATTACAAGGCGCGGGTCTATACATCGCCAAATTAACAAAGACCCGTTTTTTAATAAAATGCGGAAAATAAATAAATTCCTAATTACTATTACACGACTTGAGCAATTACATGATATTTGAAACAAAAAATAAGGACAAACGTGAAAAGAAATTAAAATCGAATGTTCGAGGGCGTTGGACCCTTTAAAGAAATTAAATGAAATTAAAAAAATTAATTAATTATTTAATAAAGAAAAGAAGTTATTTTTTATGGTTTTTGGTATTTATGAAATAAAGAAAATTAATTAAAGTTAGAAGTTAAATGAAACCCTAATTCTAAATTATTTTTAATTGTTAAAGAAAAATATTTAAGTTTTAACCTAATTTACCCTAATTAATTAAGGACATGTTTATTTACAAAATAATTAATTAATAATGATGATAATAAGAAAAATTTGTTTATTAAGAAAAAGGAATAAAAATGCTAAAAACCTAATTTCTACATATTTTAGTTATTTAAGAAAAGATTAAAATTGAAAACCCTAAATTAAACTAAATTGATTATTAAAATTTGTTTACAAAAATAAATAATGAATTAGATAATAATAACAATAAACATGTTTTTTTCGATTTTTTTGTGTATTTTTATTTTATTATGAAAATTACTTTTGTGAATTAAATAAAAAAACAATTAAAATAAAAAGAAGAAAAGAAAAGGAAATTAGAAAAAGAAATACAAACAATGGAGGTGTCTGACCCAATTTAGAGGTGTATTTGGAAGCAGTTTGGCCCAACAGAATGAGGCCCCTTTTGACTTTCTAGCGCGTGTGTGGAATGATTGACCAGCGTGCATGGTGGACCTCCACATTCTGACCTTTGGATGAGACTTCCTGGGCGCGTGGCAAGCTAGGAGGTGGGGTTGTATGGTGGTCTTTTGATGGCATGCTGCATAGAAACATATTGAAGAAAAAATTATGGAAGAAGTGGGGGACCTGGGAATCGAACCCAGGTCCCAAAGCTTGCAACGCACATCCCTGGCCAACTGATCTATCACGTTCATTCATATGTAATATAATAAGAAAATATAATATATAGAAAACGCCCACTATGCTGAAAAACGCGCCAATCATTCAAACTGACCAACCACACTCAGCCACGCTACCTTCTTCTTCGTTTGCCTGAAAATAAAAAAATAGATAGCGGGGGTTTTAAACCCCCACTAAATGGAACCTGCAAATAATAGCGAATACGCCCATGATTAACATAAATTGAGTGTGAATAGTCCGATTGTTTCGTCTTGAGATCACGATTTTATCTGTACCGGTTTGAAGGTCTTATTTTACATCCTATGCAAAGCCCCAATTTTGGAACTCTGAAACCCTAAAATACGCCAATGGTGAATCACGATAAAGGCAGTAATAATTCAATCAAAGGGCACCATTAGCTTCAGCACATTCATATTAGTATAAACCAACAGTTAAAAGGCATGAATAATGCATGAAAGTTCAAACACGATTATGAAAATTTTTATGAAAAGTAAGACTTCATTCTACCAATTCCTTGAGTATGGGGGTCCGGTTTTGATTGGAATCGTTTCCTGGATGTCTTAGCAAGCTTTTGGAATGTTTTTCAAGCTTTGAAACGCCTTCTAGGTCTGAAAACAGTTTCAACTTTTTTGTGAAAAAAATGCACTTTGTTCTTTGATTCCTGTGCAGCTTTTTGTCTATTGCATTAGGTTTCAGTCTTGCATATGTATGTGAGTAGAATTAGGTCAAAAAGCCAGCCCAAAATCCATCCATTTATGATTTTGAATATTTGATTTTCCATATATTTTTTTCAATCTTTTTCATGCCAATTATGCCAAATTTGGATGATTTTATCCTTGGTGATTGATACACCAGATATTGAGGTCATAATGAGTGAATTGGCTGCACAAAAAGATTTGGAAAACATGATTTAGTATTTTTCTCATAATTAATTTTAATTAAATGAATTAATAAGATTAAAAATTCAATTAATTAATTAAAAATAAGAAAATAACTCCCTTTTATGTCAATGGGTCGTGCATGGCCTTTGGGTAATGGTTCATGGAAGAAATTGAGGCCCATTAGCATTTTTGAAGCCTTTTATGCAAAGTTGACTTTTCAAAATTCCCAAAAATTTCCCAACTTCCACAAGGCATATCTTGCTCAATTTTTAAGCTTTGATCATGTTCTTGGACATTTTGGAAAGGTCTTGAAGTTCTCTAACCAATGTCTTTGGTCCCATGTCAGTTTGGTTTACCAATCTCAAGTTATGGTCTTTGACTTAAAGTGCCTTTTTGTTGACTTTTGAAAATGACCTATAATGTTGAGATTGATAACTTTTTGTGAGAGCATTTCTTGGATTTGAAGTGTGAAGATGAGTTGTAGGAAATGTCATTCTCTTCAAAATGAGCTTTGGATGGGATTTTTCTGATAAACCATGTGGAAGTTATGCCTTGGTCAATTTGCAGTTGACTTTTTCAACTGTCCAAAAATAGAAACTTTTACATCTTGAGACTTTTTGAGCCATGCCTTGAGAATCATGATCAAGAATTGATAAAATGATGTTTGTGGCTTCAAAATAAGATGTTGACCAAAAATTTTGACTTTTGACTGTCAAATGACCATTTTGCCCCTGCAGTTGATTGTGAAGCATTTAGGGTTTTTGATTGTGCCATTTGATGATGTGAGTCTTGAAACTTGGAATATGGATGCTTGGCAATGTAGGTAGGCATGTGGGACTTGATTGGACCCTTGGAAACTTCAATTTCTTTGCCAGAACCAAAACCCTAATTTTTGACTGTTATGAGGCAATTGGATTGTGCAACCCTTGGGAGATTTTGAAGCATGCTCTTAGCAAACCTTGAAGAATATGGGAGGGAAAATTTTGGGGTACAACAGTTGCCCCTGTTCAATCTTCTTAAACTTGAGGGTGTAGATTGGCTGGCGTGCCTTTCGTAATCCGAAGGTGGAAGATGATTGAACACTAGAGTGCCCAGAAATTTGCACTCACATAGTAGAGTGTTAGCAGTATGATGCAGAGAATGGGCTTGCAGATGCCATTTGGAGACTGATAGATAGGAGGATGGGCTTATAGATTCCATTTGGAGACTGTTGGTATATGGATGGGCTTATAGATGCCATCTGGGTGTCGATCGCATAAGAGATTCCTTAGCGAGAACTTGTGTACCTGAGAAAAGAAAATAATTACCTGGCATGTTACAGGAATTGATCTTCAAACTCTTTATGTAGATGTGCCCTGGCTAGTTACAGGAATCGAATCTTTAAAATCTTCAGACGTGCTCTGGCGAGATACAGGAATCGAGTCTGGAGAATATAGTCGTCAACAGATACACCCTGGCAAGATACAGGAATCGGATCTTCGAACTCTTTAGACGTGCCCTAGCAGGATACAGGAATCGAGTCTGGAATTAGTCGTCAACAGATACACCCTGGCAAGATACAGGAATCAGATCTTCGAACTCTTCAGACGTGCCCTGGCAAGATACAGGAATCGAGTCTGGTAATGTTAGTCGTCAACAGATACACCCTGGCAAGATACAGGAATCGGATCTTCGAACTCTTCATACGTGCCCTGGAAGGATACAGGAATCGAGTCTGGTAATGTTAGTCGTCAACAGATACACCCTGGCAAGATACAGGAATCGGATCTTTGAACTCTTCAGACGTGCCCTGGAAAGATACAGGAATCGAGTCTGGTAATGTAGTCGTCAATAGATACACCCTGGCGAGATACAGGAATCAGATCTTTAGTTGCGACAGTTGATAGTAATCATCTTTGTATTGGCCTCTGTCCTGAAAAGACAAAACGTTAGTTGTATGTGATGTCATGATGTATGCCATGCGTGATGTTCTCAGAATAAATGAGATTGTATGTTCATGATGCGTATATGCATGCTATGATGTATGAAAATTTGATGTTTATGAATGTGTTTTCGTCTAGGAAAATAAATCCTTGACGAGTGCCGGGAAGTTAAATCCTGGGCTTGATGTTGAAGGATATTGCTTTGTTTCCGCTGGGGAGAGATGGTTGCAAGAATACCGGTAGGAGAAGAGGACTCCGTCGGGGAATAAACTTGGAGAATAGATTACTCTGCGGGGAGTGAACTCTGGGGAGAAAGAGATACTTTACTGAGGTTAATGATAACTCCACTGGGGATACCATTAATGTGTCATGTTGAAGGAATTGATGAACTCTGCTGGGGGATAGGAAGACTTCGCCGGGGACGATCTTTCCGTGGTTTTTGGTTGAGGATAACCCAGTTATATCCTGGTGGGGAAATAACCTTTGAATAAAGCCGGGGGAGCGTTCATGCGCTGCAGGGGACAAGCTTCCAGAATCTACTGGGGATAAGCTTTAAGACCTGCTGGGGAGATGGATTCCACTTTCCTGGGGAAACTTTTCAGATTGGACTGGGAAATGGCTCCACTGGATGTCTGATATTCCGCCGGGGAACAATCTTAGATCAAGACTGCCGGGGATGCTTGTTAGGAATGTTTGTTATTCCGCTGGGGAATGTTGAGATCTTCTGGGGATAATCCAACTTCCATAAGGCTGACATGATAACTCTGCTCGGGGAGAGTATCGCTGACTTGCTAGGAGATATTGTGCCTTTTAGGGCTGACGGGAGACCAACTGCTTGGGAGAGAATTGTTGAATCTTGACTCACTCTCTGGGGAATTAAGATATCTTGGTTACATTCTTCAGCGGAATTTACCTTGGTACCTTGGTGGACAGAGCCATTAGATTGCTTAGACCACTCATTATTGCCCCTGTTTCTGCGGGAGAAGGTACCCGTAGAGGTGCTTGATGACTGCCGATTGACAAATCTTCTTCTGGTAGGCAAGTGACGAGATGACGAGACATAGTCGTACGCTTTTGATCCCTAACTTTTGCCTGGACCGCCCTTTCGGGTTTTCAGCCCACCGGGATACCCATTTTTTCCCAAGCCGCCTTTTCAGGTTTTCGACTTGCCGGGTGTACAGATTTTTCATTTCATCCCTTATTTTTTCCCGAACCCTTTTGGTTCGCCGGGAAGCCCTTATTTTTGCCTAGGTGTGTCAACCTAGCGGGTCTTTGATTTTGCGTAGTATTTTTTCGACTATGTTCACATTCTCATAATGTAGGGAGGTGCTCCTGTTGTTGTGCTGCCATACCGTCCGAAGATCTTTGAACCTGCACGATTCGTTGCTGAAATTCATGTCCAATGCCCCAAGTGACTCAGGCGGAGATTTGTCCCAGGCTATTTGGCATTTTGAGAGATTCTCTGAATCTTGACTTAACTGCCCCAGGTGATGGACCATGATCATGTCTGCCCCTTGGTTGGAAGAGCTTTTGTCCATTAGACATTCATCGTACGAACTCTTATGCTGTTCAAACAAAAAAAGTCATATGCAAACAAAGTTATGTTAAAAATGCAAAGCTTACGTCTGTTTCGAAGTTTTTGAAAATGCATCTTTTAGTAAAACAAGCAAATTTTGTAAAATGTGATGTCAACTCGTTATTTTACCGCAAGCCTTGAGGAGTCAGGATACCTTTCGTAACAATATGCTTTCGAACTAACCCATGCTTCAGCTAGGACTTTTTAGGGTTGTAACCTGGCCTGGTTCACGGTTTAAGAAACAAAGGATAAAGGCTCAAACTTTATTTGTACCCACCCGTTCTTCGTGATGTTCTTCAATCCTAAACTCAGCTAATCGTGCGTTAGACCTTGTTGAGTCTTTGCTTTGATATTCCAGTGATGGTTCGGATGTTGACAATTTATTTTGAATAGGCAGTCATTTTTTGTCGAAGGTTTGTAAGACCTCCTTCTTTTTTTTGATTTTGTTATCCCTGTTTTTTGCCTGAACTATTTCTTTTTGTATTTACAGTCAGCGGGATGCCCCAGTTTTGTAAGTCTCCTTCATAGTTTTTTGACTTATTGGGCTTTAGTTTTTTTTTGTTTTGGTAATGACTGCCTGTCTTTATGATTGTTCGGAACCATCACTGTCTTTTTTGTTTTGTAAGGATTCCTTTGATGCCATTCATCGTGCACCTGGATCAACTTAGAGAACTACCCTGCCCCAGGTTATGATTAAGGTTTTAATTTCGAAAAAGAAAAAACTCCAACTTCTTTGGCTCAGAGGGGTTGACGAGGGATTATCTTCCTTATAACTCCAGTGTTTAGGAATTGAAATAATGTCTGTACCTCATCAGCGGGGTCTGTTCAAAATCATACTGTAGATTGTGGTATCGTTTTCGTCATCCTCCCTCAAGAGGCTTAGAATTATTAATTGAGAGTTGACATCAAAAAATGAAAGCAGTTTGAATATAGCGAATGCGAATATATTGATTCAAAACAGACATATGTGATGCATTAATGAAATAACAACGTTTAACATGAGTAAATGTTTGAACAATCAAAAGAAAATTACAACTTGAAAATTCTAATAGACAAAAAGTCTTCTCATTTCAGGGCTTGTCACTTCAAATTGTGAATCCTGTAGGGATGGTAGAAGCACTCAGCCTGACCCACTTGGTTGAAATCCACTACTCCTTCATTAATCAGGTCCTGGACCTTATTCTTCAGAGCCCAGCAGTCGACAGTGTCATGTCCAGGACTATCAGAGTGGTATGCACATCTTTTGTTGGGATGATAGTTAGGAGCAGAGATGTTGGGATTCAAGGGAGGAGCCCTTAGTGTAACCAGATTCAACCTCAACAGTTGTTGTAGAGCCTGAAACAGCGACATGTTAAGCTGGGTGAATTGCCTCTTGGACCTGCTTGGCTTATTCTGATCAACTTGTTGCTCTGGGCGAGGTTGATGTTGGGCTTGTGAAGTAGTAGCAATTTGGAGAGGTCCATTCTTCACCATACCAGACTCTTGTCCTCTTGGAAGCTGATCAAAGACCTGGTCCCTGACTCGGACTGGTTGCTTCATGTTGGATCTGTCTTGGTGGAGTTGACTGATCATGGTCCTCAACTCTTCTTGCTCCCGAGCTAAACCTTGGAATAGAGCCCTTTGCCCCAACATCTGGGTTTTCATTGTATCTACCTCAGCTTGTAGGCGTTTCAGCCGTTCGTCCTTGTCATCCTCGGGACTTTTCTTGGCCAGATTCCCCATGAGGAGCGTCCTTAACTCTTCCTGCCCCTTGGATAGGCTTAGAAAGATCTCCCTGAACTGAGTCTCTTGAGCATGAAGACCCTGGTTATCTTGTTGGGAAGCCATTGCTGAAATAAACAGCGAAGAAGGTAAATGACCTGTCAAAAAGAGTACATGTAATGCAACAATATGTATGATATGCGTGCAATGTTTTCAAGGATCTCGCGGGGTAGACAAGAAAAATTGTTAGAATTTGAATCCGGTAGCTTGATTGAAGGAACTTCATGTTGTTGAGAGTCCTTCTTCAAGGGTCAAGTCTCACCATATCTAGTGGGTCATAGCCCCTGACTTTAGTCATCATGTCTGGTTTTGATTTCCAAACAACCTTGGTTAGGGGAACCTTCTTTAAGAGTCAAGGCTCACCATGTCAAGTGGGTCCTAGCCTCTGACTCAGATCATCAACCTGGCTAGAGGAAAATAAATCCCCTTTGCCCCTTGCTAGACATTCTGATTCATCATGACCTGCATCATAAGCTCTTGAGATCCTTGAAACGGATTAGTCCTTATGCGGGATGTATGCAATGGTATGATGTTATGCTATGCATGGGGTAATGTAGGCAAATCCTATTATGAGTCCCAATTAAGGACTGTAAACAAAACCTGCAAGAAACTCAAGTGTCAGATAACAAGCATGCAAATAGTCAAGTTGGAAGGCACACAAGTCACACAAGAGAAGCCCTTAGAGTTTAGGCCAGTATGGGGTCTAGGTATTACCCTCTTTCAGTTTGTTGGTTAAGACCTGTCCTATCAGAAGTAACCGGGTTCTAGAGGATCCCAATATCACTGACTACCCTCAATCGATCATAACTCCAGCATCGCAATCTTTTCTTGCAGCCAGAACCATCACGAGAGTTTAGCCTCAATGGGCGTAGCATACTGCTACTGTTCTATTGGCCAAGTTGGGTCATTTAAGGTTCTAAGGTCGGTTGGTGCTTAATGACTCCTCAGAAGACCCATATTCTCCTCGTTGTAACACAAGGGATATCGGTACAAACCAAGGTGCCACACCAACATAGCCACTGCTTCACCCATGTCGGTCTACGCCGGACAGGTCCCTCACAGCTTATGCTACCTAACAGGGTATCCCCAGATCCGGGTTAGGATCTATGTAACTCCGATGCAGTGCCCACAAATATAAAGCAAACAAACACAGCAATTGAAAACACAAGTCTGAGCTATCCTAAGGTACACCTCACTTTATAAAGTTTCCCCAGCAGAGTCGCCAGTTCTGTGATCGGTGGATCTGGAACTGACTGTTTAACGCTGGTTCGCGAAATGTCGCGGAAGCAAGAGTCGTCACCGTCTTTTATTTTCTCCAACATGGACAGGACAAAAGCACAACAAAATTCCTTATGAGATAGTTTCTCGGTTCGGGAGATAGATTTATAGAAAGGGAAGGTGTTAGCACCCTTTCTATCCATGGTTATCCATGGGCTCTTAGATACTTGCTCATTGTGTTTTCAAAAGTGTTTGCTTTTCAAAGTGTGAGTGGGTTTGAAAAAGTTTCTTTGAAAGTTTCAGATCGACTCTTATATCAGTCCTCAAGAGTGTTTGAAAAATTGTTTTGAAAGCTTTTTGAAAAGTGTCGGTGTGAAAAGAAGTTTTGATTTGTTTTGAATTAGAGCAAGTATCTACGAGTCATCCACCTACCCTAAGGAATTAGGCTGTATAAATGTCCTTAAGGTAGTGCCATCCCACCATTGAGAGGTAGGTAGCACCACCGTTGGAGGTGTTCGGGTCAATTCGTGTTTAGGGACAGTGTGGTCACCAGAGCAACAGTAGGACACCTTAGAAGCTACCCTTATGCCATGGGTCATGGACATAAGGACTTACTAAAACGTCCTATACTCGACGACCACGTTTCGAGGGGCAAGGCAACAGTGAGGCGTACCCTAAGAGTGGTGTGTGAATTTGTGTATTGTTTTCAGTTATGTTTTATCTTGTCATGCATTTGGTGAACTACAAATTGTTTTTAGTTTAGGCCATTCATTCTTTCATGCAAAATTTAGCAGTTTAAAAATGCAGAAATTTAAATGCGGAAAATAAAGTCCTACGCTATTACAAGGCGCGGGTCTATACATCGCCAAATTAACAAAGACCCGTTTTTTAATAAAATGCGGAAAATAAATAAATTCTTAATTACTATTACACGGCTTGAGCAATTACATGATATTTGAAACAAAAAATAAGGACAAACGCGAAAAGAAATTAAAATTGAATGTTCGAGGGCGTTGGACCCTTTAAAGAAATTAAATGAAATTAAAAAATTTAATTAATTATTTAATAAAGAAAAGAAGTTATTTTTTATGGTTTTTGGTATTTATGAAATAAAGAAAATTAATTAAAGTTAGAAGTTAAATGAAACCCTAATTCTAAATTATTTTTAATTGTTAAAGAAAAATATTTAAGTTTTAACCTAATTTACCCTAATTAATTAAGGACATGTTTATTTACAAAATAATTAATTAATAATGATGATAATAAGAAAAATTTGTTTATTATGAAAAAGGAATAAAAATGCTAAAAACCTAATTTCTACATATTTTAGTTATTTAAGAAAAGATTAAAATTGAAAACCCTAAATTAAACTAAATTGATTATTAAAATTTGTTTACAAAAATAAATAATGAATTAGATAGTAATAACAATAAACATGTTTTTTTTGATTTTTTTGTGTATTTTTATTTTATTATGAAAATTACTTTTGTGAATTAAATAAAAAAACAATTAAAATAAAAAGAAGAAAAGAAAAGGAAATTAGAAAAATAAATACAAACAATGGGGGTGTGTGACCCAATTTAGAGGTGTATTTGGAAGCAGTTTGGCCCAACAGAATGAGGCCCCTTTTGACTTTCTAGCGCGTGTGTGGAATGATTGACCAGCGTGCATGGTGGACCTCCACATTCTGACCTTTGGATGAGACTTCCTGGGCGCGTGGCAAGCTAGGATGTGGGGTTGTATGGTGGTCTTTTGATGGCATGCTGCATAGAAACATATTGAAGAAAAAATTATGGAAGAAGTGGGGGACCTGGGAATCGAACCCAGGTCCCAAAGCTTGCAACGCACATCCCTGGCCAACTGATCTATCACGTTCATTCATATGTAATATAATAAGAAAATATAATATATAGAAAACGCCCACTATGCTGAAACGCGCCAATCATTCAAACTGAACAACCACATTCAGCCACGCTACCTTCTTCTTCGTTTGCCTGAAAATAAAAAAATAGATAGCGGGGGTTTTAAACCCCCACTAAATGGAACCTGCAAATAATAGCGAATACGCCCATGATTAACATAAATTGAGCGCGAATAGTCCGATTGTTTCGTCTTGAGATCACGATTTTATCTGTACCGGTTTGAAGGTCTGATTTTATATCCTATGCAAAGCCCCAATTTTGGAACTCTGAAACCCTAAAATACGCCAATGGTGAATCACGATACAGGAAATATTAATTCAATCAAAGGGCACCATTAGCTTCAGCACATTCATATTAGTATAAACCAACAGTTAAAAGGCATGAATAATGCATGAAAGTTCAAACACGATTATGAAAAATTTTATGAAAAGTAAGACTTCATTCTACCAATTCCTTGAGTATGGAGGTCCGGTTTTGATTGGAATCGTTTCCTGGATGTCTTAGCAAGCTTTTGGAATGTTTTTCAAGCTTTGAAACGCCTTCTAGGTCTGAAAACAGTTTCAACTTTTTTGTGAAAAAAATGCACTTTGTTCTTTGATTCCTGCGCAGCTTTTTGTCTATTGCATTAGGTTTCAGTCTTGCATATGTATGTGAGTAGAATTAGGTCAAAAAGCCAACCCAAAATCCATCCATTTATGATTTTGAATATTTGATTTTCCATATCTTTTTTTCAATCTTTTTCATGCCAATTATGCCAAATTTGGATGATTTTATCCTTGGTGATTGATACACGAGATATTGAGGTCATAATGAGTGAATTGGCTGCACAAAAAGATTTGGAAAACATGATTTAGTATTTTTCTCATAATTAATTTTAATTAAATGAATTAATAAGATTAAAAATTCAATTAATTAATTAAAAATAAGAAAATAACTCCCTTTTAGGTCAATGGGTCGTGCATGGCCTTTGGGTAATGGTTCATGGAAGAAATTGAGGCCCATTAGCATTTTTGAAGCCTTTTATGCAAAGTTGACTTTTCAAAATTCCCAAAAATGTCCCAACTTCCACAAGGCATATCTTGCTCAATATTTAAGCTTTGATCATGTTCTTGGACATTTTGGAATGGACTTGAAGTCCTCTAACCAATGTCTTTGGTCCCATGTCATTTTGATTTACCAATCTCAAGTTATGGTCTTTGACTTAAAGTTCCTTTTTGTTGACTTTTGAAAATGACCTATAATGTTGAGATTGATAACTTTTTGTGAGAGCATTTCTTGGATTTGAAGTGTTAAGATGAGTTGTAGGAAATGTTATTCTCTTCAAAATGAGCTTTGGATGGGATTTTTATGATAAACCATGTGGAAGTTATGCCTTGGTCAATTTGCAGTTGACTTTTTCAACTGTCCAAAAATAGAAACTTTTGCATATTGAGACTTTTTGAACCATGCCTTGAGAATCATGATCAAGAATTGATCAAATGATGTTTGTGGCTTCAAAATAAGATGTTGACCAAATTTTTTGACTTTTGACTGTCAAATGACCATTTTGCCCCTACAGTTGACTGTGAAGCATTTAGGGTTTTTGACTGTGCCATTTGATGTTGTGAGTCTTGAAACTTGGCATATGGATGCTTGACAATGTGTGTAGGCATGTGGGACTTGATTGGACCCTTGGAAACTTCAATTTCTTTGCCAGAACCAAAACCCTAATTTTTGACTGTTAGGAGGCAATTGGACTGTGCAACCCTTGGGAGATTTTGAAGCATGCTCTTAGCAAACCTTGAAAAATATGGGAGGGCAAATTTTGGGGTACAACAACTATGATCACCGCTCTGTGCGAGCAGTTCAAAATTCAACATCACAATTCATCTCCCTATCGACCAAAGATGAACGGTGTTATTGAAGTTGCGAACAAAAATATCAAGAAGATCATTCAAAAGATGACAGTCACATACAAGGACTGTCATGAGATGTTACCATTTGCTCTGCATGTATATCGTACCACGACGCGTACTTCAATCGGGGCAATCCCCTTTTCTTTGGTATACGGCATGGAAGCTGTTTTACCTATGGAAGTTTAGATCCCTTCTTTGGGAATTATGAAGGATGTAGGTTTAAATGAAGATGATTGGATTCAGACCCGGCTTGATCAACTTAACTTGATCAACGAGAAATGACTTACTGCTGTTTGTCATGGTCAGACGTATCAAAAACGAATGATCAAGGCTTTCAACAAGAAAGTCAGACGTCAGGTATATTAAGTCGGAGATCTTGTAATCAAGCGGATCATCTTGCCGCAAAGTGATCCCAGGGGCAAGTGGACTCCTACTTACGAAGGACCATTTGTGATCAAGAACATCTTTTCTGGTGGGGCAATGATTCTGACCACCATGGACGGCGACGACCTACCGCACCCTGCGAATGCAGACATAGTCAAAAGATACTACGCATAAACGACCCAACAAGTTGAAAACCCGAAAGGGCGACTTGGGCAAAAATGGGCATCCCGGTGAATCGAAAACCCGAAAGGGCGGTTCAGGCAAAAATTAGGGATAAATAAAAAATCTGCACACCCGGCAAGTTGAAAATCCGAAAGGGAGACTTGGGCAAAAAAGGGTTTCCCGGTGGATCGAAAACCCAAAAGGGCGGTCCAGGAAAAAGTTAGGGAACTAAAGCGTATGACTATGTCTCGTCGGATCACTTTAAGGATAATCTCTTCACAACCAATACTCCAAGATTCTGATCAATCCAATCATCCGCAGACGAAGCAACGAATGGACAAGATACTCAGAGTTGTGAAGGCTATAGCAGAATGGGAACCCAATGGAATTGTCACACATAACCATCTTTCTTTGTATAAAAAATTTTCTCAATTTTTCGACAACATTCTCTTACTAGGATGTCTGACTCCTTTGTACAAAGATACTTACAAAAGTTAATTCAAAGATATTTCAAAATGCAGAAATTTGCTTGCCTTTCCTTTCTTTCTACACTTATGTTTTATTTGAAAATGTCCAATGGTTTGTTAAATGAGCATATGAATTTGAATATAATCAATGCTTGCAAATAAAACAAAATAAGAAAGGATAATTACTGATAGGTCGAAAGTATAGGGAAACGTCTTTAGGATATTCCAGAAGAAATCCCTTATAGTATGTCATTCAGATCCTCAACAGAGTTAAAACCTTGAAGTGCATATCCCCAGCGGAGTTAAGGTTCAAAATTCTCATCAGAGTTAAGTTTCTAAAAAACTCCCGCTCCCCAGCGGAGCCAGAATACTCTAACTTTCCTCCCCAACAGAGTCCAAAACTTCAAATCTTAAACCCCGTTGGAATACTATCCAACTTCCTCTGATTCCCCAGCGGAGTTTTCCACAAAACAGGAATCCCCAATGGATTGGCATACAAATCAAGCTCCTGATTTCCCCGGCAGGATAGGCATTCTCCCCATAGAGTTGTTTCCCAGCAAAACGAAATTTTATTGTTCTCTTTTCTTCGGTTGGAGCCTCCCGGGTTCTAATTCCCCAGTAGAGATTGTCAGAGTCGTCCTCATTTTCCCCAGAAAATCAGTATGAATTCTCACGTCCCCACAGAAGTTGTCAAAGTTTTTGATAATCCCCGCAGGTTGCCAAGGATTTTCTACCCCCAACAGTAGTCAGCAAGGATTTCTCATCTTCAGCAATCAAAGATTTTTGGAATCCCCAACATAGATCAAGGATTTACTTTCCCCGGAAGCAGTCAAAGATTTCATTATCTTTAGCTATCAAGGATTTATTTTCCTCAGCAAGACAGCTAATCAGCTTACATGCGCATACATTACATTCATATATCATGAACATTTATAGAACACATTTTATTGCATCATACATGGCATGCAACATAACTTTGTGTTTTAGCTAACATTCTACCCTTTCAGGATAAGATTAAAAGTTACCTTTAACAAATGTTCAAAGATTTCAGATACAGTACGGATACACTCCAAGACATGGAAGTCATTCTGCTACTCATTCAGATCTCTTATTCAGATATAGTATGGATACACCCCAGACACAACAGTCATTCTATTACTCATTCAGAATTTCAAGTCAAGATACAATATGGATACACCCCAGACACGGCGGTCATTCTATTACTCATTCAGACTTCAGCAATCAGATACAGACTAGATACGCTCCAGACACGGAAGCCATTTTATTTCTTATTCAGATTCAACTATCAACTTCAAGTTCAGATACACTCCAGACGCGGAATTCATTCTGTCACTTATCCAGATCCTAGTTACAGTACGGATACACTCCAAACACGGAAGTCATTCTGCTACTCATACAGATCCCAACTTCAGATACGCTCCAGACTAGGTTGCGATTCTGTCACTCATTCAGAATTTATCCCCAGCACAGAAGGCAATTCCCCTCCCTTGTTACTTTGTGCTTGCTATCGAGTCAATAAGTGGAGAAAAGGGCCCACAATCTCCCCCACACTTTCTAGTCCATATTGTTCTTAGCTCGCGTTATACGTTGATGCTTCAAATTATTCTTATTCTTCCATTGAGTCAAATAAAGTGGAAAATGGTTCATAACTAACTCCCATCTTTTGTAATTTGTTTCAAAGATGTTAGATCATTTTTCTTTAAACTTTGATGCTTCGAGTCATTACTCGATATCGGTGCTTGAGCAAATCAAGTGGAAAGAGTTCCTTACTCCCACTTTGAAATCCATTGGATTCATTGTTGGTTGCTAGCTTTCACTTGATTTTTGTTTCGGTTTGGGTTCGAGTTTGTTCAAATTTCACTTGTGTTTATGCTTTTCTTTAGATTTTTGTATGTTCCCTTAGGACCACTTGTCTCATTTGCAATTCATGTTAGACATTAGGATTGAAATCCATGCATGCTAACTTAGGTAGATGTTTCCCTTTGTTATCCAAACTTTAAGACCATCATTGTATGAAAACACAAGGGATAGAACTAGGTTATTCTCCTTTAGATTTTTTATTTTCCACCTTTTGTATAACTAAAAATAAAACTCTTTTTATTTGGCAAAGTTCAAAACAATCTAACATTATTTAATTCTTGTTTCAAGATAAAAAAACATCAATCAATGCAACCTTTTTGTCTTCAGACTTTTTCTTTTAAAACGTTTTCAAAAGGGATGTGCTTCGATAGCATTGTTCATAAAAAAACATGCAACCAACCAAAACTTTTGAGGTGAACTACTATTGTCTTGATATCTCATTGCACTGGGAGGTACGTAGGCACAAAGGTTCACAACCGAGGCAGACACGACTAATAAAACGTTTTTCTTTGTATATACACTTTGCATACATGAATCTTCCCCTTAGCTTGTAAGCTTTATATAGAAAACACTCTTTGATTAGAATAACAAGAGTGGATCCCGTGGAGTACCACTGACGTGAGGGGTGCTAATACCTTCCCCTTACGTAATCGACTCAGGCACCCCATCTCTCGGTCGTAAGATCGTGACTTCCCCCTTCTCAAGTTTTCTTAGATTATTTTCCTTTCCATTTTTGTGGGATAAATAAATACTCGATGGTGACTTCATTGATTCTCTCTCGATGATTTTCTGCCGGTTCTTTCAACTGGAAACTTCACTGGGGATAGATTGACCAATTGTTGGTCCATCTCGTGAGTCACTCCTAGCTCTTGTTTTTCTTTTCTTTTTGTGTTTATCTTTATGCTTTATATCTTATTCATTTGTATATATTTGATCATATGTATGCATTGTATTTTTATCGCTTTCATATACTGGTTATTGCTGATGTGCTGGATTATGTGTTTCTTGGTGGGAGGGTGTTTCATGAGGTAAAAGGACCATTACCAAGGCTAGTGTACACATAGGTTATACGGATAGTCATGTCGAATCCTGTGTTCTGCTAACACGTGTAAGAAGGAATGAGATACCACACTCAGACGAGGTTCTCTTGAAACCACCTTTGTCTTGCACCTTTTGTGGAGAGACGAGGTGTTAGAATAGATAACTCCCGACTCTGGTTGCCACTAGAAGCCATGTTCTGATTAGAATTTACATGTGAGGTGGGGTGGGAAATATGCTTATAGGTACAAATGCTGATCTTTGATACTTGTTCTTTGGTTTTCTGAAATGATCGGAACTTTGATCTTGTTACATGTGATCGTGGTTTTGTTATCAGCTCAGAAATTATACAGTGTTGTTGAAACTTTGATCCCACATGTTTGCATATATAGCATGTTAATAAGCATATATTTCCTTCATTTCAAAGCATCATTTCTTTGATTCCAATTTTTAAGCCGCTAATAAATGAATATTGTTAAGAAAGACACCATGGCTTAGTAACATGAATAAAAACATATAAGCTCTTAGAAATATAGGAACATGGAATTTGTATCGCATATCATGCATCATTTTGCATTTAATTTTGCAATTCATAAGTTTCATATGAGTCTTACTCAAGGTCCTTTTGATCTTTAGTCAATAAGATGTCTCATCAATACAACACTTGAGCCAATTCTAAGAAGAAGATGGAGAACCTTGAACAAGAGAATCGCGAGTTGCGCGAAGAAGTGCCAGCTTTGAGAGTTGGTATGGAAAGTCTGACTGCTTTAGTGGAATCGTTGGTGGCTACTCAGAATCATCCAACACCGCCTCCACCTCCTCTTTCTCCTCATGCTACTGGTGCTCAATACCGTATGCCTCCTGGTTATCCGTGGGGAATGCCTGAAGGTTACATGCTAGAAGGTTACAACCCTACTGCTCAAGTTGCTCATCCTATTTAACCAATTCTGGTTTCTTCCTTTCCTTTGATGCATACTACTCTTGTTTCTAATAATGAGATCCATCATGTTGCACCTCCTGTGGTGAATGGTTTCCCTGTTATTAATGATGAGGTTTATCGAGCAGATCCTCCACCAAGTGAAAGCTTGGTGTTGTACCCCAAAATTTGCCCTCTCCTTTTATCAACATTTCTCATTACAAGGCTTTTTGGACTCATAATCAAGCTAGGGTTTGCTCTGCTTAAGACATCTCCTTGCATTGATGACCTAAATTAGGGTTTGAGTTTGCACAAGGATTTTTGGACCTTCAATGCTCAAAGTGACTTTCATACTTCATGATGGACTCATAAGTTTGACCATACCAAGTTTCAAGCCTTGAATCAAATTTTTGCCTAGTCAATTGGACAGTTGACCTAAAAATTAGCTGTATTGGAAAAAAAGTCAATTGTGGCCAATTTACAGTCAAACCTCATGAATTTTGACCCACATAAACATTATGAACTCATATGAACCATTTGATCAAGTTTGGACCACAACTCCATAAGAAATTTGATCAGATCACCAAAAGGGCAAAATGGTCATTTTTAGGGTTTTGACTGTACAAAGGCAATTTCTGACTTTTTGACCTAGCCAATGGAAAATTAAGCTCAACCATGGACTCAAGAACTCAATGGCATCATCTTTACCTATTCAACAAGTTCATAAGACCTCAATTGCATTGGATTGACAGATGAATTTTTCAGTCAACTGATCAAAATTTGACTGTACACTGAAAAGTCAAACTTTGACTTTTTGGTCAAAATCAAGTGCCAAGGGTGATTTTTCATCAAGATGTGTCAAAATATGAAACTTGTTCATCAAGAAACCCAAAATTGCAAATTAGGGTTTAAAGTTGAAAAATTTCATAACTTAGAATTTTTATAAGTTATGAAATTTTCTTAATTTTTCCTAATTTTGCCCAACATTTTCACCATGATACATTTGGATTCAAACAAAACTTCTAAAATGAAAGTTGTAGTCCTCCACAAAGTCTACAACTTCGATTCACAAAGTTTTCTCAAAAGAAGCTTGGATCTCAAGTTATGATTTTTGGAACAAGGGTCCCTAAAACTTTTAACTTAGTGAAATTTTGCCCTTGTTTAGGCAGGATTTTGACCTATCTTCTTGGCCATTTTTCACATTGTTCCACTTGGAATCTCAAGTTTCATCTCAAAGACGGATTATAGAGCATGTTGCAAGATTTCCAAATTGTCAAAGAAAGGCTTGAAGTTGACAAAAACTCACTTTTCATCCATGGCATATTGATGTTCATGCAAGTTGCAATTTCAAGTCAACATGACTTACACTAGTTTACAGGCCTCTAAACCACTTCACACTCCATAATTAAATGCAAATCCATCAGTCTAAGCTTTTGTTTTGGTCATTTGGACATTGTACACAAAACTAAGCCCTAAGTAGAAAAAGGAAAACTTTTGTTTTGGTCATTTGGACATCTGCAACTTGAGTTCTACAACTCATTTGGCTCGTGTGTTTTGCCCCAAGTTGCTTCAAACACCTTCCATTCAACTCATCCAAGCAATCTCAAACCTCAAACACCAACTGTAACTCCATTTACAGAGTTTTCCATTTTCATTTTGAGCTTGTGCAGGTTGAGTTCTATAGGCTGATTCAAGGACATTCAAGGAAAGCAGGCTATTGGAGAAGGTCAAGTGAAGTCCAAGCAAGCTCTCAGACATCTCAAGCCTTGTTGAAAAGCACTACATTGCCCTACATGAAGTCAACTGAAACAAGTTTTTGTCCACTTCCTATCTCTCTATTTAGAAACATTTAGCTTTAGGTTTGTGAATAAAAAATGTAGTATTCATTGCCATGAAGCTGTACATATGCTCAATTTTCATTTATATTATGTGTGCTAAGAGAATTTCATCCATGAACATGCTGAAAAAACTAGGTCAGAGTTTAGGGCCAGAGAAATTCTCTCTGGTCTTTGAGAGTTAGGATTAGTTTTTTATATGGTTGGAATCGTCTTGAAATTCTCTACAAGTTTGGTGTTATGTGTTTTTGCAATACAGCTCGTATGCAGGATGTCCAAGTTTGTACAGGGCACGCACGCATTTTTTTCAAAAGATGAAGGTTGAAGATGAAGTGGTGGGCTGGGCCTGGCCTGGCTCACTATTGGCACCTCCCCTTTTCCTTTTTGCACCCCCTGGCTCATTTTCTTGTAATTTTATATTTTTTCATTTTTATTTTCATTTCTGACTTTATTTATTTATTCCCAAATATAAAAATCACTCAAAAATATTTTCATAATTTTTTCACATTTATTTTGCATTTTATTTTTATTTTTCTAACATAAAAAGCATTTAAATACTTTTATTTTATTTATACAAAACTTGAAATATATATATATATATATATATATATATATATATATATATATATATATATATATATATATATATATATATATATATATATATATATATATATATATATATATATATATATATATATATATATATATATATATATATATATATATATATATATATTATACTTTTATTTTTTTTCTTTATTTTTATTCACACTAAAAATATTTTCCTAAATATATTTTATTTTTGTACATATTTTATTTTAGTTTATCATATTTAGTATAAAAAAAATATACATATATAAATATATAGTTTTATTTTATTAAATACTTTAGAATAAAAATATAAAATATTACATTTTTACTCTTATTATTATTCATACTAAAAAATACTTTTTCTAAGTATATTTTATTTTTGTATATATTAATATACTTTATTGTATATAAATAATATAATGTATTCATTTTCTTAAAGAAATTTAGGGTTTTACCCTTTATCTAATAAAAATAAATATTTTTATTTATTTTATTTTTCACATTAAATATTTTTACATACATAAGTAAACAAAAACATTTTTTTGCATATTTCATTTCATTTGAATATATTTATTTATTTTGTTTATTTAAATATTGTCCATTTATTATTTATGCATTGTGAGTTCAATTTGGATGTAATAATAAATTAGGGTTTATATTTCTGGTCAAATACCCCCATTCAAAGATTGTACCCCCCCCCCCCCTCCCATCCCCATAATCATGTTGTAATTGGTTAGCCTTTTAATTCTCGCACTTTACGCTTTCAATTATGCCATGATTAGAGAATTAGGGTTTGTATGCAAAAATCCCAATCAACAAATAGTTTGACCTAATCAAAGACAAATATGCATGAAAATCAATATACAATGCACACTTGCACCCCTAGGGTTACAATCCACTTGTTTCCTTAAAAAATGGGCCATGTTATGCATGTTGGGTACTTTGGCAAAACAAAAACAAAACAAAAGATCATAGTCCCTCGATGACGCTATCTTGGTTGCCTAAACAAAATGATCAAGTCCCTCAAAAATTTGCCAAAAATACTTAACACGATTTCTATCATGGTCTATACGATGACCCGTGCCTGTCCCGTTTAACACCCTAACACAAGGTTGTTCACCAAATGCAATGGTGAAATAACACTGTCAAAAGGGTTAAAAAACATTAGGAAAGATCTTTGAGTAAATTAGGGTAGATAGCTCTTAGTTACTTGATCAAAAGCTTGTAAAACATCCTTGCTATTTTTCAATCACACTTTACAACACAATTTCAAAACATTCCCCAAATCAAACTTTCAAACATGGAAATCTTTTCAAAAGACAAAAACACCTTTGTATACATTCAAAAAAGAATCATTATAAAGGTTGCCACAACGATGGCCTCTTTTCAAAACATCTTTCAAAACCACACACAAAGCACCATTTCAAACAATTGAAAAGCAAAAGCAAGTGATCTAAACAAGTAACTAAGTGCCCATGGATAACCATGGATGAAAAGGGTGCTTGCACCTTCCCTTTTCATAATCTACTCCCTGAACCCAAGAAAACATCTCAAAGGTCTTTCCTGTGCTTTTCGACCTTTCCTTAGGATAAAATAAAAAGTCGGTGGCGACTCTTGCTAAACCAAAACATTTGCGAACACAAATGCAAAACCTCAAGTCAGTTCTCCCACCGTATCACACTTGGGATTATATGACAGGATGAATGACTTTCAGGATCTGTTCAATGAAATGCAAAAAGAAATGAAGGCCCTCAGAGGAAAAAGTTGTTCGGACAGAATGTCAATTCTCTCTGCTTGGTTCCTAATGTGAAAGTGTCTGCAAAATTTAAGGTGCCAGAGTTTGAGAGGTACAAGGGCAAATCTTTCCCCCGTGATAATGTGGTAATGTATATCAGGAGAATGTCCACTCATATTGATGACCAATGCCTACTTATTCATTTTTTCCAAGACAGTTTGACTGACACTACCTTGAAATGGTACATGGGATTAGACAGTAACAACATCCATACATTTAATGATTTGGGTGAAGCTTTTGTGAAGCATTATAAGTAAAACATGTTTATGGAACCTGACCATAACCAGCTGAGAGAAATGGCTCAGAAAGATAAGGAATCATTTAAAGAGTATGCGTAGCATTGCCGCAATGTAGCAGCCCAAGTGGTGCCCCCGATGGGAGAGAAAGAAATGAATAAGGTCTTCCTATAAACCCTTGGTTCATTTTACTATGAAAAAATGGTGGTAAGTTCACCAAGTGATTTCACTGAGATGGTAAGTATGGGTGTCCGTCTAGAGGAGGCCGTCAGGGAAGGACGATTGTCAAAAGATGAAGGTTCTAGTGGAACAAAGAAACCATCATATGGGTTTTATAGAAAGAAAGAAGGAGAGACAAATGTTGTTGTTCAAGAAAGAAGGATTAGGCCTCCGAGAAGACTTCATCAACATCAACAACAGGTTGCTTCAGTAACTCCAGTTTTCAATGTAGCTCAGACTACTGTTGCATATCAGAGAGCACCTCAACAAAGTAATCAATGGAAAGGTCATAAGAGGAAGCTTTTGATCCTATTCCAATGAGTTATACATAATTGTCTCTGGATTTGATTCAAAAGAACCTGGTACATACTAGGCCTCCTCCTGCTATACCTCAAACTTTGCCATGGTATTATAAAATTGATCAGACTTGTGCTTTTCATCCAGAAGCCCTTAGGCACAGTATTGAAAATTTCTATCCATTGAAGTCTAAAGTGCAGAAAATGGTAAGATCTTGTCTCTTGTCTTTTAAAGATGTAGGTCCTAATGTGAAAGCTAATCTACTACCCAATCATGGAGGTGGAGGTACTGTGAATATGGTTTCTGGATATCCTGGGGATTTTAGGATCTTTGATATCAATTTGGTAAGAGGTGATTTAGTGAAAATGCATGCTAATCTCTATGATTTTAGCTATTATACACATAACGATGCCGCCTGTAGTGTCTGCAGTGAAGATATTCATGGATGTAATAAGGTGAGAGGTGATCTCCAAGAGATGATGTATGAAGGTCTTATCCATATCATCAAACCAATAGATGAATATGAAAATGTTAATGTGATTAAAGGCTCTTATGATGAGCATGTTTTTGTTGATGAGTTCTTTTCTTCTGATGAGTCTGAGCCTGTGAATCAGGGTGATCTTTCTGATAGTGATTTTATGATTCCTGAGAATGTTGAAGTGGTGGGGGTGAATATCATTGTACCATATTTTGACATTCCCACTCCTGTAGAGATTACATACTTCAGCAAACCGGTTGTAACTCCTGTTGTTATCTGTCTACCTAGACCTATCGTATTAGAATCAGATAAAGTTGTACCTTATAAGTATAATATAACTATCCTGGAAGATGGTGTGGAGATTCCAATCTAACCTTTATCCCATGTTGAGAATATTGCTGAAGCTAGTCGAGTGACTCGTAGTGGTTGTGTCTTTGCTCTTACCTTTTGGGGAGATGGTGACCTAGGTAAGAAGGTTGTTGAGATTAATGTTGAACCTAAGAAGGTGGTAGGAGAATCTAGTAGCACCGCCCTGGAAAAAGATGTTGATGACCTGTTAAAAATCATTAAGATGAGTGATACAAGATTGTGGACCAATTGATGCAGACACCATCCAAATTCTCCATCTTAGCTTTATTGATGAACTCCTCTGCTCATCGAGAATCAATGATGAGGATGTTGGATCAAGCTTTTGTTGAAAGGGACACGTCTATTGATCAGTTCAACGGTGTTGTAGGAAATATCACTTCTTGTAATAATTTGAGCTTTTGTGATGACAAACTGCTTGATGAGGGGAGAAACCATAATGTGGCTCTGCACATATCTATGAATTGTAAGAACGATTCCGTATCCAATGTGTTGATAGAAAATGGTTCTGATTTGAATGTCATACCGAGAAGTAATCTTATGAAGCTCAAGTACCAAGGAACTCATATGCGCCATAGAGGAATTATAGTAAAGGCTTTTGATGGTTCAAGAAAATCTGTTATTAGGGAGGTGGACTTACCCATTCACATAGGTCCGCACATGTTCTAGATTACTTTTCAAGTGATGGATATTGTCCCAGCTTACAGTTGTTTATTAGGACGACCATGGATCCATGAAGTCGGGGCCGCCACATCAACTCTGCATCAGAAATTGAAGTTTTTTCGCAAAGGGAAAGTGGTTATTGTGAACGGTGAGCAAGCTTTGTTGATGTTTGATTAGTCTTTCTTTAGCATTGTAGAAGCTAATATAGTCGCTATTGGAAATCAGTTCCAAGCTTTGTCAATTTATAATATAAGGAAGAAGGAGAATTATATCACCTCATATAAAGATGCTCAAAAGGTAGTGCAGAATGGTCCTAGCAAGGTGTGGGGATAAGTTATTGATCCACCTATTAACAAGAATCAAACTGGCTTGGGTTTCTCCCTGAAGAATGAAAAAAGTGAAGTATTGAAGATGAAGTCTACTTTCAGCAAGTATCAAGATATCTTCCGCATTACAGGATATCTCCATCTAAATACTCCAAAGATCAACACTATCCTTGAGGATGAGCTAGAGCTAGAGATGCTGAATTTTGTGACACATGGAGTGAGGATTCAGAATTGGATCACTCTTGGTGTTCCTTCTTGCATTCACATTTCAAAGTAATTTATTTTTGTTTATCTTTTCAAAAATGCTTTCACTATGCCCAAGGTGAAAGTGATATTGTATGGGCGTGTATTTTGTTTTGGATTTTCAAATCATTAATAAAAATTGTTTTTGATTTCCAATTGTGTTTTTTTTATTGTTTTTCTTGGAAATGGTAATCAGGAAAAAAAACCTTTCAAAATAAATAATAACTGTAAATAAATCTGCATAATCACTTGTTACATTTGTCAGTTTCTAAAATCAAGCATAATCATATGTGCAAATTAATTAAAAAACCCGTTGAATACAATGACCATGCACCCTCTCCCAACTTTAAATATCATGTGTATGTGGCCGAAGAAGAGGATTTTATGGATATTCCAAAAGAGGTTCCGTAGTTGCTTGAGCGGGAGGAAAATACTATTCAGTCGTATGAAGAGGTGTTGGAGACAATCAACTCGGGTTCTAAAGAAAATTTGATAGAAGTCAAGATTGGGGCACCGCTTCACCCAGGTACGAAGAGCAGGTTAATTAAACTATTGAAGGAATATGTTGACATCTTTTCTTGGTCTTATCAAGACATGCCTGGGTTGGACACCGATATTGTGGAGCATCATTTTCCGTTGAAGGTAGAATGCCCGCCTATCAAGCAGAAGTTGAAAAGAACTCACCCTAACATGGCACTAAAGATTAAAGAGGAGGTCTTGAAACAGATAGATGCTGGTTTTCTTGTGAATTCAGTTTACCCTTGGTAGATTCCCAATATTGTTTCAGTACCTAATAAAGACAGGAAAGTCTGCATGTGCGTTAATTATATAGATCTGAATAAAGAAAAATTTAAAGACGATTTTCCATTGCCACATATTGATATGTTGGTGGATAAAAAAACAAAATTTAAAGTGTTCTTGTTCATGGACAGATTTTTCAGATACAATCAAATTAAGAGGACATGGAAAAAACAATGTTTATCACACCCTGGGGAACATTCTGTTATAGAGTGATTCCCTTTGGGTTGAAGAAAGCTGGTGCAACGTACCGAAGGGCTATGACAACCCTATTCCATGATCTAATACATATGAAAATTGAAGTATATGTTTATGATATGATCGCCAAATCTCAGAGTGAGGAAGGGCATATGGAAGACTTGTTGAATTTGCTTTAGCGTTTGAGTAAGTATCATCTCCACTTGAATCCAAATAAGTGTACTTTTGGTGTTCGCTCGGGAAAGTTGTTAGGTTTCATTGTCAGCCAAAAAGGAATTGAAGTTGACCGTGATAAAGTTAGGGAAATTTAAGAAATGGCCGCACCATGAACTGAAAAGCAAGTTAGAGGCTTTCTTGGGAATCTGAATTACATCTCCAGGTTTATTTCCCATATGACCGCAACATGTGAACTAATCTGTAAGGTATTAAAGAAAGATCAAGGTTGTGTATGGACGGATGATTTCCAAAGGGAATTTGAAAGAATCAAAGAGTATCAGCTTGAACCTCCTATCTTGCTCCCTCTTGTCGAAGGAAGACCTTTGATTATGTATCTGACTGTATTAGATAACTCCATGGGTTGTATTTTGGGTCAGCAAGATGAAACAAGAAGAAAAAACATGATATCTGTTGTACCCCAATTTTTGCCCCTAAGATTCCTCTATCATATCATATCAACTCGATCATAACAAGATCACATTAGGGTTGGTTCTTCCTCTTTTTTCCTATCTTTAAGTTTGCTCTTGAGAAATCTCCAAGCACCTTGGTTGTGTATTTTGTATATGTATTATTGACTAACTTCTAATCAAAATACAAAAAATATTTGTCTTTGTCTTTGTATATTTTTGTTTTGTAGGTACCAAGTCGAAGCATCTGACAAATAAGAATTTCTGGTATTATTTTCCTAAAATCTCTATTTGCAAAGAAAAAGAATTAAAAATTTTTTTTTCACTGATGCAATCGATTGTTCTTAAAGTGCAATCGATTGCACATAGTGTATTTTGCACCATTTTTGAAAAAAATACATTGTGCAATCGATATGCACTGTAGTGCAATGGATTGCACAACGTGAAATTTGAAAAAAAAAATAGCATTTTAAAATTGTCAAATCTTGGCTCCAATTTTTCTTCATTTTTGAAAGATGTATAATTAATTCAAATTTTAGTGCCAATCTTTCATTTTTAAAAATAATTATCATTAACTCAAATTTTGGCTCTAACAGAATTATCATTAATTCAAATTTTGGCTCTAATTTTTTAAAGAATTATCATTAATTCAAATTTTGGCTCCAAGAATCAATTACCAAATTACCACTAATCCCAATCCTAAAACTCTATAAATAGAGCCCTCATTTCATTCAAATTGTAAGCTTTTGATAGCCAAATCCACCTTGCTAAAAAATCTCTCAATTCTCTCCATCTACCAAATTAACTCAAAGCTCCATTTTCAAAAAGTTAGGAAGCTTTGCATTGAAGCTTACTAATCTTTGAGCTAAACCTTCATCCAAACAGTTTTATCCATCAATTATCTATATCCAAGCTTGGTCAATTGATTCTTGTGGTTGAATTGAAGCAAATTCTTGAAGTTGTTTGATAATTTTCTAGATTTACCATTGGTAAGTTTGGATAATTCATCTTTCACAATGTGATCTCTTGGTGATCTTTGGGATTGATTCTTTGAGCATTATTTTGTGATTTCAATGGTGTTATTTTCTCATAATTTGATGGAATTTTCTTGCTCAAGTAGATCCATGATCATAAGGTGTTTGATGGAAAGTTTGAACAAGAAATTTCCCTTTTAAAATGTTGTTTTTGCTGTTTTTACTGTGTGCAATCGATTTGCACTAAGTGTAAATCGATTTACACCAGAAATTTTTTGAAAATTATACTGTGTAAATCGATTTACATAGTAGTGTAAATCGATTTACACCAGAACAGAATGTATTTTTTGCCTTGTTTTGGGGCAGCTTTGATCCAAAATGCTTTTGCTACTCACTCCTTTTGATTGTTGGTTTGGATTGCAATTTTAAATGTCCAATTTGTCTTTAAACTCAATGGACTTTGTGATGTAGATGAAGTTGGATAAATGTTCATCAATTCAAATTTACCTAAGAGTGAATTATTTAATTCATTTTTGGTGCTTTGGATTAATGATATGTTTAGTGCTTTAATCCATCTAGAGGAGTAGTTTAATTTAAAGATGAAAGAATTTTGAAATGGTGATCCAAATTAGCTTATCATTTCCCTCCCTCTTCATCTTATCCCTTTCTTTTTTAATTGTGCTACATGTTAAGGGATGGTGATCTCTATATCATTTATCCAAACATGAAGTACATAGATTGCTATTGACCGGCCTCAAAATAGGTGCGACTTTTACATAAGTCCACTTACGGTTGCTTAACATAGCGCTAAATTTTGTCCCGATTCGAATAAATGATCATTCGTGGCCCAAACTTATGATTGCAAGCCCAAGTATGTTAATTTGATCTCTTTGATCCAATAACCTTGAGATTCATTGTGTGGAGGCTTTGGTTCTACCTATCCTCTAATGGATCTACAACACCTTTGGTCAACGCGGATCACTTAAACATCGTTGATCATTACATGTTGCCTTGTGAGAATTCAAAAATGGATGATATACTTGACAAAAAGAAAATGCAACTTGTTGTGTAGAGGCTTTGGTTCTACCAATCCCCTAATGAGTTCCAAATGCAAGTTTCAAGATGGTCATCCAACTAACCACTAATTACTAACAATTAACTTTACTTTACGCTTTTATTTTCATGCTTTACGTACCATTTACTTTTAGCATTTTACATTTCATGCTATTTTCATCTTTGCTCACTTGAGGATTTACTTTTATGTCATTTTTATTTTTCTCACTTGAGCTTTTCTTTCTTTTTAAAGACACCTAATAATCAACATGAACCATAAAAATCATTAATGATACTTGGACTACATGGTTACTATCCTTTGCATTATGGAGTGATGGACTTCTTGGACTTAGGACTAGAGACCTTGGCCTATCTTTGAGACTTTGTGACTTTATTTGATATTTTGTCTGGAGTTATTGAGGTTTACCTCAAGACATTGGGTTGTTTGTTTGTTTTGTGTGCAGGTTATTGAGATTACGATCTTTGTTTGTAATTTGGAATTCACCCGTATACAGCCGTTACTCTGCCCAATTTTTGAGAAGACTAAATACACTTAAAGTTTGATTCTCTCAAGAGGTCTAGTATCTTTGCTTTCTTGGTTTCAATCCGAAGAATTGGAATTCTATATTGACTCATAATGTCAAGTATTGGCTTCTTGTTGGTTAGATGGTTCTTATCCCTAGCTTTTACCTTATACTTTAGGATAACCTCTTCTTCTCCTCCCATCTTCTTTAATTTCAAAAATCTTCTCCCTCCTTTAAAAAAAAACACTTCTTGTTTTGAAACTTGAAAATTTTTCACAATAAACTTGTACTTAGGTCCATGCATCTTCGAAACATTTTCATAAATAAATTTCAATCAATTTAATAATACCTTGACCATTTTTTTGTGAGAAGACTAAAAGTCAATCAATCTCATTTCAAACCATTTTGCCACTTTGGCTTTTATCTTTAAACTCTTCTCAAAAGATTAGACACTTGTCAATCCTTGTAGTGATGCAAACAACTATACTTCTACAATATGTAGTGAAGTGAGATATTTTCCACTTGGGTGTTGAGTGAGGCATTGTTGATTTTAAAATCCAAGCCATATCCTCCACTTTGAGATGATGCAAATTCTCCTTTCTCATGATTGTGGGTAGTAAGTATGTTTTCCACACGGACAATTGCGATGATGTCTTGTCTCATAAAATCAACCAAAACACTTGTGTTTCAAATTTTTAAAAGATGAACTATGTGTACCCTGATCCCCTATTGCACGAAAGGTGGTACGTAGGCACTAAAGGTTCGCAACCGCGGCGGGTGCAAAAATCATAAAAAATATTTCTTTTCTCACCTCCACCATCCATTTTATATACAACACATTTTTATAGCCAAAATATACAGATTTTCAAAGAGGTTCCTGCGGAGTACCGTAGATGTTTAGGGTGCTAATACCTTCCCTTTGCATAGCCAACCCCCTTACCTCTAATCTTTCCCCCTCTTTTGGGTTATTCACTCTTTTCCCATTCCTTTGGAAACAATAAAGCGCGGTGGCGATTTTTATTTTGATTTGTATAAAGTCTAGTCAATCCAATGGCTTAGTCTTGCACATTTCTACCGCTACAGAAAATATGGCGACTTCACTGGTGAAAGATTGACCTCTTGCTGGTCCATCCCTAAGTGGGTTAAACCTATCTTTGTTTATATCTGTATATGTGCTAGTTTTGTTTATGTGTTATATTTTGTATATATGTTTGTCTGGATTTTCCTGGTTTACAGGGTACTTGGTGATTACTCATAAGTCCTATACCCGGACTTGGGAAAACTTTAAGATAGGACGGGCGGTATAGTCATGTTAACTTTGAGGGAGTAATCCCAAAAAAGGAGGCATGAGATCCCTCACTCAGTGGAGGCCCCTTTGACTGTAGTGTCGTTTATCGAGTAATCGGGAAGACGTACTGCTTTCGATCTGGGAGCCTGCCGAAGCTGAGGACCGTAGATTACCTAACCCCTCTTGGCCTTTTAGGTGTAGTGCAGAAGCTATAACGGAGTAATCCGGAAGTAGTTGTCACGCGATACTACGCTCGGACGAGTCTTTCTTGAGAATATTACTAATTACCGAGTTAATCGGGAAGTTGGTAATATCCGAAGGAAGGATGTAGACTCTGAGAACCTCTAGAACCTTGTTTGGCAGGTGATAACTTTTTAGACCAATACCTTATGGGTAGTACCTTTGACCTCATGCTCGTGACGTTGAACCTATGAACCCTATATGTGTGATCTTGTGTGTGATTGTTGCATCATGCATCCATGCACTCATAAGCATCTTTTGAAAAAAACAATATTTAAAGGGATTTAAAGGTTGACTATTTGTGAATATCTCAGGTACTTTTAAACCATGGATTCTGGAAAGAGAAAGACCGGGAAATACAGTTTCAAGGATCCTAAGATAGATGAGTTGATCAGTCTAATTCCCGAGATCGAGTGTTCTACAGACTTTCGGAAGAAATATGGATCCATTATTCCTCTCATGAAGCTGAAGATGAAGGAGGGTTTTCTCTCAACTTTGGTCCAGTTCTATGATCCGGTGTATCACTGCTTTACTTTTACCGATTATCAGTTGATGCCAACATTGGAAGAGTACTCCTATCTATTGGATTTACCTGTTACTTATCGCGTTCCTTTTACTGGTTTGGAGGGTGAGCCAAAACCACATGAGATTGCTGCTTTGATTCATCTGGGGAAGTCTGAGGTGGAAGCTCATATGACTACCAAAGGAGGGATTAGAGGATTACCAGCTCAGTTCTTATTGGAGAAAGCTCGTTACTTTGCCAGGATGAAGAGTACGGTTGCTTTTGAGGCCATCTTTGCTTTACTTGCCTATGGATTATTCTTATTTCCTAATGTGGACAAGTTTGTCGACATTAACGCTATCAATATTTTCATGATTGGAAACCCGGTTCCTACACTGTTGGGTGATGCTTATTACTCTGTTCATCTTCGGAATTCTTATAATGGGGGAATGATTATATGTTGCACGCCTTTGTTGTATCGGTGGTTTACCTCTCATATGCCTCAGTCTGACGCTTTTTGGGATGTCAAGAAGGAACCACGTTGGGCTCCTAAGATCATGGCACTTACTCACTCGAATATTGATTGGTATCATCGAGCTTACCAGGATGCGGAGATTATTGACAGTTGTGGTAGTTTCCCCAATGTTCCTCTTCTTGGTACAAAGGGAGGAATTAACTATAACCCTGTTCTTGCACGACAACATCTTGGTTATCCGATGAGGGATAAACCGAACAATATTCATCTGAGTAGTTTCTTTCTGAAGGAAGGAGAAGACCATAGGGAATCTAGGGAGCAGATTGCGAAGGCCTGGCGTCACATTCATAAGAAGAGTAGGAAGGATTTGGGACCTAGGGGTGTTGTTTCTTTGGAGCCACATCTTCAGTGGGTCCTATCGAGATCCATTCAGTTGAAGATGTCGTATACTCGGGAGACACCCATGCCTGATTTGTTTGTGAAGACCACTCCTCTCTTATTAGATGATTTAGAAGAGCTGAAGCTTGCTTTGGTTAGGATTCAACAGGAAAGGGATGCTTGAAAGAACAAGTTCTAGACTTTAGAGAGTTCCTACAGAGCATACCTGAAGGAAAGAGATGATTTGATCGAGATCCTTGAGAGTCAAGCAGTAGAGTCTATGGAGAGGCAAGGAGATTTATTTTCTCCTAAGCCTCAAATAGGAGCTGTTTGTTCACTTCCTGATTCAGATGATTGGAAGGAGGTTGCCATCAGACATGTGGAAGAAAACCAGAGGTTGAGAGCTCAGATTGCCAGGCTCACAGGGAAGCGCATTCGTACAGATTGATCTATATCAGTTCCTTTTCTCAGGATTTTAGATTGTATTTTCATCTTGTACTTGGGATCATTGAAACTTGTAACCCATTTCGAAGTTATTATAATGAAAGTTTTCAGTATTTTAAATGCGTTGTTATTTTGATGTTTGCAATATGTCTGTAAATCTTAAATCCCTTGAAATATTAAATGATAAAATAATAATAATCATATACATTACATATCATGCATCATATTGCACATGTTTTTTCATTTGTTATGCATATCCAGGTGCCTTACCCAGCTTTTTTACTTCGTTCAGCAAGCTGACTCATCACTACAACATTCGGGCTAATTTCAAAAAGAAGATGGACAACTTAGAACAGGAGAATCGCGAGCTGCGTGAAGAAGTTTCTGCTTTAAAGGCTAGCTTGGCCAACTTGACTACCCTGATGGAAGCTCTGGTGGTTGCTCAGAATCAGCCACCGAGTGTTCAACCTCAACCAACAAGGGCAAGTACTAAAGTTCTGACTGTTCCTGTATCCGCTACTCCGGCTGTTGTTCAAAACCGTATGCCTCAGGGTTATCCGTGGGGAATTCCAGAGAATTTTGCACCTGAAGGTTTCAATCTGGGTCCTCAAGATGCTCCAGTGGTTCCAAATGTTGTTACTCCTGCACCTCCTGTGGTGCATACTGTTCCTGCTGCACCTCCTTCGATGAATTTGGTTCCGTTTGTTAATGAAGATGTGTGTCGTCCTTTCCCTCCGCCGAGTGAAGACCTGGGTCTTTATGACAGAATGGATGATTTCCAAGAGCAGTTTAATAGAATGCAAAGAGAGATGAAGGCTCTTAGGGGAAAAGAGTTGTTCGGGCAGAATGTGAATGAGCTGTGTTTGGTCCCGAATGTTAAAGTGCCTGCTAAGTTCAAGGTCCCGGAATTTGAGAAGTACAAGGGCAACACTTGCCCTCGTTCTCATTTGGTGATGTATGTGAGAAGGATGTCTACCCATAATGATGATCAGCGTATGCTGATTCATCTTTTCCAGAATAGTCTGACCGGTGCTGCGTTGAAATGCTACATGAGTTTAGACAGCGTCAACATCCATACTTTTAATGATTTGGGAGAATCATTCATTAAACAATACAAGTACAATGTGGACATGGTGCCTGACTGTGACCAGCTTAGGGCCATGGTTCAGAAAGACAGAGAATCATTCAAAGTGTATGCACAGAGATGGCGTGAAGTGGTTGCACAAGTGATTCCGCCCATGGAAGAGAAAGAAATGACCAAGATTTTTCTAAAGACGCTAGGAGCTTTCTACTACAAAAGAATGGTAGCAAGTTCCCCAAGTGATTTTGCAGAGATGGTAGGAATGGGTGTCCGCCTAGAAGAGGCAGTAAGAGAAGGCCGTTTGACAAAGGGTGAAGGATCTGGAGGTGTGAAGAAGCCATCTTACGGGTTTACAAAGAAGAAAGAGGGGGATACAAATGCTGTTATGCAAGAGAGAAAGGCAAACGCTCCTAGAAGGAATTATCAGCATCATCAGCAAGTCGCCTCAGTTACTCCTGTTATGAATGCCGCTCCAACTACCGTTTCTTATCAGAGACCATCCCAGCAGGGGAATCAAGGGTATAATCAGAGAAGGGAGAACTATGATCCTATTCCCATGAGCTATGCAGAGCTATTACCAGCATTGGTTCAAAAGAAGTTGGTCCAGACACGACCACCTCCCACTATACCATCACAATTACCGTGGTATTACAAAGCAGACCAGACGTGTGCCTTTCATCAAGGAGCACCAGGGCATAGTGTTGAGAATTGTTATCCTTTGAGGAATGAAGTGCAAAGGTTGTTGAAGTCTGGAATTTTATCTTTCAAAGACGTGGGACCTAATGTGAAAGACAATCCTCTACCCAAGAACGGGGGAGTGAATGCTGTGAATATGGTGGCCAGTTGTCCAGGCGACTTTCGAATTTTTGACATTAATCTGGTTAGAGGGGATCTGGTGAAGATGCATGCAGACCTCTGTGAATTCAGTTATTATACGCATGACCATGCTGGTTGTGCTGTTTGCAGTACAAACATACAAGGTTGCGAGAAGATAAAGGCTGATTTACAGGAGATGATGGATGAAGGTTTAATCCATATAATCAGGCCTAGGGTGGAATATGAAGAGGAAGTGAATATGGTTTCTGGATGTCCGGGTGAATTCAGAATTTTTGATGTGGATCATTTGAATGAGGATCTAGTGCAGTTACATGCTACCTTTTGCCATACTGCTGGTCAGGTGGAACACCAATATGGATCTTGCATAATTTGTTGTCGAAATCCCTGAGGATGTTCTGTTGTGAGGGAAGGTGTTCAGTTGCTGTTAGACAATGGAACCATCAAGATCACAGGTCAGAGAGATGATTATCATGAGATTGATATGGTTGGAGTCTGTTTGATGGAATAGTCATAGGAAGAGTATGCCTCAGCAGATGAGTATTTCTCTTCAGACGAAGATTTGTTTGCCGGAAATGAATTTTTGATGGATGATTGTGTTGAGGAAGGGGTGAATGTCATTGTACCTTGTTTTGGTGCACCCACTCATCTTGAGGTGGAGTACCATAGCAAACCAGCTATTGCCCCATTGGTAATTAGTCTGCCAGGTCCTGTTCCCTATGAATCAGATAAGGCTGTGACTTACAAATACAACGCTATAATATTAGAAGATGGGGTGGAGATTCCCATCCAGCCGATGCCAGATGTTGGAAATATAGCTGATAATAGCAGAGTGACCCATAGTGGTCGTGTATTTGCGCCGGTCATTCGAAGAGATGTTGTTGCTGGAAAGAAGATTGCTGAAGATGATGAGCCTAAGAAGTCTGCAGGAGGGACTAGTGGAGCTAAATTAGAGAAAGAAGTGGATGATATCTTGAAGATAATTAAGATGAGCGATTACAGAATTGTAGATCAGCTATTGCAGACTCTTTCAAAGATATCTATTCTAGCCTTATTGATGAACTCCTTTGCTCATAGAGAATCGTTGATGAGAGTACTAGACCAAGCTTTTGTAGAGAATTACATGCCATTAGATCAGTTCAGCAGCGTAATTGGAAACATTACGTCATGTAACAATTTGAGCTTCTGTGATGATCAGTTACCAGATGAAGGGAGGAATCACAACCTGGCCCTCCACATATCCATGAACTGTAAGAATGATTCACTGTCCAATGTGCTAATTGATAATGGATCCGTGTTGAATGTCATACCTAGAAGTACCCTCTTGAAGTTAAAGTATCAAGGAACATCTATGCGCCCGAGTGGCATCATTGTGAAGGCTTTTGATGGGTCGAGGAAATCTGTCATCGATGAAGTGGACCTGCCCATCCATGTAGGACCACATTTGTTCTTGATAACCTTCCATGTTATGGATATTATTCCCGCATATAGTTGTTTGCTTGGACGACCATGGATACACGAATCAGGGGCTGTCACTTCAACTCTGCATCAGAAGCTAAAATTTGTGCGTGAAGGGAAGGTAGTGATCATAAATGGGGAGCAGGCGTTGTTGATATCCCATCTATCCTCTTTCAGTATTGTAGAAGCGGATGAGGCTGCTATTGGAACCCAGTTCCAAGCCCTATCCATTGACAACATAAGAAGGAATGAGAATTCTATAGTTTCCTTGAAGGACGCGCAGCAGGTTGTGCGCAATGGTCATAATGCAGTTTGGGGACGACTGGTGGATCCACCCGTGAACAAGAACAGAACTGGTTTGGGTTTTCTTCGAAGAATGGCAAAGGAGAAAGTTTGAAGTCAAAGTCTCCTGTGAACAGTTATCATGATGTTTTCTGCAGTGGAGGCTACCTCCATCCAATTGGTTCTGGAATCAATGATGTTGAAGAAGATGAAGCAGAGCGGGAAGTACAGAATTTTGTGACGCATGGAGTCCGAGTTCAGAACTGGGTCACCATTGATGTTCCTTCTTGCATACATATTTCAAAGTAATCTGTTTTGTTAATTTGTTTCTTTCTTTGAAAAGCTTTCACTCTGCCCAAGGTGAAAGTATTGTATGGGCTTATCCGTTTGCTTTGATTTTTAAGATCATTAATAAAAGTTGTCTTTGCTTCCAAAAAATATGTCTTTATTTTCTGCTTTTTCTTGGGAAATGGTAATCAAATAAAAAACCCTTTCAAAATAAATGATAACTGAAAATTAATCTGCATGATCACTTGTTATATGTGTCAGTTTCTAAAAGCAGTCATAAATCATATGTGCAGATTAATTAAAAAACTCATTGAATACAATGACCCTGCACCCTCTCCCAACTTTGAATGTCTGTGTTTGGGGCTGAAGAAGAAGATTATGATGAGATTCCAGAAGAGGTCTCACGGTTGCTTGAGCATGAGGATAATACCATTCAGCCATATAAGGAGCCTTTGGAAGTGATTGATTTGGGTTCAGAAGAAGATCCGAAAGAGATTAAGATTGGAGCATCGTTGCATCTTGATGTGAAGAGCGGGTTGATCGAGTTGTTGAAAGAGTATGTGGATATTTTTGCTTGGTCTTATCAAGACATGCCTGGTCTAGATACAGACATTGTTGAGCATCATTTGCCATTGAAGCCAGAGTGTCAGCCAGTTAAACAAAAGTTGAGAAGAACCTACCCAGATATGGCAGTAAAGATCAAAAAGGAGGTCCTAAAGCAGATTAATGCTGGTTTTCTTGTGACGTCAGTGTATCCTCAATGGATTGCCAATATTGTCCCAGTACCGAAAAAAGATGGAAAAGTCCGCATGTGCGTAGATTACAGAGATCTAAATAAAGCTAGTCCAAAAGATGATTTTCCATTGCCTCACATTGATATGTTAGTGGATAGCACAGCAAAATTCAAAGTATTCTCGTTCATGGATGGATTTTCTAGGTATAATCAAATAAGAATGGCTCCGGAGGACATGGAAAAAACAACGTTTATCACACCCTGGGGAACATTCTGTTACAGAGTGATGCCCTTTGGGTTGAAGAACGCTGGTGCAACGTACCAGAGGGCTATGACAACCCTATTCCATGATCTGATGCACAAGGAAATTGAAGTATATGTTGACGATATGATTTCCAAATCCCAAACTGAAGAAGGGCATATAAAATATTTATTGAAGTTGTTTCAGCGTTTGAGGAAGTTTCGTCTCCGCTTGAATCCAAATAAATGCACCTTCGGAGTTAGATCGTGGAAATTGTTGGGTTTTATTGTTAGCCAGAAAGGAATTGAAGTTGATCCTGATAAAGTTAGAGAAATTCAAGAAATGCCAGCACCAAGAACTGAAAATCAAGTCAGGGGTTTCCTCGGGCATTTGAATTATATTTCCAGATTCATTTCCCACATGACTTCAAAGTGTGAACCGATCTTTAAGTTGTTAAAGAAAGATCAAGGTTGTGTGTGGACGGATGACTGCCAAAGGGCATTTGAGAGTATTAAAGAGTATCTGCGTGAACCTCCTATCTTGCACCCTCCCGTAGAAGGAAGACTGCTGATTATGTATCTAACGGTGTTAGATAAATCCTTTGGTTGTATTATGGGACAACAGGATGAAACGGGAAAGAAAGAGTTCGCCATTTATTATCTCAGCAAAAAGTTCACTGATTGTGAGTTGCGGTATTCCACGCTAGAAAAGACATGTTGTGCTTTGGCCTGGGCGGCAAAGCGTTTGCGGCAGTATATGTTGAATCATACCACTTGGTTGATCTCCAAAATGGATCCAATCAAGTATATTTTTGAGAAGCCTTCTCTTACTGGGAGAATTGCCCGCTGGAAAATGTTGTTGTCTGAATATGATATTGAGTACCGCACTCAAAAAGCTATTAAAAGTAGTGTGTTGGCAGATTACCTTGCTCACCAACCGGTGGAAGATCATCAGTCTGCAGAATTTGAATTCCCTGATGAGGATGTGATGTTCTTGAAAGTGAAAGATTGTGATGAACCATTGCCCGAGGAAGGCCCTGACCCTGAATCTCATTGGAGTATGATTTTTTGATGGAGCGGTGAATGCTTATGGTAAAGGAATTGGTGTTGTGATTGTCACTCCTCATGGATCTCACATTCCTTTTACTGCGAGGATAACATTTGATTGCACTAATAATATGGCAGAATATGAGGCTTGCATCATGGGTCTTGAGGAAGCTATTGATCTCATAATCAAAATTCTAGATGTGTATGGTGATTCAGCTTTGGTAATAAATCAGATTAAAGGAGAATGGGATACTCGTCACCCTGGCTTGATCCCTTACAAAGATTATGCTAGAAGATTGCTACCCTTCTTCAATAAAGTTAAATTCCATCACATCCCTAGAGATGAAAATCAAATGGCGGATGCTTTGGCAACTCTGGCTTCCATGTATCAAGTGAATTCTTGGAATGATATACCCCGTATTACAGTTCGACGGCTGGATAGGCCCGCTCATGTGTTCGTGATAGAGGAGGTAGCAGATGAAAAACCTTGGTATTATGATATCAAGCATTTTCTTCAGACTCAGGAATACCCGATTGGTGCATCGAGGAAAGATAGAAAGACATTGAGAATATTGGTAGGCAGTTTCTTCCTCAGTGAAAATGTGATATACAAGAGAAATTATGACATGGTCTTGCTCAGATGCGTGGATAGACACGAAGCAGACATGTTGATGCATGAGATTCATGAAGGTTCATTTGGCACTCATGCAAATGGACATTCAATGGCTAAAAGGATGCTAAGGGCAGGTTACTATTGGTTGACAATGGAATCTGATTGTTGCAAATTTGCAAAGAAGTGCCATAAATGCCAGATTTATGCAGATAAGATCCATGTGCCTCCGACACTTCTCAATGTAATTTCCTCCCCATGGCCTTTCTCTATGTGGGGTATTGACATGATCGGGATGATAGAACCCAAAGCTTCAAATAGACACCATTTCATTTTGGTAGCGATTGACTACTTTACCAAATGGGTAGAGGCTGCTTCTTATGCCAATGTTACCAAACAAGTGGTTGTGCGTTTCATCAAAAACAATCTGATATGCCGGTATGGTGTGCCGAGTAGAATCATCACTGACAATGGCTCAAATTTGAACAACAAAATGATGACAGAACTGTGTGAAGAATTCAAGATTGTCCATCACAGTTCGTCTCCATACAGGCCAAAGATGAATGGGGCTGTTGAGGCTGCTAATAAGAATATCAAGAGAATTATCCAGAAAATGGTTATTACTTATAAGGATTGGCATGAAATGCTCCCTTTTGCTCTTCATGGATATCGAACATCATTCCGCACTTCAGCAGGAGCAACCCCGTTCTCTCTGGTATATGGAATGGAAGCTGTACTCCCTATTGAGGTAGAGATTCCCTTGTTGCGTGTGATAATGGAAGCCAAGTTGACAGAGGCTGAATCGGTCCAGAATAGGTTTGACCAATTAAATTTGATTTAAGAGAAGAGAATGACAGCTTTATGTCATGGGCAGTTGTATCAGAAAAGAATGAAGAAAGCATTTGATAAAAAGGTCAAACCTCGTGAATTCAGAGAAGGCGACCTCGTGCTCAGGAAGATCGTGTATTTTAACACTGATTCTAAGGGCAAGTGGACTCCCAATTTTGAAGGCCCGTATGTTGTCAAGAAAGCCTTCTCTGGTGGTGCATTAATTCTTGAAACTATGGATGGAGAGGAGTTCCCACGTCCCATGAATGCTGACGCAGTCAAGAAATACTTCACCTAAAGAAATAAAAGAACAACTCGCTAAGTTGAAAACCCGAAAGGGCGGCTTAGGCAAAAAGGAGCGTCTCGGTAGGCTGAAAACCCGAAAAGGCGGTCTAGGCAAAAATTAGAGACATAAACAGAATAAATTTCCCGCTAAGTTGAAAACCCGCAAGGGCAGCTTAGGCAAAAGTTAGGGATTTTTCTTGGCAAGTAACTACGTCAGACAAGACTTGATTGTTGAAGCAACAATCTTCTCGGATCCTCACCATACTTCAACAAAAGTTGTTGCTCAGGACTTCAAAAGTTGTTAGGGGAATGGTGGTCATTGTATCTCAATGTATCTTTTCCATTATATATTACCATTTCCCAAACTTTGTAATCATCCATGGAGTCTCGCCATTCGCAGACTACCATTCTATTAATAAAATTCGAGCTTTTGCCCAATTCTTTGTGTTCTTATTTTTATTTAGCTTGCAAAGACTTCATTTATTACTGATAATAACTTTCAAAGCAAAAAGATTAAAAAAAACAAAATTGACTTTTCAAAAAGAAAGACATCTTTACAATTCAATTTACTTTGGGATTTATGATGAAACAATGACAACAAAAATGGCGATCCCTGGAATGAACAAACTCCGGTTGTTTTAAGAATATTTACTTCCTTCGTGAAGGTTTTTCTCAGGTCATCTTGTTGGTATATGCGCAATCTTTAGGTGTTTCTCAGATAATTAAAGATGATACCAGTTGGCGTAAGGTACAGTATTAGGTTTGTGATCCCATGATCCCCGACCAGGTCTTGGTTCACTTTTGATTTTGGGTTTGCATGGTCAGAAGCCTCTGTCCCAGGTTCCCCAGTGAAGTTTTCCCTCATATGATGAAAGGTTTGGTTGATATGAAGACTCAATCCAGTATTTTCCAGTGAAGGCCTTGTTTATTTGATAGAAGTCCTTTTTCCCCAGTGGAGTACGTATCTCCGGTCTCCCCAGTGAAGAACGTATCTCTGTTTTCCCCAGTGAAGAACGTATCTTGGTTTCCCCTCGATGATATGGTGTCGACCTCCCCAATGAAGTCAGCATGAAGTCCCCGGTAGAGGTCTCGATGATGAAGTTTTGTCTCCCTTAGTGAAGTCCGTATGTTTTTCTTCCTTCAAAGTGGGCCTGATTTCCCCAGTGAATGTTTTGACAATTTGGTTTCCATTTGCCTTATTCACAATCAGTATCGAAATCCCCAGTAGGAGTACGGACTGTGAAACATTTGTTTTCCCCATTGAAGTCTGTATGCTATTCCCCGGGAAGGTTATCCCATGGCATCTCTTGTTGGAATGAGTATTCATGATGAAAAGTTTTCAATCCTCAGTTTTTTCTCCAGGAAAAAGGTTTGAATTCCCTAGTGAGGTTTGGTTGTCTCGATGTCAGTCTGCTTTATTTGAGGCTGATATTGCAATCTCCAGTAGGAATGTTGCTTGTAAAAAAAACTGGTTTTTCCAATGAAACCGGAAGAAAGATGTTCTATCCCAGTATCTGTTTGATTTATCTACATCCGAATTATGTTTCTCCTCGGTGAAGTAAGGACAGACAATAGCGCTCCTTGCTTAGTTGGATTTGGTTTTCCCTCTTGAGTTTATTTCTCAAAGGATGTATCTTCTTTGGCCGTCTTGCTCCAGTTTGTTTCTAATTGGATTCGTGATTACATGACAATATTATTTACTTTGGATTTCTGAGGACTTCGAGCTTTGATTTGTGCATTTATTTTGCACTAGAAGACTTTATCTCTTCAGCAGGAATAATGTGGCATTTCCCCAGGAAGTCATATCTCATTTCCCCAGGAAGCCACATTTCTATCCCCAGAAAGTCGTTTCTTTTTGCAATCCTCCATGATAACAAGCAATAGGTATCTTTGTTTGAGCAACTCGTGCTTCCCTGTACAAGTCGATGTAACTTTTTTTGCTATTTCCTCTATAAGTGGTTAGCTTGCAGTCCGTCGTCATTTTACGCCAGTGGATGGCAAGACTTTCAAATTCACAGAAATGGCTCGTTGTGAAATCTTTGCAAGTGGAAGTCTCTTTATTTGAGACAGCTTACATATTACCCTTTCCAGGCGGAATTCCTTGGTTAAAGAAGAAGTTGAGACCCATTCTAGGTGAAACACCAGAAGTTTGGGGAACATATGATATTTTCAAAATCTACCTTCAGTGAACGTTGGTAGTGCATCGGCAGTGAACGTCAGTGTTTCTTATCTTTTTGCTATCATCAGTGAACGTTGATAGTTCCTCGTCAGTGAACGGCGATGGCATGATATATTTTCTCTTCTACCTTGAACTATTGAGTTGGTAGTTTACAGTCATCTGTGAGTCGGTATATCTTCTTCTCTCTACCTTCAGTGAACGTTGGTAGACATCGGCAGTGAACGTCCATGCTTGTTATCCTCCTCTCTGGTTCTATTATTTTGGTCCACCAGTGATTTATTTTCCTGGTGGGGTTGCTCCTTTGTTTCTTCATTTTTGTGGCATCCCCAGTGTTACTTTGCGTCTCTTTTTTTCTGTTCATATGCATCCATAATCATAAGCATTACATGGCATCTTAGAGACAAAAATAAGGCTTGTTTTATATTTAAGTATCTTCAATCGCGTCGACACGAAGATTTGTAACCTTCGTATCTCCGGATAGAAGACACTTAAATAAGGGCAGTTGTTGTACCCCAATTTTTGCCCCTAAGAATCCTCTATCATATCATATGAACTCGATCATAACAAGATCACATTAGGGTTGGTTCTTCCTCTTTTTTCCTATCTTTAAGTTTGCTCTTGAGGAATCTCCAAGCACCTTGGTTGTGTATTTTGTATATGTATTGTTGACTAACTTCTAAACAAAATACAAAAAATATTTGTCTTTGTCTTTGTATATTTTTGTTTTGTAGGTACCAAGTCGAAGCATCTGACAAATAAGGATTTCTGGTATTATTTTCCTAAAATCTCTATTTGCAAAGAAAAAGAATTAAAAAAAACAATTTTCACTGATGCAATCGATTGCTCTTAAAGTGCAATCGATTGCACATAGTGTATTTTGCGCCATTTTTGAAAAAAATACACTGTGCAATCGATTTGCACTGTAGTGCAATCGATTGCACAACGTGAAATTTGAAAATAAATCAGCATTTTAAGATTGTCAAATCTTGGCTCCAATTTTTCTTCATTTTTGAAAGATGTATAATTAATTCAAATTTTAGTGTCAATCTTTCATTTTTAAAAAGAATTATCATTAATTCAAATTTTGGCTCTAAAAGAATTATCATTAATTCAAATTTTGGCTCTAATTTTTGAAAGAATTATCATTAATTCAAATTTTGGCTCCAAGAATTAATTACCAAATTACCACTAATCCCAATCCTAAAACTCTATAAATAGAGCCCTCATTTTATTCAAATTGTAAGCTTTTGATAGCCAAATCCACCTTGCTAAAAAATCTCTCAATTCTCTCCATCTACCAAATTCACTCAAAGCTCCATTTTCAAAAAGTTAGTAAGCTTTGCATTGAAGCTTACTAATCTTTGAGCTAAACCTTCATCCAAACACTTTTTATCCATCAATTCTCTACATCCAAGCTTGGTCAATTGATTCTTGTGGTTGAATTGAAGCAAATTCTTGAAGTTGTTTGATAATTTTCTAGATTTACCTTTGTTAAGTTTGGATAATTCATCTTTCACAATGTGATCTCTTGGTGATCTTTGGGATTGATTCTTTGAGCATTATTTTGTGATTTCAATGGTGTTATTTTCTCATAATTTGATGGAATTTTCTTGCTCAAGTGGATCCATGATCATAAGGTGTTTGATGGAAAGTTTGAACAAGAAATTTCCCTTTTAAAATGTTGTTTTTGCTGTTTTTACTGTGTGCAATAGATTTGCACTAAGTGTAAATCGATTTACACCAGAAATTTTTTGAAAATTATACTGTGTAAATCGATTTACATAGTAGTGTAAATCGATTTACACCAGAACAGAATGTATTTTTTGCCTTGTTTTGGGGCAGCTTTGATCGAAAATGCTTTTGCTACTCATTCCTTTTGATTGTTCGTTTGGATTGCAATTTTAAATGTCCAATTTGTCTTTAAACTCAATGGACTTTGTGATGTAGATGAATTTGGATAAATGTTCATCAATTCAAATCTACCTAAGAGTGAATTATTTAATTCATTTTTGGTGCTTTGGATTAATGATATGTTTAGTGCTTTAATCCATCTAGAGGAGTAGTTTAATTTAAAGATGAAAGAATTTTGAAATGGTGATCCAAATTAGCTTATCATTTCCCTCCCTCTTCATCTTATCCCTTTCTTTTTTAATTGTGCTACATGTTAAGGGATGGTGATCTCTATATCATTTATCCAAACATGAAGTACATAGATTTCTATTGACCGGCCTCAAAATAGATGCGACTTCTACATAAGTCCACTTACGATTGCTTAACATAGCGCTAAATTTTGTCCCGATTCGAATAAATGATCATTCGTGGCCCAAACTTATTATTGCAAGCCCAAGTATGTTAATTTGATATCTTTGATCCAATAACCTTGAGATTCATTGTGTGGAGGCTTTGGTTCTACCCAATCCTCTAATGGATCTACAACACCTTTGGTCAACGCGGATCACTTAAACATCGTTGATCATTACATGTTGCCTTGTGAGAATTCCAAAATGGATGATATACTTGAAAAAAAGCAAATGCAACTTGTTGTGTAGAGGATTTGGTTCTACCAATCACCTAATGAGTTCCAAATGCAAGTTTCAAGATGGTCATCCAACTAACCACTAATTACTAACAATTAACTTTACTTTACGCTTTTATTTTCATGCTTTATGTACCATTTAATTTTAGCATTTTACATTTCATGCTATTTTCATCTTTGCTCACTTGAGCATTTACTTTTATGTCATTTTTATTTTGCTCACTTGAGCTTTTCTTTCTTTTTAAAGACACCTAATAATCAACATGAACCATAAAAATCATTAATGATACTTGGACTACATGGTTACTATCCTTTGCATTATGGAGTGATGGACTTCTTGGACTTAGGACTAGAGACCTTGGCCTATCTTGGAGACTTTGTGACTTTATTTGATATTTTGTCTGGAGTTCTTGAGGTTTACCTCAAGACATTGGGTTGTTTGTTTATTTTGTGTGCAGGTTATTGAGATTACGATCTTTGTTTGTAATTTGGAATTCACCCGTATACAACCATTACTCTGCCCAATTTTTGCGAAGACTAAATACACTTTAAGTTTTTCTCTCAAGTGGTCTAGTATCTTTGCTTGCTTGGTTTCAATCCGAAGAATGGGAATTCTATATTGACTCATAATGTCAAGTATTGGCTTCTTGTTGGTTAGATGGTTCTTATCCCTAGCTTTTACCTTATGCTTTAGGATAGCCTCTTCTTCTCCTGCCATCTTCTTTAATTTCAAAAATCTTCTCCCTCCTTTAAAAAAAACTCTTCTTGTTTTGAAACTTGAAACATTTTCACAATAAACTTGGACTTAGGTCCATGCATCTTCGAAACATTTTCATAAATAAATTTCAATCAATTTAATAATACCTTGACCATTTTTTTGTGAGAAGACTAAAAGTCAATCAATCTCATTTCAAACCATTTTGCCACTTTTGCTTTTATCTTTAAACTCTTCTCAAAAGATTAGACTCTTGTCAATCCTTATAGTGATGCAAACAACTATACTTCTACAATATGTAGTGAAGTGAGATATTTTCCACTTGGGTGTTGAGTGAGGCATTGTTGATTTTAAAATCCAAGCCATATCCTCCACTTTGAGATGATGCAAATTCTCCTTTCTCATGATTGTGGGTAGTAAGTATGTTTTCCACACGGACAATTGCGATGATGTCTTGTCTCATAAAATCAACAAACACACTTGTGTTTCAAATTTTTAAAAGATGAACTACGTGTACCCTGATCCCCTATTGCACGAAAGGTGGTACGTAGGCACTAAAGGTTCGCAACCGCGACGGGTGCCAAAATCATAAAAAATATTTCTTTTCTCACCTCCACCATCCATTTTATATACAACACATTTTTATAGCCAAAATATACAGATTTTTCAAAGAGGTTGCCGCGGAGTACCGTAGATGTTTAGGGTGCTAATACCTTCCCTTTTCATAACCAACCCCCTTACCTTGAATCTTTCCCCCTCTTTTGGGTTATTCGCTCTTTTCCCATTCCTTTGGAAACAATAAAGCACGGTGGCAATTTTTATTTTGATTTGTATAAAGTCTAGTCAATCTAATGGCTTAGTCTTGCACATTTATACCTCTACAGAAAAAATGGCGACTTCACTGGGGAAAGATTGACCTCTTGCTGGTCCATCCCTAAGTGGGTTAAACCTATCTTTGTTTATATTTGTATATGTGCTATTGTTGTTTATGTGTTATATTTTGTATATATGTTTGTCTGGATTTTCCTGGTTTACAGGGTGCTTGGTGATTACTCATAAGTCCTATACCCGGACTTGGGCAAACTTTAAGATAGGACGGGCGGTATAGTCATGTTAACTTTGAGGGAGTAATCGCAAAAAAGGAGGCATGAGATCCCCCACTCAGTGGAGGCCCCTTTCACTGTAGTGTCATTTACCGAGTAATAGGGAAGACGTACTTCTTTCGACCTGGGAGCCTGCCGAAGCTGAGGACCGTAGATTACCTAACCCCTTTTGGCCTTTTAGGTGTAGTGCGGAAGCTATAACGGAGTAATCCGGAAGTAGTTGTCACGCGATACTACGCTCGGACGAGTATTTCTTGAGAATATTACTAATTACCGAGTTAATCAGGAAGTTGGTAATATCCGAAGAAAGGATGTAGACTCTGAGAAACTCTAGAACCTTGTTTGGCAGGTGATAACTTTTTAGACTAATACCTTATGGGTAGTACCTTCGACCTCATGCTCGTGACGTTGAACCTATGAATCCTATATGTGTGATCTTATGTGTGATTGTTGCATCATGCAACCATGCACTCATAAGCATCTTTTGAAAAAAACAATATTTCAACGGATTTAAAGGTTGACTATTTGTGAATATCTCAGGTACTTTTAAACCATGGATTCTGGAAAGAGAAAGACCGGGAAATACAGTTTCAAGGATCCTAAGATAGATGAGTTGATCAGTCTAATTCCCGAGATCAAGTGTTCTACAGACTTTCGGAAGAAGTATGGATCCATTATTCCTCTCATGAAGCTGAAGATGAGAAGGGTTTTCTCTCAACTTTGGTCCAGTTCTATGATCCGGTGTATCACTGCTTTACTTTTCCCGATTATCAGTTGATGCCAACATTGGAAGAGTACTCCAATCTATTGGATTTACCTGTTACTGATCGCGTTCCTTTTACTGGTTTGGAGGGTGAGCCAAAACCACATGAGATTGCTGCTTTGATTCATATGGGGAAGTCTGAGGTGGAAGCTCATATGACTACCAAAGGAGGGATTAGAGGATTACCAACTCAGTTCTTATTGGAGAAAGCTCGTTACTTTTCCAGGATGAAGAGTACGGTTGCTTTTGAGGCCATCTTTGCTTTACTTGCCTATGGATTATTCTTATTTCCTAATGTGGACAAGTTTGTCGACATTAACGCTATCAAGATTTTCATGATTGGAAACCCGATTCCTACACTATTAGGTGATGCTTATTACTTTGTTCATCTAAGGAATTCTTATCATGGGGGAATGATTATCTGTTGCACGCCTTTGTTGTATCGGTGGTTTACCTCTCATATGCCTCAGTCTGACGCTTTTTGGGATGTCAAGAAGGAACCACGTTGGGCTCCTAAGATCATGGCACTTACTCACTCGGATATTGATTGGTATCATCGAGCTTACCGGGATGCGGAGATTATTGACAGTTGTTGTAGTTTCCCCAATGTGCCTCTTCTTGGTACAAAGGGAGGAATTAACTATAACCCTGTTCTTGCACGGCGACAACTTGGTTATCTGATGAGGGATAAATCGAACAATATTCATCTGAGTAGTTTCTTTTTGAAGGAAGGAGAAGACCACAGGGAATCTAGGGAGCAGATTGCAAAGGCCTGGCGTCACATTCATAAGAAGAGTAGGAAGGATTTGGGACCTAGGGGTGTTGTTTCTTTGGAGCCACATCTTCAGTGGGTCTGATAGAGAGCCATTCAGTTGAAGATGTCGTATACTCGGGAGACACCCATGCCTTATTTGTTTGTGAAGACCAATCCTCCCTTATTAGATGATCTAGAAGAGCTGCAACTTGCTTTGGTTAGGATGCAACAGGAAAGGGATGCTTGGAAGAACAAGTTCCAGAGTTTAGAGAGTTCCTACAGAGCAGACCTGAAGGATAGATATGATTTGATCGAGATCCTTGAGAATCAAGCAGTAGAGTCTATGGAGAAGCAAGGATATTTATTTTCTCCTAAGCCTCAAACAGGAGTTGTTTGTTCACTTCCTGATTCAGATGATTGGAAGGGGTTGCCATCAGACATGTGGAAGAAAACCAGAGGTTGAGAGCTCAGATTACCAGGCTCATAGGGAAGCGCATTCGTACAGATTGATCTATATAAGTTCCTTTTCTCAGGATTTTAGATTGTATTTTCATCTTGTACTTGGGATCATTGAAACTTGTAACCCATTTCGAAGTTATTATAATGAAAGTTTTCAGTATTTTAAATGCGTTGATATTTTGATGTTTGTAATATGTCTAAATCTTAAATCCCTTGAAATATTAAATTATAAAATAATAATAATCATATACATTACATATCATGCATCATATTGCACATGTTTTTGCATTTGTTATGCATATCCAGGTGCCTTACCCAGCTTCTTGACTTCGTTCAGCAAGCTGACTCATCACTACAAAACTCGGGCTAATTTCAAAAAGAAGATGGACAACTTAGAACAGGAGAATCGTGAGCTGCGCGAAGAAGTTTCTGCATTGAAGGCTGGCTTGGCCAACTTGACTACCCTTATGGAAGCTCTGGTGGTTGCTCAGAATCAGCCACCGAGTGTTCAACCTCAACCAACAAGGGCAAGTACTGAATTTCTGACTGTTCCTGTATCCGCTACTCCGACTGTTGTTCAAAACCGTATGCCTCAGGGTTATCCGTGGGGAATGCCAGAGAATTTTGCACCTGAAGGTTTCAATCTGGTTCCTCAAGATGCTCCAGTGGTTCCAAATGTTGTTACTCCTGCACCTCCTGTGGTGCATATTGATCCTGCTGCACCTCCTTCAGTGAATTTGGTTCTGTTTTTTAATGAAGATGTGTGTCGTCCTTTCCCTCCGCCGAGTGAAGACTTGGGTCTTTATGACAGAATGGATGATTTCCAAGAGCAGTTTGATAGAATGCAAAGAGAGATGAAGGCTCTTAGGGGAAAAGAGTTGTTCGGGCAGAATATGAATGAGTTGTGTTTGGTCCCGAATGTTAAAGTGCCTGCTAAGTTCAAGGTCCCGGAATTTGAGAAGTACAAGGGAAACACTTGCCCTCGTGCTCATTTGGTGATGTATGTGAGAAGGATGTCTACCCATACTTATGATCAGCGTCTGCTGATTCATTTTTTCCAGGATAGTCTGACCGGTGCTGCGTTGAAAGGGTACATGAGTTTAGACAACGTCAACATCCATACTTTTAATGATTTGGGAGAAGCATTCATTAAACAATACAAGTACAATGTGGAGATGGCGCCTGACCGTGACCAGCTTAGGGCCATGGTTTAGAAAGACAGAGAATCATTCAAAGAGTATGCGCAGAGATGGCGCGAAGTGGCTGCACAAGTGATTCCGCCCATGGAAGAGAAAGAAATGACCAAGATTTTTCTAAAGACGCTAGGAGCTTTCTACTACGAAAGAATGGTAGCAAGTGCCCCAAGTGATTTTATAGAGATGGTAGGAATGGGTGTCCGCCTAGAAGAGGCAGTAAGAGAATGCCATTTGACAAAGGGTGAAGGATCTGGAGGTGTGAAGAAGCCATCTTACGGGTTTACAAAGAAGAAAGAGGGGGATACAAATGCTGTTATGCAAGAGAGAAAGGTAAACGCTCCTAGAAGGAATTATCAGCGTCATCAGCAAGTCGCCACAGTTACTCCTGTTATGAATGCCGCTCCAACTACCGTTGCTTATCAGAGACCATCCCAGCAGGGGAATCAAGGGTATAATCAGAGAAGGGAGAATTATGATCATATTCCCATGAGCTATGCAGAGCTATTACCAGCATTGGTTCAAAAGAAGTTGGTCCAGACACGACCACCTCCCACTATACCATCACCATTATCGTGGTATTACAAAGCAGACCAGACGTGTGCCTTTCATCAGGGAGCACCAGGGCATAGTGTTGAGAATTGTTATCCTTTGAGGAATGAAGTGCAAAGGTTGTTGAAGTCTGGAATTTTATCTTTCAAAGACGTGGGACCTAATGTGAAAGACAATCCTCTACCCAAGCACGGGGGAGTGAATGCTATGAATATGGTGGCCGGTTGTCCAGGCGACTTTCGAATTTTTGACATTAATCTGGTTAGAGGGGATCTGGTGAAGATGCATGCAGACCTCTGTGAATTCAGTTATTATACGCATGACCACGCTGGTTGTGTTGTTTGCAGTACAAACATACAAGGTTGCGAGAAGATAAAGGCTGATTTACAGGAGATGATGGATGAAGGTTTAATCCATATAATCATGCCTAGGGGTGGAATATGAAGAGGAAGTGAATATGGTTTCTGGATGTCCGGGTGAATTCAGAATTTTTGATGTGGATCATTTGAATGAGGATCTAGTGAAGTTACATGCTACCTTCTGCCATACTGTTGGTCAGGTGGAACACCAATATGGATCTCGCATAATTTATTGTCGAAATCCCCGAGGATGTTCTATTGTGAGGGAAGGTGTTCAGTTGCTGTTAGACAATGGAACCATCAAGATCACAGGTCAGAGAGATGATTATCATGAGATTCATATGGTTGAAGTCTGTTTGATGGAAGAGTCAGAGGAAGAGTATGCCTTCGCAGATGAGTATTTCTCTTCAGACGAAGATTTGTTTGCCGGAAATGAATTTTTGATGGCTGATTGTGTTGAGGAAAGGGTGAATGTCATTGTACCTTGTTTTGGTGCACCCACTCATCTTGAGGTGGAGTACCATAGCAAACCAGCTGTTGCCCCATTGGTAATTAGTCTTCCAGGTCCTGCTCCCTATGAATCAGATAAGGCTGTGCCCTACAAATACAGCGCTACGATCTTAGAAGATGGGGTGGAGATTCCCATCCAGCCGATGCCAGATGTTAGAAATATAGTTGATAATAGCAGAGTGACCCGTAGTGGTCGTGTATTTGCGTCGGTCATTTGAAAAGATGTTGTTGCTGGAAAGAAGATTGCTGAAGATGATGAGCCTAAGAAGTCTGGAGGAGGGACTAGTGGAGCTACATTAGAGAAAGAAGTGGATGATATCTTGAAGATAATTAAGATGAGCGATTACAGAATTGTAGATCAGCTATTGCATACTCCTTCAAAGATATCTATTCTAGCCTTATTGATGAATTCCTATGCTCATAGAGAATCGCTGATGAGAGTACTAAACCAAGCTTTTGTAGAGAATGACATGTCATTAGATCAATTCAGCAGCGTAATTGGAAACATTACGTCATGTAACAATTTGAGCTTCTGTGATGATGAGTTACCAGATGAAGGGAGGAATCACAACCTGGCCCTCCACATATCCATGAACTGTAAGAATGATTCATTGTCTAATGTGCTAATTGATAATGGATCCGTTTTGAATATCATATCGAGAAGTACCCTCTTGAAGTTAAAGTATCAAGGAACATCTATGCGCCCGAGTGGCATCATTGTGAAGGCTTTTGATGGGTCGAGGAAATCTATCATCGGTGAAGTGGACCTGCCCATCCATGTAGGACCACATTTGTTCTTGATAACCTTCCATGTTATGGATATTATTCCCGCATATAGTTGTTTTCTTGGACGACCATGGATACACGAAGCAGGGGTTGTCACTTCAACTCTGCATCAGAAGCTATAATTTGTGCGTGAAGGGAAGGTAGTGATCATAAATGGGGAGCAGGCGTTGTTGATATCCCATCTATCCTCTTTCAGTATTGTAGAAGCAGATGAGGCTGCTATTGGAACCCAGTTCCAAGCCCTATCCATTGACAACATAAGGAGGAATGAGAATTTTGTAGTTTCCTTGAAGGACGCGCAACAGGTTGTGCGCAATGGTCATAATGCAGTTTGGGGACGACTGGTGGATCCACCCGTGAACAAGAACAGAACTGGTTTGGGTTTTTCTTCGAAGAATGGAAAAGGCAAAAGTTTGAAGTCAAAGTCTCCTGTGAACAGTTATCATGATGTTTTCCGCAGCGGAGGCTACCTCCATCCAATTGGTTCTGGAATCAATGATGTTGAAGAAGATGAAGCAGAGCGGGAAGTACCGAATTTTGTGACGCATGGAGTCCGAGTTCAGAACTGGGTCACATTGATGTTCCTTCTTGCATACATATTTCAAAGTAATTTGTTTTGTTAATTTGTTTCTTTCTTTGAAAAGCTTTCACTCTGCCCAAGGTGAAAGTATTGTATGGGCTTATCCGTTTGCTTTGATTTTTAAGATCATTAATAAAAGTTGTCTTTGCTTCCAAAAAATATGTCTTTATTTTCTGCTTTTTCTTGGGAAATGTTAATCAAATAAAAAACCCTTTCAAAATAAATGATAACTGAAAATTAATCTGCATGATCACTTGTTATATGTGTCAGTTTCTAAAAGCAATCATAAATCATATGTGCAGATTAATTAAAAAACTCGTTGAATATAATGACCTGCACCCTCTCCCAACTTTGAATGTCCTGTGTTTGGGGCTGAAGAAGAAAATTATGATGAGATTCCAGAAGAGGTCTCACGGTTGCTTGAGCACGAGGATAATACCATTCAGCCATATAAGGAGCCTTTGGAAGTGATTAATTTGGGTTCAGAAGAAGATCCGAAAGAGATTAAGATTGGAGCATCGTTGCATCTTGATGTGAAGAGCGGGTTGATCGAGCTGTTGAAAGAGTATGTGGATATTTTTTCTTGGTCTTATTAAGACATGCCTGGTCTAGATACAAACATTGTTGAGCATCATTTGCCATTGAAGCCAGAGTGTCCGCCAGTTAAACAAAAGTTGAGAAGAACCCACCCAGATATGGCAGTAAAGATCAAAGAGGAGGTCCTAAAGCAGATTAATGCTGGTTTTCTTGTGACGTCAGTGTATCCTCAATGGTTTTCGAATATTGTCCCAGTACCGAAAAAAGACGGAAAAGTCCGCATGTGCGTAGATTACAGAGATCTAAATAAAGCTAGTCCAAAAGATGATTTTCCATTGCCTCACATTGATATGTTAGTGGATAGTACATCAAAATTCAAAGTATTCTCGTTCATGGATGGATTTTTTGGGTATAATCAAATAAGAATGGCTCTGGAGGACATGGAAAAAACAACGTTTATCACACCATGGGGAACATTTTGTTACAGAGTGATGCCCTTTGGGTTGAAGAACGCTGGTGCAACGTACCAGAGGGCTATGACAACCCTATTCCATGATCTGATGCACAAGGAAATTGAAGTATATGTTGACGATATGATTGCCAAATCCCAAACTGAAGAAGGGCATATAAAAGATTTATTGAAGTTGTTTCAGCGTTTGAGGAAATTTCGTCTCCGCTTGAATCCAAATAAATGCACCTTCAGAGTTAGATCGGGGAAATTGTTGGGTTTTATTGTTAGCCAGAAAGTAATTGAAGTTGATCCTGATAAAGTCAGAGCAATTCAAGAAATTCCAGCACCAAGAACTGAAAAGCAAGTCAGGGGTTTCCTCGGGCGTTTTAATTATATTTCCAGATTCATTTCCCACATGACTGTAAAGTGTGAACCGATCTTTAAGTTGTTAAAGAAAGATCAAGGTTGTGTATGGACGGATGAATGCCAAAGGGCATTTGAGAGTATTAAAGAGTATCTGCGTGAACCTCCTATCTTGCTCCCTCCCGTAGAAGGAAGACTGCTGATTATGTATCTAACGGTGTTAGATAAATCCTTGGGTTGTATTATGGGACAACAGGATGAAACGGGAAAGAAAGAGTTCGCCATTTATTATCTCAGCAAAAAGTTCACTGATTGTGAGTTGCGGTATTCCATGCTAGAAAAGACATGTTGTGCTTTGGCCTGGGCGGCAAAGCGTTTGCGGCAGTATATGTTGAATCATACCACTTGGTTGATCTCCAAAATGGATCCAATCAAGTATATTTTTGAGAAGCCTGCTCTTACTGGGAGAATTGCCCGCTGGCAGATGTTGTTGTCTGAATATGATATTGAGTACCGCACTCAAAAAGCTATTAAAAGTAGTGTGTTGGAAGATTACCTTGCTCACCAACCGGTGGAAGATCATCAGTCTACAGAATTTGAATTCCCTGATGAGGATGTGATGTTCTTGAAAGTGAAAGATTTTGATGAACCATTGCCCGAGGAAGGCCCTGACCCTGAATCTCATTGGAGTATGATTTTTTGATGGAGCGGTGAATGCTTATGGTAAAGGAATTGGTGTTGTGATTGTCACTCCTCATGGATCTCACATTCCTTTTACTGCGAGGATAACATTTGGTTGCACTAATAATATGGCAGAATATGAGGCTTGCATCATGGGTCTTGAGGAAGCTATTGATCTCAGAATCAAAATTCTAGATGTGTATGGTGATTCAGCTTTGGTAATAAATCAGATTAAAGGAGAATGGGATACTCGTCACCCTGGCTTGATCCCTTACAAAGATTATGCTAGAAGATTGCTACCCTTCTTCAATAAAGTTAAATTCCATCACATCCCTAGAGATGAAAATCAAATGGAGGATGCTCTGGCAACTCTGGCTTCCATGTATCAAGTGAATTCTTGGAATGATATACCCCGTATTACAGTTCGACGGCTGGATAGGCCCGCTCATGTGTTCGCGATAGAGGAGGTAGCAGATGAAAAACCTTGGTATTATGATATCAATCATTTTCTTCAGACTCAGGAATACCCGATTGGTGCATCGAGGAAAGATAGAAAGACATTGAGAAGATTGGCAGGCAGTTTCTTCCTCAGTGAAAATGTGCTACACAAGAGAAATTATGACATGGTCTTGCTCAGATGCGTGGATAGACACGAAGCAGGCATGTTGATGCATGAGATTCATGAAGGTTCATTTGGCACTCATGCAAATGGACATTCGATGGCTTAAAGTATGCTAAGGGCAGGTTACTATTGGTTGACAATGGAATCTGATTATCGTAAATTTGCAAAGAAGTGCCATAAATGCCAGATTTATGCAGATAAGATCCATGTGCCTCCGACACTTCTCAATGTAATTTCCTCCCCATGGCCTTTCTCTATGTGGGGTATTGACATGATCGGGATGATAGAACCCAAAGCTTCAAATGGACACCGTTTCATTTTGGTAGCGATTGACTACTTTACCAAATGGGTAGAGGCTGCTTCTTATGCCAATGTTACCAAACAAGTGGTTGTGCGTTTCATCAAAAACAATCTAATATGCCAGTATGGTGTGCCGAGTAGAATCATCACTGACAATGGCTCAAATTTGAACAACAAAATGATGACAGAATTGTGTGAAGAATTCAAGATTGTCCATCACAATTCATCTCCATACAGGCCAAAGATGAATGGGGCTGTTGAGGCTGCTAATAAGAATATCAAGAGAATTATCCAGAAAATGGTTATTACTTATAAGGATTGGCATGAAATGCTCCCTTTTGCTCTTCATAGATATCGAACATTTGTCCGCACTTCAACAGGAGCAACCCCGTTCTCTCTGGTATATGGAATGGAAGTTGTACTCCCTGTTGAGGTAGAGATTCCCTCGTTGCGTGTGATAATGGAAGCTAAGTTGACAGAGGCTGAATGGGTCCAGAATAGGTTTGACCAATTAAATTTGATTGAAGAGAAGAGAATGACAGCTTTATGTCATGGGCAGTTATATCAGAAAAGAATGAAGAAGGCATTTGATAAAAAGGTCAAACCTCGTGAATTTAGAAAAGGCGACCTCGTGCTCAGGAAGATCATGTCTTTTAACACTGATTCTAGGGGCAAGTGGACTCCCAATTTTGAAGGCCCGTATGTTGTCAAGAAAGCCTTCTCTGGTGGTGCATTAATTCTTGAAACTATGGATGGCGAGGAGTTCCCACGTCCCATGAATGCTGACGCAGTCAAGAAATACTTCGCCTAAAGAAATAAAAGAACAGCTCGCTAAGTTGAAAACCCGAAAGGGCGGCTTAGGCAAAAAGGAGCGTCTCGGTAGACTAAAAACCCGAAAGGGCGGTCTAGGCAAAAATTAGAGACATAAACAGAATAAATTTCCCGCTAAGTTGAAAACCCGCAAGGGCAGCTTAGGCAAAAGTTAGGTATTTTTCTTGGCAAGTAACTACGCCAGACAAGACTTGATCGTTGAAGCAACAATCTTCTCGGATCCTCACCATACTTCAACAAAAGCTGTTTCTCAGGACTTCAAAAGTTGTTAGGGTAATGGTGGTCATTGTATCTCAATGTATCTTTTCCATTATATATTACCATTTCCAAAACTTTGTAATCATCCATGGAGTCTCGCCATTCGCAGACTACCATTCTATTAATAAAATTCGAGCATTTGCCCAATTATTTGTGTTCTTATTTTTATTTAGCTTGCAAAGACTTCATTTATTACTGATAATAACTTTCAAAGCAAAAAGATTAAAAAAAACAAAATTGACTTTTCAAAAAGAAAGACATCTTTACAATTCAATTTACTTTTGGATTTGTGATGAAACAATGACAACAAAAATGGCGATCCCTGGAATGAACAAACTCCATTTGTTTTAAGAATATTTACTTCCTTCGTGAAGGTTTTTCTCAGGTCATCTTGTTGGTATATGCGCAATATTTGTGTGTTTCTCAGATAATTAAAGATGATACCAGTTGGCGTAAGGTACAGTATTAGGTTTGTGATCCCATGATCCCTGGCCAGGTCTTGGTTCACTTTTGATTTTGGGTTTGCATGGTCAGAAGCCTCTGTCCCAGGTTCCCCAGCGAAGTTTTCCCTCATATGATGAAAGGTTTGGTTGATATGAAGACTCAATCCAGTATTTTCCAGTGAAGGCCTTGTTTATTTGATAGAAGTCATTTTTCCCCAGTGGAGTACGTATCTCCGGTCTCCCCAGTGAAGAATGTATCTTTTTTCCCCAGTGAAGAACGTATCTTGGTTTCCCCTCGATGATATGGTGTCGACCTCCCCAATGAAGTCAGCATGAAGTCCCCGGTAGAGGTCTCGATGATGAAGTTTTGTCTCCCTTATTGAAGTCCGTATGCTTTTCTTCCTTCAAAGTGGGCCTGATTTCCCCAGTGAATGTTTTGACAATTTGGTTTCCATTTTCCTTATTCACAATCAGTATCGAAATCCCCAGTAGGAGTACGGACTGTGAAACATTTGTTTTCCCCATTGAAGTCTGTATGCTATTCCCCGGGAAGGTTATCCCATGGCATCTCTTGTTGGAATGAGTATTCATGATGAAAAGTTTCCAATCCTCAGTTTTTTCTCCAGGAAAAAGGTTTTAATTCCCCAGTGAGGTTTGGTTGTCTCGATGTCAGTCTGCTTTATTTGAGGTTGATATTGCAATCTCCAGTAGGAATGTTGCTTGTAAAAAAAACTGGTTTTTCCAATGAAACCGGAAGAAAGATGTTCTATCCCAGTATCTGTTTGATTTATCTACATCTCGATTATGTTTCTCCTCAGTGAAGTTAGAACATACAATAGCGTTCCTTGCTTAGTTGGATTTGGTTTTCCCTCTTGAGTTTATTTCTCAAAGGTTGTATCTTCTTTGGCCGTCTTGCTCCAGTTTGTTTCTAATTGGATTCGTGGTTGCATGACAATATTATTTACTCTGGATTTCTGAGGACTTCGAGCTTTGATTTGTGAATTTATTTTGCACGAGAAGACTTTATCTCTTCAGCAGGAATAATGTGGCATTTCCCCAGGAAGTCATATCTCATTTCCCCAGGAAGCCACATTTCTATCCCCAGAAAGTCATTTCTTTTTGCAATCCTCCATGATAACAAGCAACAAGTATATTTGTTGGAGCAACTCGTGCTTCCCTGTACAAGTCGATGTAACTTTTTTTACTATTTCCTCTATGAGTGGTTAGCTTGCAGTCTGTCGTCTACGCTAGTGGATGGCAAGACTTTCAAATTCACAGAAATGGCTCGTTGTGAAATCTTTGCAAGTGGAAGTCTCTTTATTTGAGACAGCTTACATATTACCCTTTCTAGGCGGAATTCCTTGGTTAAAGAAGAAGTTGAGACCCATTCTAGGTGAAACACCAGAAGTTTGGGGAACATATGATATTTTCAAAATCTACCTTCAGTGAACGTTGGTAGTGCATCGACAGTGAACGTCAGTGTTTCTTATCTTTTTGCTATCATCAGTGAACGATGATAGTTCCTCGTCAGTGAACGGCGACAGTATGATATTTTCAAAATCTACCTTCAGTGAACGTTGGTAGTGCATCGGTAGTGAACGTCGGTGTTTCTTATCTTTTTGCTATCATCAGTGAACGGTGGTGGTTCCTCGTCAGTGAACGGCGATGGTATGATATTTTCAAAATCTACCATCAGTGAACGTTGGTAGTGCATCGTCAGTGAACGTCGGTGTTTCTTATTTTTTTGCTATCATCAGTGAACGGTGGTGGTTCCTCGTCAGTGAACGGAGATGGTATGATATTTTCAAAATCTACCTTCAGTGAATGTTGGTAGTGCATCGGCATTGAACGTCAGTGTTTCTTATCCTTTTGCTATCATCAGTGAATGGTGGTGGTTCCTCGTCAGTGAACGGCGATAGTATGATATTTTCAAAATCTACCTTCAATGAACGTTGGTAGTGCATTCAGTGAACGTCGGTGTTTCTTATCTTTTTTCTATCATCAGTGAACGGTGATAGTTCCTCGTCAGTGAACGGCGATGGCATGATATATTTTCTCTTATACCTTCAACTATTGAGTTGGTAGTTTACAGTCATCTGTGAGTCGGTATATCTTCTTCTCTCTACCTTCAGTGAACATTGGTAGACATCGGCAGTGAACGTCGATGCTTGTTATCCTCCTCTCTGGTTCTATTCTTTTGGTCCACCAGTGATTTATTTTCCTGGTGGGGTTGCTCCTTTGTTTCTTCATTTTTGGGGCATCCCCAGTGTTGTACCCAAAAATTTTCCCTCCCATATTCTTCAAGATTTGTCAAGATCAATCTTCAAATGGTTCAAAATCTCTCAAGGGTTGCACAGTCAAACATCCTCCTAAGCCAGTCAAAATTAGGGTTTTGTTTCTCTCAAGGAAGTTGAGGTTTTCAATGGCTCAATCAAGTCCCATAGGCCTCCATACATTGTCAAGCACCTACATGCCAAGTTTCAAGACTCACAGCATCAAGTTGCACAGTCAAAAGCCCTAGTTGCTCCACAATCAACTGTAGGGGTAAAATGGTCATTTGGCAGTCAAAAGTCAAAATTTTTGGTCAACATCTTATTTTGAAGCCACAATCATCATTTTATCAAGTCTTGATCATGATTCCTCAAGAATGGCTCAAAAATCATCAAGATGCAAAAGTTTCCATTTTTGGATAGTTGAAAAGTCAACTGTAATTTGACCAAGGCATAACTTTTTCATGGTTCATCAGAAAAATCCCATCCAATGCTCATTTTGAAGGGGATGACATTTCCTACAACTCATATTCACATTCCAAGTCCAAGAAATGCTCTCACAAAAAGTTATCAATTTCTACATTATAGGTCATTTTCAAAAGTCAACAAAAAGGCACTTTAAGTCAAAGACCATAACTTGAGATTGGTAAATCAAAATGACATGGGACCAAAGGAATTGGTTAAAGGACTTCAAGACCTTTCCAAAATGTCCATGAACATCTTCATATGATCAAAATTGAGCAAGATATGCATTGGAGAAGTTGGGAAATTTTTGTGAAATGGCAAAAGTCAACTATCCTTAAAACTTCAATTTTTGACAAAAGGGCCCACTTTATTCCACTTAATTCAGCCTTGTCATGCCACCCACGTGTCCCATGATTAATTTCAAGACTAAACATTTATTTTTCCATTTTATTTAATTTTTATTGATTTAATTCATTTTAAATCCATAATAATTCAAATAAAATCTAAAAATTAATGGAATGGCATCTTTTTGATTTGAACAACTTTCATATGTCATATGCCAACTCACAAATTCGTGCCAAGCCATTTTGAGCATAAAATCCAAGTTTTGCTCCAAGTATGGAATGTTCTTCAATGGTGTTAAAACAAAATCTCCAAACTTAATTGCACAAGGTTAAGGCTCAGCTGCTGACCTAACTCTCATTCATACATACATAAGCAAGCAAGCCAAACCTAATTCACAACCCAAGCATCATTGAAACAGCCAAAAGCAAAACTAAAAACTGTCAAAAAAGTGTGAGATCTAAAACTGTGTTGCAAGCATTTTCAGATCAAAGCAAGCACGTGGTCTTCTTCCTTGCCACCCCCTGAAGCCAAAGCAACCACAAACGCGTCCTAAGATCCACTGAATAGCGCTGTAAGTTCTCAAAAACTCACCCCTGTACACGATACCTCAATTCTCCATTCTTGCATTTTTCCTCAAAAATATTGGCATAGTTATGTTTCTTTTTTGATTTCTAATCTAATGACAATAGCCAATTTTGTTTTTAGGCCCTATACTGTGATACAAGATTCTAGGTTTTGTTTGCTTGCTTTTTAGGCGTTTTCAGTGCAGGAAAAATTGGCCACCATAATGGATAGAGAAGTGATCATGAGATGGAAACGAGACCAACCATGGTTTTGGAATTAATTTTTGAAGCCTAGGGATGATTTTCAGAAGAGCCTACGAAACTACCTGCAGATAAAAATCCGCAGGTAAATAACCAGAAATTTTCATTGAAGAAGATGATGATGTGTTGCAGCATGATTCGCTCATGTCAAAAATTGCGCGTTTTATATTTTTTTCCAGGCATATGCTGTTGTTTTTCAATTTAATAATTACGTGTTATCTTAATAACGAATGAAACGTGCAGCTCAGTTGGTCAAAGCCTTGGAGTGTGAACGTTGGGACCTGGGTTCGATTCCCAGGTCCACCCAAAGTCTTTATTTTCTTTTCCTTTACATGTTCACGTGCAGATTCACAAAGGCAAGTCCACCACGCATCCCAGACATCCAGGTGCCAAGTGTCTCAAGGCAGCAATCCAAGGATCAGGAGAGAGGGAACACCATGCTCCCCAGTCAACTATGCCATGGACAATTGCAAAAGGTCAAACATGCTTGGCAACAAAATGGGCCTCAGATTTCTAAACAAACCCCCTTGCTGGCCCATCACCCCCCTTGAGTTTGCCTCTTATTTTTTTTCTTTTATATTTTTATTTCACTTATTTAAATTTAATTCTTAATTAACTATTAACTAAATAATTATTTTTCCATAAAAATTCAGAAAAACCAAAAAAACATTTTTGTTAATTTCAATTACTTTTTTGTAAATAAATGTAAATTAATTAATTTAGTCTTTTTATTAATTAGGTTTAATTTTAACCCCTTTTTTACAATAAATAAAAATGAATTAGACTTAGGTTTTTTTTGACATTTTTAATTTCTTTTATTTCATTAAAAACATAAAAAACACAAAAAACATTTTTTCTTTTAATAAATTAATTAATTAGTAAATTAGTTTTTAATAGTTAATTTAATTGCAAAAAAGGGTCAAAACCCTAAGAACATCCCGATTCAATCTCTCGCGCGCATATTTATTTTCATTATTTTGATTATGTATCTGCTCAGAAATGTAATAGTTAATTAGGACCTCCTTTATCGCTTTATTTATTTTCTCAGTTTATTTTTTCCAAACGGGTTTGTTTTTGGCAATGTATATACCCGCGCCTTGTAATAGTTAGATTTACCTTTCCGCAGTTTATTTTCCGCACTCTTAACTGTTAAAAAATGCATGAAAGACTTGTATGAATAATAAAACCAATCTGTAGCTCACAAATGCATGTACAAGATAACATAAACTGAAACAACACACATGCACATGCCACTCTTAGGGTATGCCTCACTGGTTGCCTCGACGTGGTCATCAAATATAGGACGTCTTAGAGGTCGCCCTCCTGTCCAAAGATCCAGTTGCCTCGAAATGGTTGCCTCGAATAAAAAGGATCTAGGACGTTAGGGTTACTGCTAAGGTGTCCTACCATTGCTTCGGTGACCACATTGTCCCTAATAATTGAATCGACCCGAATACCTCCAACGATGGTGCTACCTACCTCTCAATGGTGGGATAGCACTATCTAAAGGACTCTTACACAGCCTAATTCCTTAGAGTAGGTAGATCTCATGGGTACTTTCTCTTTTCAAAACAAACAAAAACAACTTTTCGCACCTACACTTTCAAAAGGTTTTCAAACAAATTTTTCATACACTCTTGAGGACAGATACAAGAGTTACTTAGAAATTTTTCAAACGAAACTTTTTCAAAACCCACACACACTTGAAAAGCAAATAATTTTTGAAAACATAAGAGCAAGTACCTAAGAGCCCGTGGATAACCACAGATAGAAAGGGTGCTAACACCTTCCCTTTCTATAAATCTACCTCCCGAACCGAGAAACATTCTCGAATAAGGAATTTTGTTGTGCTTTTGTCCTTTCCATGTTGGAGAACATAAAAGACGGTGGCGACTCTTGCTTACCGCGACATTTCGTGAAACCAGCTTTAAACAGTCAGTTATATTTCCACCGATCACAGAACTGGCGACTCTGCTGGGGACATATGAGTGAGGTGTACCTTAGGAATTAGACAACTCTTATGTTTTCAATTGCTTGCTCTATTTGCTTTAATATTGTGGGCCTGTTTTGGGAGTTTCATAGATCCTAACCTGGATCTGGGGGATACCTTTTAGAAAGTAGCAACAAAACTGTGAGGGAACTGTGCGGGGTATACCGACACGGTTGAAGCAGTTTGCTACGTTGATGTGGCACTTTGGTGAGTACCGGTAACCCTTGATTCAAGTCAAGGAGAGTACGGGGCCGCCGCGTGGTGTCGTGAAGCATCAACTGACCTTAGGAACCTTACTTGACCATCCTGGCCTCTTTAGGGGTAGTGAGATGACCGACTTTGGTGCAGTCTGAAGTTGGTAGATACTCGATACTACACTCATTGAGGGTTGTTTTCTTGGAATATTTTGATCGCCAGTTCAGTGGCTAAATCAAAACAATGAACATAGAAAACAACCCAATGATATTGAGCTCCTTAGAACCCGGTTACTTTTGATAGGACAGGTTTTGAGCCCACCAACTTCAAGAGAGTAGTACCTAGACCCCATGCTGGCCTAAACTCTAAGGGTTGTCTAGTGTGACTTGTGTGCCTTATCATGTTTGCCTTTTGTGAATACTTGTGGTGTGCTTTTATCATAACATCATAAAGCATCATATGCATTTCCTAACCACTTCAAGGGTTCGAATCTTCATCTTTGTTCTTGTTTTGTAGGACATGGAAACTATCCGCAGAAAGACAATTCAGGTCAACCTTGTAAGGATCCCTCCTCAACTTAAGGAGCTTGCATCCAGGATTCCCGAGAACTCTTCCTTCAGTGAAAAGCATGGTAGACTCATCATCTTGGTCAACACCAACATTGAAGAAGATGTGATAAAGGTTCTCTTCCAGTTCTTTGACCCTTTGCACCACTGTTTTACTTTCCCGGATTATCAATTGGTGCCTACCTTGGAAGAGTTTTCTCAGCTTCTGGGGGTTCCCATTCTCAGTCAACTACCCTACAACGGTACGGAAAGGGAACCAAAACTTGAAGAGGTTGCTAAAGAATTACGCCTACAACCATCTGACATCAAGGGACATTGGGAAGTTAGAAGTGGTATCAAAGGATTCTTGGCAAAGTTTCTGTTTGAGAAGGCCCAAGAATGTTGGAATTCCCTTGACCTACAAGCCTTTGAAGAAGTTGTGGCACTCCTTGTCTATGGGTTGGTGTTGTTCCCGAATCTAGATCAGCTTATAGATATCAATGCTGTCAAGATCTTCATGTCCAGGAATCCTATACCTACGTTGCTCGGGGACATCCTCCACTCATGTTACACCCGAACCATGAGAAAAAGAGGTATTCTCATGTGCTGCACTCCTCTCCTGGCAAGGTGGTTTATTTCTCACCTTCCACAATCAGTTTTTAAGAACGAGCGGGGTTTGAGATGGTCATAACGATTGATGACTCTTACACATGCTGATATACATTAGTGTTCTCGGTCCAGAGAAAATGTCACTATCATTGATCGTTGCGGAGATTTTCCTAATGTTCCTTTACTTGGAATTAGAGGGGGTATTACTTACAACCCATGTCTGGCTTTGAGACAGTTTGGATATGCTCGGAAGGATGGCCCTCATGACATGTTGATTCCTGACATAGTTTTTGACTTCGACAACGATGCACGAGGACTTCGCCAGAGATTCATCAGAGCTTGGAGGATGCCCAACAGGGTAGATAGTAAGACGCTGGGGCACAAGAACTCCATCCCCCTGGAGCCTTATCTCAAGTGGGTACGAGCCCGCTCCCAGAAGCTAGTGATGCCATATCCTCATGTTCTCCCTGTGATCAAAGAGCCAGTTTTGGAGGGAGAGATGTCCTACATCATCCAACATCCTGACATGCCAACATCTTGGGAAGAAATGCAGAAGAGATGGATCCAACTCAAGGAAGAACGTAATTCTCTTGAAACCAGTCTACATGCCAGTGAGAAGAAGGTCTTGGAGCTCACCCGTCTACTTCACGAGGAAAAGACTCTCAACACCTACATTGCTCCAAAGAGGATGCGCAGTGTCTTTTGGGATTAATTATTTTGTAATGTTTTGCCCATGAGGCCCTGATGTACTAAACAAATTATTTCTTAATACAATGTGTGTTCCTTTTTGTCTACAACTAATTTGAATTTTCGAACCCTTGAATGTACTACATAAATAGCATATCATGCATCATGTGCATAACAGGTACTCTTTTTTACAGGTCACTCATCTTCTTCGTTATTTATTTCAGCAATCATCATGTCTTCCGAGCTTACCAACGAACAAGCTATCAAGGCCCTCCAGGCCCAGAACGCCCAGTTCCAAGAGCTAGACATGAGCTTAGCCCAGGGACAACAGGAGTTGAAGGCTTTGCTCCTGAAGAAGAAGAATAAGAAGAAGAGGACTGTGTCGTTCAACACTGGACGCAGATTCAGGAATACACTACAGAATGAAGCTGAGCTGACTACTCCATCTGTTGGGGAAGGCAGTCACGAAGAGGGAAGGGTTCCTAGTCCCGTGGTCTCTGACACCGAGACAGATTTCAATGATGAACAGTACCCTCCTTCTAAGGACAGGTACAAACAGCTGGAGGACCGGTTAAATGCTTTGGAGATTCAACGTGTGCCTGCGTTGGACTTTGGAGACCTCGGCTTATCTTCTGGGGTGGTGATCCCACACAAGTTCAAGGCACCTGCCTTTGTAAAGTACGACGGGGCTTCCTGTCCTAAGCTGCACCTCCATTCTTATGTAAGGAAGATCCAGCCTTACACTGCAGACAAGAACTTATGGATCCATTTCTTCTAGGAGAGTCTTTCAGGGACTCATCTCGAATGGTTCTATCAGCTGGATGGAACCAATATTCGTAACTGGGAGGACTTGGCTACTGCATTTTATAAGCAGTATCAGTACAATTCCGACCTTGCTCCTACGCATACCTAGCTCCAGGGTATGTCACTAGGAACGGGTGAAGGTTTTAAGGAGTACGCACGGAAGTGGAGAGACCTGGCTGGTAGGGTGCAGCCACCGTTGACTAACCGTGAACTCGTGGACATAATCTTGGGGACCCTGTCTGGTCCATTCTTTAACCACCTGATTGGTAATTCCTCTGTTGGGTTTACATACCTCATTTTGACGGGTGAAAGGATAGAAGCTGGTATCAAGTCAGGGAAGATACATAAAGGTGCCTCCTCAAGTACTAAAAAGAAGCCCTTCAAGAAGGAAGCTAGTGTTGTTTATGGTCCCAGAAGACAAAATAAACCGGAACGTCGCCAAAATGTCAACGCGGTGGTAATTTCAAAGCCTGCTGCTGCTCCTCAGTAATACAACCAGCCAAGAGGTGAGAGGCCCAAAAGGAAGTACACTCGGCTCAGCATGACCCTGTCTCAGATATTGCTGCAACTGCTGTCAACCAATCTGGTAACTATCAAAGAGGCTCCGAAGGTAGTGAACACAACATCTCCGAAATACAATCCCAACGCCCGCTGTGCTTATCACTCTGACAGCCTGGGGCATTCTACTGATGATTGTTGGGCTCTGAGCAATAAGGTTCAGAACCTTATTGACGCTAAGGAAATACAGTTCGAGGCACCCAAAAGGCCCAGTGTTGTGACTGCTCCCATGCCCCAACATGGAGTGAATGCTGTGGAAGAAGACCGATATGTAGTCTCTGTGGATGAGATTGTTACTCCGTTATTGACCGTCAAAAGGAACCTGTTGCTAGCCGGTTTATTTCCGGGATGTAGTAAAGGTTGCCTTCTATGTGTTGTTTCACCTGCTGGTTGTCCTTTGTTGAAGTCAGGCGTCCAAAACCTGATGGATAACAAAGATCTCTTGTTCGAAAAGATTGCTATTCCTGCTGTCCCTGCTGAAGAAGTTTCTATTGTCACTATTTTCAACAACCCTCCTAAGGCTCCCTCAAAGAAGCCTGTCAAAATCATGTCTACACAGAAGATTGCTCCCATCATCATTACTGTTCCAGGGCCCATCCCCTATAAATCTGACAAAGTTGTCCCGTGGCATTATAGGGCAGATGTTTATGTTCTGGGAGTAAAACAAGAGTTTGATACTAGTACTGGTGTCAGCAACATCACCGGGCCTGCCAAAGTCACTCTTAGTGGTAGGCTCTTCTCACCAGATATTGCGCCACCAGCTATTCAAAGACCTCTCGTCACTACACCTGCAAGTGTGCCTACTTCCTTGCCTGACCAAGTTCCTATTTCTACCCCTGCTGCCGAGTCATCTGACGCTCGGGGCAAAGAGATTGCTACTGATGTGCCTGCCCAGACGGAGGCACCGAAAACCACCAATGTTGAAGCTTCTAAGCAAGATATGGAAGAGATTCTCAAGATTATCAAGAAGAGTGATTTCAATGTAGTTGAGCAGCTGGGGCACACCCGCTCAAAGATTTCTATGCTATCACTGTTGTTGTGTTCAGAGGCCCATGCCAAGGCCCTGATTTCCTTCCTGAAGACGGCCCATGTGCCACAAGAAACGCCTGTTGATCAATTTACTGATTGTGTGGCCAACTTGACTGCTGATAATGGGTTGGGTTTCTCTGATGCCGATTTGACCGCCAAGGGAAAGAACCATAACGACGCCCTGCATGTCTCCATTGAATGCAGGGGCACTACTCTTGCGCATGTGTTGGTAGACACTGGTTCTTCGCTAAACGTATTGCCCAAGAAAGCTTTAGACAGGCTGGATTGTGAGGGTTTAGAGCTCAAGCCTAGTAACATTGTTGTCCGGGCCTTTGACGGGTCGAAGAGGATTGTACATGGCAAAGTTGACATTCTAATCAGGGTTGGTTCTCAAGTCTTTGATTCTACTTTCTATGTGATGGACATCCGACCATCCTATTCTTGTTTGCTGGGTCGTCCATGGATCCACAAGGATGGAGCTGTGACCTCCACATTACATCAGAAGCTTAAGTACCCGGTCAGAGGAAAGATCGTAACAGTTCAAGGGGAAGAAGAATATATGGTCAGCCAACTTAACTCGTTTCGGTATGTAGAGATGGATGGGGAATTCATTGAAACCCCCTTTCAACATTTTGAAGAGGTGCCTCAGACATTGGCAGCAGCAGAAACTGTGACTGAAGAAGATTCTCCTTTGAAGATGGCTTCCTTGAAGGATGCTCGGGCTGTGGTTGAGAAGGGTGAGTGTGTAAACTGGGGCCGACTTCCTGATTTCACTCCAAAGACTGACAAATTTGGTTTGGGTTTCACTGCAGAAGCTCAGAGGGTTGTGCGTAAGGCAAGGATTGGAAGACCTCCTGTATTCATCACCAACCTGGGAGTAAATTCTATTGAGGACGACGTGGGGGAATCCGAATTTGACAGCTGGATCTACCCAACGATCGATGGTGGACCAAGCAACTGGACTGCAAAGGACTTCGTACTTATTACTTTTGTCACTCAGTAATGAACTCCTTTGTTTTAAATTTGTAACGAACAATAATTTGAAACTCTATGGCCCGGTGTCTTACCCGGGGCACCGTGGTTTCATTTGTGAGGGCTTGTTATTTGTCACTTTCATATATCATGAATAAAAGCATTGGACGTTTTTTCGCATTCCAAATCTTGTGCTCCCTTTCTTTCTTTATATATTGCAAAACAGCTATATTTACACACACTCACCTATACAGGTTCCAATCCACTCTGGATCTCACTGGTAACGACTCTGCTGCTGCCAGTTATGACTTCGAAAATCCGATCAACTTAGCCGAAGACGAAGGTGAAGATAATTGTGAAGTTCCTGGTGAGCTTGCAAGACTGCTACTCCAGGAAGAGAGGGCCATTCAGCCACATGAAGAGCCAGTGGAAACGGTAAATCTGGGTACTGAGACAGACAGAAAGGAAGTCAAGATTGGTGCCAATCTGGAGCTCAGTGTGAAACAACGGTTGATTCAGATGCTGCATGACTACGTGGAAATCTTTGCCTGGTCTTACGAAGACATGCCTGGGTTGGATACCGACATTGTGGTTCATCACCTGCCTACCAAGGAAGAATGCCCTCCGGTAAAACAGAAGGTCCACCGTATGCGCCCAGAGATGTCCGAGAAAATCAAAGCTGAGGTTATGAAACAATTTGACGCCGGTTTTCTTGCAGTAACTTCTTACCCTTAGTGGGTTGCCAACGTGGTTCCAGTGTCGAAGAAGGACGGTAAGGTCCGAATGTGTGTCGATTACAGGGATTTGAACAGGGCGAGCCCTAAGGATGATTTCCCTCTGCCTCACATCGAAGTTCTAATGGACAATACTGCTCAGCACAAGGTGTTCTCCTTCATGGACGGTTTCTCCGGATATAATCAAATCAAGATGGATCCTGAAGACATGGAGAAGACCACTTTTATTACTCAGTGGGGCACCTTTTGCTACAAGGTCATGCCTTTTGGGTTGAAAAATGCTGGGGCAACCTACCAATGTGCCATGGTTGCTTTATTTCATGATATGATCCATCATGAGATCGAAGTATATGTCGATGATATGATTGCAAGGTCCCAAACTGAGGAGGAACACCTTGATCATCTATAGAAGCTGTTTGACCGTCTGAAGTTGTACAAGCTGAGGTTGAACCCAAACAAGTGCATCTTCGGGGTAAGATCTGGAAAATTGCTAGGCTTCGTCGTAAGTGACAAAGGTATTCAAGTGGGCCCTGCCAAAGTGAAAGCCATACAAGAGATGCCAGCTCCCAAGACAGAGAAAGAAGTCAGAGGCTTTTTAGGACGACTGAACTATATTGCCCGATTCATCTTACATCTAACTGCTACCTGCGAACCAATCTTTAAGCTGCTGAAGAGAGATCAAGTAGTACATTGGAACGATGAATGTCAGGCCGCTTTCGACAGAATCAAAGAGTATCTCCAAGAACCACCCATCCTTATGCCACCGGTTGAAGGAAGACCTCTAATCTTATACTTGATAGTACTGGACAACTCAATGGGGTGTGTGCTGGGGCAGCATGACGAGTCTGGCCGAAAAGAGCACGCTATTTATTAACTTAGCAAAAAGTTTATCGACTGTGAGACCCGATACTCACTGCTTGAGAAAACTTGTTGCGCTTTGGTATGGGCTGCTCGCCGGCTGAGACAGTATATGTTGACTCACACTACTCTGTTGATTTCAAAAATGGATCCAATAAAGTATATCTTCGAAAAGCCCGCCTTGTCCGGAAGAATAGCAAGATGGCAGATTATCTTGACGGAATATGACATCCAGTACACAACCCAAAAAGCAATCAAGGGAAGTGTGTTGGCAGGCCATTTGGCACACCAGGCAGTGGACGATTACCAGTCGATGAACTTTGAATTTCCAGACGAGAATATCATGGTAGTGACTGATTGTGAAATACCTGGACCGGATGAAGGACCTTAGGAAGGATCCCGATTGTCTATGCACTTTGACGAAGCCTCAAAAGCTTTGGGTAACGGTATTGGCGCTGTGATCATATCCCCAAAAGGCACTCATACTTCACTCACTGCCCGACTATGTTTTAACTGCACCAACAACATGGCAGAGTATGAAGCATGTATCATGGGTCTTCAAGCTGCAATTGACTTAAGGATCAAGTTTCTGAGTGTCTTCAGAGATTCCGCTCTCGTGATCAATCAGATCAAAGGCGAGTGGGATACGAAACACCCAAATCGTATTCCTTACAAAGAGTATGTATTGACGTTGACTCCCCACTTCGAGGAGATAACTTTTGAACACTTCCCAAGAGAGGAGAATCAGTTGGTGGACGCGCTAGCTACGATGTCTTTCATGTTCAAAGTCAAATGAGACAACGAGGCTCCCCGGATCATTATCTAGAAATTGGACGAACCTGCACATTATTGTGATCTTGAGGCTGAAGAGGTAATTGAGAAACCTTGGTATCATGAAGTGAAGAGGTACTTGGAAACTCAAGAATACCCCGAGGGTGCATCTGTTAATGACAAGAAGTTCCTGAGAAGGTTTGCGGCAAAGTTCTTCCTCAGCAACGACATTCTCTACAAGCGAAACCATGATTCAACCTTACTGCGTTGTGTGGATAAGACTGAAGCAGAAAAGATCATGGCAGAACTGCATGAAGGTACCTTCGGAACACATTCCAGTGGACATACCATGGCAAAGAAGATCCTTCGGGCAGGATATTTCTGGTCCACAATGGAAGCCAACTGTTATCAACATTCTCGGACGTGTCACAAATGCCAGATCTATGTAGATAAGGTGCACATTCCTCCAGTTCCTCTGAACGTCTTGACAGCACCATGGACTTTTGCAATGTGGGGCATTGATATGATCGGCGAGATCAGACCTACGGCATCCAACATGCATCGCTTCATCCTGGTAGCGATTGATTACTTCACGAAGTGGGTTGAAGCAGCTTCCTATGCTAATGTAACCAAGAACGTCGTGGCACGGTTCATCCGGCACAACCTGATCTGTTGCTAAGGTGTACCTGAGAGGATCATTACGGATAATGGTACCAATCTCAAGAACAGGATGATCACTGAGCTCTGTGAGCAATTCAAGATACAGCACCACAACTCTTCTCCCTACCGGCCAAAGATGAATGGGGCTGTAGAAGCGGCAAATAAGAATATCAAGAAGATTGTGCAGAAGATGACAGTGACCTATAAATATTGGCACGAGATGTTACCATTTGCTCTTCATGGGTACCGTACCTCAGCGCAAACGTCAACAGGGGCAACACCATTTTCCTTGGTCTATGGCATGGAGGCAGTCTTGCCTATTGAAGTCCAGATACCCTCTCTCCGGATAATGAAGGATGCAGGTTTGACCGAAGATGAATGGATCCAGACTCGACTTGATCAATTAAATCTAATCGATGAAAAGAGACTCACTGCTATTTGTCATGGTCAAACGTACCAAAAACGGATGATCAGGGCATTTAACAAGAAAGTCAGACGACAAGAGTATCAAGTCGGAGACCTGGTAATCAAGCGCATCATTCTTCCTCAAAGTGATCCCAGGGGCAAATGGACCCCTACGTACGAAGGGCCATTTGTGGTTAAACATATCTTCTCAGGAGGAGCTATGATTCTAACCACCATGGATGGTGACGACCTTCCTCACCCCGCCAATGCAGACATAGTAAAAAGATACTACGCATGAATTAAAGACCCGCTAGGTTGACACACCTAGGCAAAAATAAGGGCTTCCCAGCGAACCAAAAGAGTTCGGGCAAAAATAAGGGATGAAATGAAAAAAATCTGTACACCCGGCAAGTCAAAAACCTGAAAAGGCGGCTTGGGCAAAAATGGGTATCCCGGTGGACTGAAAACCCGAAAGGGCGGTCCAGGCAAAAGTTAGGGATAAGCGTAATACTATGTCGCATTGGATCACCTTGCATCTAGACTTCGGCATCAACTATCAGGTTCAGACGGCATCGATCAATCAGTTTCATCTTCAACTGAGCAGCAAAGTGATGAGACGCTTGAAGACATAAAGGCGATAACAGAGTTGGAACCCAGTGGGATTATTGTTTTCACATAGCTGTTTTGTTTTCCTTTTCAAAATTGTATAAACTCTATGTTGTTCGGCGGCGTTCTCTTACTAGGACGTCAGCCTCTTGTACACAAACGCCTATTTACAGGCAAAATTCAAAATCAATACAAATCCACTTTTTTCAGACAAATTGCCAATTGTTTTTCCTTTTTCTGTTTTTTCTTACGAAGAACGTCCAATGTTCATTTTTGATATATGCATTTGACATTAATTGCTAACTCATAAATACTTGCATGCGAAACAAAGGACTAATTACAGGTGACATTAGAAACAGGGGCAATAATGAATTGCCTAAGCGATCTAGTTGCTCTGTCCACCAAGGTACCAAAGTAGGTTCGGTTGAAGAATATGACCAAGATACCTTCACTCACCGCAGAATAAGACAGATTTCAGCAATACTCTCCTCAAGCAGAGTTGGTCTCCCATCATCCCTAAAAAGGCACAATATCTCCAGCAAGTCAGCAACACTCTCCCCAAACAGAGTTAATCTATTGTCAGCCTTAAGGAAGTTGAGTATCCCTGGAAAATCTCAATATTCCCCAGCGGAGTATACAGATGTTCCTAAGAAAGCATCCCCGGCAGTCTTAATATAAGATTGTTCCCCGGCGGAATACCAGACCCCCAGTGGAGCCACTTCCCCAGTACAATCCAAAATTTTCCCCAGGAAAGTGAATCAATCTCCCCAGTAGATTTTGGAAGCTTATCCCCAGTAGATTCTGGAAGCTTATCCACCGGCAGAGTACGAACGCATCTCCCCGGCTTTATTCAAAGGTTATTCCCCACCAGGGCTTATAAATGGGTTATCCTCATCTAATTGCCACAGAAAGATCGTCCTCGGCGAAGTTCTTCTTATCCCCCAGCGGAGCTCATCAAATTCCCCAGCATAACTTATCATTGGAATCCCCAGCGGAGTTATCATCAAAATCTCAGCGAAGTATCTCTTCCCACAGAGTAATTCCCCGCAGAGTAATCTCTCCAACAAGTTTATTCCCCAACGGAGTCATCTTCTCCTACCGGTTTATTCTTATAATCATCATCCCCAGCGGAAACGAAGAACTCAACTCTTCAACATCAGCCCAGGATTTAACTCTTGGCATTCGTCAAGGATTTATTTTCCTAGACGAAAATGCATTCATAGACATTTCACATTTCATACATCCTGCTTACATACATGATAAAGTGCATACGACGCTATCTCATTCTTGAGAACATCATGACATCATGCATTTCATACATCATGACATTGCACACAACTAATGTTTTTCCTTTTCAAGAAAAGGTCAATCCGAAGATGATTACTATCAACTGTCGCAATTCCAGATTCGATACCTGTATCTAGCCAGGGCATATCTGCGAGCGATTAATTGTGGATTCGACACCTGTATCTAGCCAGGGCATATCTACATGAAGAGTTTAGAGATTCGATACATGTATCCAGCCATGGCATATCTATAGACGACTAATTCCAGATTCGATACCTGTATCCAGCCAGGGCATATCTGTGAGTAATTGATTGTGGATTCGACACATGTATCTAGCCAGGGCATATCTGCATGAAGAGTTTAGAGATTCGATACCTGTATCGAGCCAGGGCATATCTGTAGACGACTAATTCCAGATTCGATACCTGTATCCAGCCAGGGCATATCTGTGAGTAATTGATTGTGGATTCGACACCTGTATCTAGCCAGGGCATATCTGCATGAAGAGTTTAGAGATTCGATACCTGTATCCAGCCAGGGCATATCTGTAGACGACTAATTCCAGATTCGATACCTGTATCCAACCAGCGCATATCTGTGAGTAATTTATTGTGGATTCGACACCTGTATCTAGCCAGGGCATATCTGCATGAAGAGTTTAGAGATTCGATACCTGTATCCAGTCAGGGCATATCTGTAGACGACTAATTCCAGATTCGATACCTGTATCCAGCTAGGGCATGTCTGCATGAAGAGTTTAGAGATTCGACACCTGTATCCAGCCAGGGCATATCTGTAGACGACCAATTCCATGTTCGACACCTGTATCTAGCCAGGGCATATCTGTGAGTAATTGATTGTAGATTCAATACCTGTATCCAGCCAGGGCATATCTGCATGAAGAGTTTAGAGATTCGACACCTGTATCCAGCCAGGGCATATCTGTAGACGACTAATTCCAGATTCGACACCTGTATCTAGCCAGGGTATATCTGTGAGTAATTGATTGTAGATTCGATACCTATATCCAGCCATGGCATATCTGCATGAAGAGTTTAGAGATTCGATACCTGTATCCAGCCAGGGCATATCTGTAGACGACCAATTCCAGATTCGATACATGTATCTAGCCAGGGTATATCTGTGAGTAATTGATTGTAGATTCGATACTTGTATCCAGCCAGGGCATATCTGCATGAAGAGTTTAGAGATTCAATACCTGTATCCAGCCAGGGCATATCTGTAGACGACCAAATCCAGATTCGATTCCTGTATCTAGCCAGGGCATATCTGTGATTGATTGATTGTAGATTCGATACCTGTATCCAGCCAGGGCATGTCTGCATGAAGAGTTTAGAGATTCGACACCTATATCCAGCCAGGGCATATCTGTAAGCGACTAATTCCAGATTCGATACCTGTATCTAGCCAGGGCATATCTGTGAGCGATTGATTGTAGATTCGATACCTGTATCTATCCAGGGCATATCTGCATGAAGAGTTTGAAGATCAACCCCTGTAACAGGCCAGGAAACCATCTTCCTTTCTCAAAGTATGCAATTTCTCTCTAAGGAATCTCTTACGCGATCGACACCTTCAGATGGCATCTATAAGCCCATCTCCACAAATATTTATTACACTTCCAAATGGCATCTATAAGCCCATTCCTGACAAGTTTCTGTCACACCTCCAGATGGAATCTATAAGCCCATCCTCCTATCAACCATCTCTCCAAATGGCATCTGTAAGTCCATTCCCTACCTCATATTGCTGATATTCTACTATGCGAGTGCAAATTTCTGGGCACTCTAGTGTTCAATCATCTTCCACCTTCGGATCACGAAAGGCACACAAGCCAGTCTACATCCTCAGGTTTAAGAAGATTGAACTGGGGCAACTGTTGTACCCCAAAATTTTCCCTCCCATATTCTTCAAGATTTGTCAAGATCAATCTTCAAATCGTTCAAAATCTCTCAAGGGTTGCACAGTCAAACATCCTCCTAAGCTAGTCAAAATTAGGCTTTTGTTTCTCTCAAGGAAGTTGAGGTTTTCAATGTCTCAATCAAGTCCCATAGGCCTCCATACATTGTCAAGCACCTACATGTCAAGTTTCAAGACTCACAGCATCAAGTTGCACAGTCAAAAGCCCTAGTTGCTCCACAATTTACAGTAGGGGTAAAATGGTCATTTGGCAGTCAAAAGTCAAAATTTTTGGTCAACATCTTATTTTGAAGTCACAATCATCATTTGATCAAGTCTTGATCATGATTCCTCAAGAATGGCTCAAAAATCATCAAGATGCAAAAGTTTCCATTTTTGGACAGTTGAAAAGTCAACTGTAATTTGACCAAGGCATAACTTTTTCATGGTTCATCAGAAAAATACCATCCAATGCTCATTTTTAAGGGGATGACATTTCCTACAACTCATCTTCATATTCCAAGTCCATGAAATGCTCTCACAAAAAGTTATCAATTTCTACATTATAGGTCATTTTCAAAAGTCAACAAAAAGGCACTTTAAGTCAAAGACCATAACTTGAGATTGGTAAATCAAAATGACATGGGACCAAAGTCATTGGTTAGAGGACTTCAAGACCTTTCCAAAATGTCCAAGAACATGTTCATATGATCAAAATTGAGCAAGATATGCATTGCAGAAGTTGGGAAAATTTTGTGAAATGGAAAAAGTCAACTATCCTTAAAACTTCAATTTTTGACAAAAGGGCCCACTTTCTTCCACTTGATTCAGCCTTGTCATGCCACCCACGTGTCCCATGATTAATTTCAAGACCAAAAATTTATTTTTCCATTTTATTTAATTTTTATTGATTTAATTCATTTTAAATCCATAATAATTCAAATAAAATCTAAAAATTAATGGAAGGGCATCTTTTTGATTTGAACAACTTTCATATGTCATATTCCAACTCACAAATTCGTGGCAAGCCATTTTGAGCATAAAATCCAAGTTTTGCTCCAAGTATGGAATGTTCTTCAATGGTGTTAAAACAAAATCTCCAAACTTAATTGCACAAGGTTAAGGCTCAGCTGCTGACCTAATTCTCATTCATACATACATAAGCAAGCAAGCCAGACCTAATTCACAACCCAAGCATCATTGAAACGGCCAAAAGCAAAACTGAAAACTGTCAAAAAAGTGTGAGATCTAAAACTGTGTTGCAAGCATTTTCAGATCAAATCAAGCACGTGGCCTTCTTCCTTGCCACCCCCTGAAGCCAAAGCAACCACAAACGCGTCCTAAGATCCACTGAATAGCGTTGTAAGTTCTCAAAAACTCACCCCTGTACACGATACCTCAATTCTCCATTCTTGCATTTTTCCTCAAAAATATTGGCATAGTTATGTTTCTTTTTTGATTTCTAATCTAATGACAATAGCCAATTTTGTTTTTAGGCCCTATACTGTGATACACGATTCTAGGTTTTGTTTGCTTGCTTTTTAGGCGTTTTCAGTGCAGGAAAAATTGGCCACCATAATGGATATAGAAGTGATCAGGAGATGGAAACGAGACCAACCATGGTTTTGGAATTAATTTTTGAAGCCTAGGGATGATTTTCAGAAGAGCCTACGAAACTACCTGCGGATAAAAATCCGCAGGTAAATAACCAAAAAATTTCATTGAAGAAGATGATGATGTGTTGCAGCATGATTCGCTCATTTCAAAAATTGCGCGTTTTATATTTTTTTCAGGCATATGCTGTTGTTTTTCAATTTAATAATTACGTGTTATCTTAATAACGAATGAAACGTGCAGCTCAGTTGGTCAAAGCCTTGGAGTGTGAACGTTGGGACCTGGGTTTGAGTCCCAGGTCCACCCAAAGTCTTTATTTTCTTTTCCTTTACATGTTCACGTGCAGATTCACAAAGGCAAGTCCACCACGCATCCCTGACATCCAGGTGCCAAGTGTCTCAAGGCAGCAATCCAAGGATCAGGAGAGAGGGAACACCATGCTCCCCAGTCAACTATGCCATGGACAATTGCAAAAGGTCAAACGTGCTTGGCAACAAAATGGGCCTCAGATTTCTAAACAAACCCCCTTGCTGGCCCATCACCCCCCTTGAGTTTGCCTCTTATTTTTTTTCTTTTATATTTTTATTTCACTTATTTAAATTTAATTCTTAATTAACTATTAACTAAATAATTATTTTTCCATAAAAATTCAGAAAAACCAAAAAAACATTTTTGTTAATTTCAATTACTTTTTTGTAAATAAATGTAAATTAATTAATTTAGTCTTTTTATTAATTAGGTTTAATTTTAACCCCTTTTTTACAATAAATAAAAATGAATTAGACTTAGGTTTTTTTTGAAATTTTTAATTTCTTTTATTTCATTAAAAACATAAAAAACACAAAAAACATTTTTTCTTTTAATAAATTAATTAATTAGTAAATTAGTTTTTAATAGTTAATTTAATTGCAAAAAAGGGTCAAAACCCTAAGAACATCCCGATTCAATCTCTCGCGCGCATATTTATTTTCATTATTTTGATTATGTATCTGCTCAGAAATGTAATAGTTAATTAGGACCTCCTTTATCGCTTTATTTATTTTCTCAGTTTATTTTTTCAAAACGGGTTTGTTTTTGGCGATGTATATACCCGCACCTTGTAATAGTTAGATTTACCTTTCCGCAGTTTATTTTCCGCACTCTTAACTGTTAAAAAATGCATGAAAGACTTGTATGAATAATAAAACCAATCCGTAGCTCACAAATGCATGTACAAGATAACATAAACTGAAACAACACACATGCACGTGCCACTCTTAGGGTACGCCTCACTGGTTGCCTCGACGTGGTCATCAAGTATAGGACGTCTTAGAGGTCGCCCTCGTGTCCAAAGATCCAGTTGCCTCGAAACGGTTGCCTCGGATAAAAAGGATCTAGGACGTTAGGGTTACCGCTAAGGTGTCCTACCATTGCTTCAGTGACCACATTGTCCCTAATAATCGAATCGACCCGAATACCTCCAACGATGGTGCTACCTACCTCTCAATGGTGGGATAGCACTATCTAAAGGACTCTTACACAACCTAATTCCTTAGAGTAGGTAGATCTCATGGGTACTTGCTCTTTTCAAAACAAACAAAAACAAATTTTTGCACCTACACTTTCAAAAGGTTTTCAAACAAATTTTTCATACACTCTTGAGGACAGATACAGGAGTTACTTAGAAATTTTTCAAACGAAACTTTCTCAAAACCCACACACACTTGAAAAGCAAAAAATTTTTGAAAACATAAGAGCAAGTACCTAAGAGCCCGTGGATCACCACGGATAGAAAGGGTGCTAACACCTTCCCTTTCTATAAATCTACCTCCCGAACCGAGAAACATTCTCGAATAAGGAATTTTGCTGTGCTTTTGTCCTTTCCATGTTAGATAACATAAAAGACGGTGGCGACTCTTGCTTACCGCGACATTTCGCGAAACCAGCTTTAAACAGTCAGTTCTATTTCCACCGATCACACCCAGTGTTACTTTGCGTCTCTTTTGTTCTGTTTATATGCATCCATAATCATAAGCATTACATGGCATCTTAGAGACAAAAATAGGGCTTGTTTTATATTTAAGTATCTTCAATCGCGTCGACACAAAGATTTGTAACCTTCGTATCTCCGGATAGAAGACACTTAAATAAGGGCAGCTTTTGTACCCCAATTTTTGCCCCTAAGATTCCTCTATCATATCATATTAACTCGATCATAACAAGATCACATTAGGGTTGGTTCTTCCTCTTTTTTCCTACTTTAAGTTTGCTCTTAAGGAATCTCCAAGCACCTTGGTTGTGTATTTTGTATATGTATTGTTGACTAACTTCTAATCAAAATACAAAAAATATTTGTCTTTGTCTTTGTATATTTTTGTTTTGTAGGTACCAAGTCGAAGCATCTGACAAATAAGGATTTCTGGTATTATTTTCCTAAAATCTCTATTTGCAAAGAAAAAGAATTAAATTTTTTTTTCACTGATGCAATCGATTGCTCTTAAAGTGCAATCGATTGCACATATTGTATTTTGCGCCATTTTTGAAAAAAATACACTGTGCAATCGATTTGCACTGTGGTGCAATCGGTTGCACAGCGTGAAATTTGAAAAAAAATCAGCATTTTAAAATTGTCAAATCTTGGCTCCAATTTTTCTTCATTTTTGAAAGATGTATAATTAATTCAAATTTTAGTGCCAATCTTTCGTTTTTAAAAAGAATTATCATTAATTCAAATTTTGGCTCTAAAAGAATTATCATTAATTCAAATTTTGGCTCTAATTTTTGAAAGAATTATCATTAATTCAAATTTTGGCTCCAAGAATTAATTACCAAATTACCACTAATCCCAATCCTAAAACTCTATAAATAGAGCCCTCATTTCATTCAAATTGTAAGCTTTTGATAGCCAAATCCACCTTGCTAAAAAATCTCTCAATTCTCTCCATCTACCAAATTCACTCAAAGCTCCATTTTCAAAAAGTTAGTAAGCTTTGCATTGAAGCTTACTAATCTTTGAGCTAAACCTTCATCCAAACACTTTTTATCCATCAATTCTCTACATCCAAGTTTGTTCAATTGATTCTTGTGGTTGAATTGAAGCAAATTCTTGAAGTTGTTTGATAATTTTCTATATCTACCTTTGGTAAGTTTGGATAATTCATCTTTCACAATGTGATCTCTTGGTGATCTTTGGGATTGATTCTTTGAGCATTATTTTGTGATTTCAATGGTGTTATTTTCTCATAATTTGATTGAATTTTCGTGCTCAAGTGGATCCATGATCATAAGGTTTTTGATGGAAATTTTGAACAAGAAATTTCCCTTTTAAAATGTTGTTTTTGCTGTTTTTACTGTGTGCAATCGATTTGCACTAAGTGTAAATCGATTTACACCAGAAATTTTTTGAAAATTATACTGTGTAAATCGATTTACATAGTAGTGTAAATCGATTTACACCAGAACAGAATGTATTTTTGCCTTGTTTTGGGGCAGCTTTGATCCAAAATGCTTTTGCTACTCACTCCTTTTGATTGTTGGTTTGGATTGCAATTTTAAATGTGAAATTTGTCTTTAAACTCAATGGACTTTATGATGTAGATGAAGTTGGATAAATGTTAATCAATTCAAATCTACCTAAGAGTGAATTATTTAATTCATTTTTGGTGCTTTGGATTAATGATATGTTTAGTGCTTTAATCCATCTAGAGGAGTAGTTTAATTTAAAGATGAAAGAATTTTGAAATGGTGATCCAAATTAGCTTATCATTTCCCTCCCTCTTCATCTTATCCCTTTCTTTTTTAATTGTGCTACATGTTAAGGGATGGTGATCTCTATATCATTTATCTAAACATGAAGTACATAGATTGCTATTGACCGGCCTCAAAATAGGTGCGACTTCTACATAAGTCCACTTACGATTGCTTAACATAGCGCTAAATTTTGTCCCGATTCGAATAAATGATCATTCGTGGCCCAAACTTATGATTGCAAGCCCAAGTATGTTAATTTGATCTCTTTGATCCAATAACCTTGAGATTCATTGTGTGGAGGCTTTGGTTCTACCAATCCTCTAATGGATCTACAACACCTTTGGTCAACGCGGATCACTTAAACATCGTTGATCATTACATGTTGCCTTGTGAGAATTCCAAAATGGATGATATACTTGACAAAAAGCAAATGCAACTTGTTGTGTAGAGGCTTTGGTTCTACCAATCCCTTAATGAGTTCCGAATGCAAGTTTCAAGATGGTCATCTAACTAACCACTAATTACTAACAATTAACTTTACTTTACGCTTTTATTTTCATGCTTTATGTACCATTTACTTTTAGCATTTTACATTTCATGCTATTTTCATATTTGCTCACTTGAGCATTTACTTTTATGTCATTTTTATTTTGCTCACTTGAGCTTTTCTTTCTTTTTAAAGACACCTAATAATCAACATGAACCATAAAAATCATTAATGATACTTGGACTACATGGTTACTATCCTTTGCATTATGGAGTGATGGACTTCTTGGACTTAGGACTAGAGACCTTGGCCTATCTTGGAGACTTTGTGACTTTATTTGATATTTTGTCTGGAGTTCTTGAGGTTTACCTCAAGACATTGGGTTGTTTGTTTGTTTTGTGTGCAGGTTATTGAGATTACGATCTTTGTTTGTAATTTGGAATTCACCCGTATACAGCCGTTACTCTGCCCAATTTTTGCAAAGACTAAATACACTTGAAGTTTGATTCTCTCAAGAGGTCTAGTATCTTTGCTTGCTTGGTTTCAATCCGAAGAATGGAAATTCTATATTGACTCATAATGTCAAGTATTGGCTTCTTGTTGGTTAGATGGTTCTTATCCCTAGCTTTTACCTTATGCTTTAGGATAACCTCTTCTTCTCCTCCCATCTTCTTTAATTTCAAAAATATTCTCCCTCCTTTAAAAAAAACTCTTCTTGTTTTGAAACTTGAAACATTTTCACAATAAACTTGGACTTAGGTCCATGCATCTTCGAAACATTTTCATAAATAAATTTCAATCAATTTAATAATACCTTGACCATTTTTTTGTGAGAAGACTAAAATTCAATCAATCTCATTTCAAACCATTTTGCCACTTTGGCTTTTATCTTTAAACTCTTCTCAAAAGATTAGACTCTTGTCAATCCTTGTAGTGATGCAAACAACTATACTTCTACAATATGTAGTGAAGTGAGATATTTTCCACTTGGGTGTTGAGTGAGGCATTTTTGATTTTAAAATCCAAGCCATATCCTCCACTTTGAGATGATGCAAATTCTCCTTTCTCATGATTGTGGGTAGTGAGTATGTTTTCCACACGGACAATTGCGATGATGTCTTGTCTCATAAAATCAACCAACACACTTGTGTTTCAAATTTTTAAAAGATGAACTACGTGTACCCTGATCCCCTATTGCACGAAAGGTGTTACGTAGGCACTAAAGGTTCGCAACTGCGGCGGGTGCAAAAATCATAAAAAATATTTCTTTTCTCACCTCCACCATCCATTTTATATACAACACATTTTTATAGCCAAAATATACAGATTTTTCAAAGAGGTTCCTGTGGAGTACCGTAGATGTTTAGGGTGCTAATACCTTCCCTTTGCATAACCAACCCCTTTACCTTGAATCTTTCCCCCTCTTTTGGGTTATTCGCTCTTTTCCCATTCCTTTGGAAACAATAAAGCGCGGTGGCAATTTTTATTTTGATTTGTATAAAGTCTAGTCAATCTAATGGCTTAGTCTTGCACATTTCTACCTCTACAATATCTATTACCTGAGCAAGAAGTTTACTGACTACGAGTCACAGTATTCTATGCTTGAAAAGACATGTTATGCTTTAGCCTGGGCTGCGAAACACCTGCGACAATATATGTATAATCACACTACTTATTATATATCCAAAATAGATCAAATTAAGTACATATTTGAAAAGCCTACTCTTACTAGAAGAATTGTCTGTTGACAGATGTTGTTGTCTGAATATGATATTGAATACCATACTAATAAAGCTATTAAAGGCAGTGTGTTGTCAGAATACCTTGCTCACCAACCAGTTGATGATTATCAGTTTGTTAAGTATGATTTCCCTGATGAGGATGTAATGTATTTAAAAGTTAAATATTGTGATGAGCCTTTTCCTAGAAAGGTATCGATCCCGAATCCAGATAGGGTATGGTGTTTGATGGAGCTGTAAATGCTTATGGGAAATGATCTGGTGTTGTAATTATCATTCCTCATGGGTCTCATATCCCTTTTATTGCAAGGTTGACATTTGATTATACTAATAACATGGAGGAGTATGAAGCTTGTATCATGGGTCTCAAAGAGGTTATGGATCTCAAAATCAAAATTCTTGATGTGTATGGTGATTCAGCTTTGGTAATAAATTAGATTAAAGGAGAATGGGAGACTCTCCACCCTGGCTTGATTCCCTACAATGATTATGCAAGAAGATTGTTATCTTTTTTCATTAAGGTTGAATTCCATCACATTCCCCGAGATGAGAGTCAGATGGCAGACACTTTAGACACTCTAGCCTCCATGTATCACGTGAATTCTTGGAATGATGCACCTCAGATTACAATTCAACGTCTTGATAGACCAGCTCATGTGTTTGCTACAGAGGTGACGTCACATGATAAACCTTGGTATTATGATATCAAGCACTTCCTTAAGACTCAAGAATACTTGTTGGGTGCGTCCAACAAAGATAGGAAGACATTGAGAAGGTTGGCATGTATATTTTCTTCAGTGAAGATGTGTTATACAAGAGAAATTATGAAATGGTCTTTCTCAGATGCGTGGATAGACACGAAGCAGACACGTAGATGCATGAGATATGTAAGTGTTTGTTGGCAGCAATTTTGTTAAAATAATGACTTGATAATGTTTTTCTAAATTTCTTAACATTTGAAGCAATTTGTTTTGAATGATGTCAAAGCAGATATCTTTACATGAACCTCCTGAACTAAACTCAGCGCAATATCAGTTCATGTTTTCTGTTTCATGTTTTCATGCGTGCCATAATTCAGGATTTGTGACTCATAGGCTGCAAAAAATATGGAGGAATATTTTTCTATTTGAATCATCTTTATGGATTATATCTTGGCCTGTTTTCATGGAAATATTCAAAAGATTTGAATTTTTTCCTCATCCCAAGCCCACTGTTGCGCATATATATGGACCTACTTCCTTATTCAGAAAAATACAACTTTTGAATAAGAATACTTTATTTCTGTTTTTGAAGTCTAAGTCTTTTAATTGTCAAACACTCTAGTATTGATTTAATACTTGTGTTATTATTTGGGTTGTTAATTGTGTATCATTCATAAGCTTTTAAGCATTGAATGATTGAAGTCTTTAAAACATATTAATTATGTTGTTTCTTCACTGTAAGTGATTGAAGGGATTTGAGGATGGCCTCATACATATGAGTGTCTTAGGTAGAAGTATAGAACATGTAGTGATTAAGTGATTAGATTGTAAACTGGTTGTTTACTGAGGGTCTATGAATTGATACTATTTAGTGGACTTGTCCCTGGCTTGGTAGCCCCCAGAGTAGGTGTTGTTGTACACTGAATTGGGTTAACAATCCCTTGTGTTTTTACTGCTTTTATTATTAATTCACTTTACTTTGTCCTCAAATATTTGTATCGTGCCATCTTCTTCGACATCACATATCTGATACCAGAATTTCAATTGGTATCACAGCAGGAATCCTGCTCTTTATCTGGGTGAGATCTAGGGAAGATACTTTCTGGTACTATGGACAAGGAATGAGGATTTATGAACAGACCACCCATTTTAAATGAAAGTAATTATGACTATTAGAAACCACGCATGGTTGCCTTCTTAAAGTCTTTGGACAGTAAGGCTTGGAAAGCTGTTTTAAAAGGATGGAAACACCATGTCAAATTGGGAGAAAATGGAGAACCTACTTCTAAGTTAAAACTAGAAGGAGATTGGTCTACAGAAGAAGATGAAATTTCTCTTGGAAATTTTAAAGCCTTGAATGCTATAATCAATGGAATTGAAAAGAACATTTTCAGATTAATAAACACATGTGAAGTAGATAAAGATGCATGGGGAATTCTTAAATCTACCGTGAAGGCACATCCAAAGTTCAGATGTCAAGACTTTAGTTGCTCACCACTAAATTTGAAAATTTGAGAATGAAGGATGATGAAAGTATTAATGACTTCCATATGAACATTCTTGAAATTGCTAATGCATCTAGTTCTTTAGGAGAGAAAATACTTGAAGACAAATTGGTGAGAAAGATGCTCAGTTCTCTTCCCAAGAGATTTGATATGAAAGTGACTGCTATAAAAGAAGCTCAATACGTTGACAAAATGAAAGTGGATGAACTTGTTGGATCCCTTCTGACATTTGAATTAAGCATCAATGAAAGAGATCTAAAAAGAATAACAAAACCATAGCCTTTGTATTAAATACTAAAGATGAAGAGGAAGACTATGATCTGGATATAGATGGAGGAATATCAAATGCCTTAGCTATGCTTGGAAGACAATTTAACAAAATGATAAAAAGAATGGATAGGAACAAAAGATCAAATGTCAAGAACATCTCATCTGACATCCATAAGTCAAATGAGTTTGGAAGAAAAAGGGTTGAAGAAAAATCCACTCAAGGGAAAGGAATACAATATCATGAATGTGAAGGCTTTGGTCACATTAGAGTTGAATGTACTACATATATTAAGAAACAAAAGAAGAATATATCAACTAATTGGTCTGAAGAGGACTCAGAGTGATCTTGAAGAATCGACCAAGTATGTTAAAGCATTGACAGGGAAATATGTATCTGATGAAGAGTCTAGTGATGAGGAACTAACTTTTGATGAGTTAGCTGCTTCATACAAAGAATTATGTCTCAGAAGTGTGTCTTGAAGGGGAGAAACAGAAAGCCCTCATAACTCAGCTGAAGGCAGAAACGGGAGAGCATCTAAAAACTATTTCTAATCTGGAAAGTGAAGTGACTTCTCTTAATTCAAATCTTGATAGAATGGTAAAATCTCTCAAGATGCTAAATAATTGATCTGACACATTAGATGAAATTCTTCAAGTGGGGAGAGTGATAGGAGACAAGAGTGGTCTAGGGTTTAATGAGAAAAAGGAACCTGATTCAGAAGAACCTTCATTATATTCCACTCATACCAAGTCTAAACCAAGGATGTCGAATCAAATGTCTAAACATCGTGGAAAGAAATAACACCATGGCAAACATCATGGCAAGAAAAAGTTTAATCACACCAGAGATAATTCTCAGACCTGGAGATGTCACCACTGTGGAAGGCTTGGTCATATAAGGCCCTTCTTTTTCAAGTTGTATGGCTACCCTAAGACTACTCCTCTTCCCAAAACTGACCAAAATTCCCAAAATAGCAAAAAGAAGAAATAGTGGGTTCCCAGGTCTAATGTTGTTAGTTCCATAGCTCATACCTCTCAGAGTATCAACCAAAGATGACTTGTATTTTGATAGTGGTTGTTCTAAACACATGACAGGTATCAAGAATCTGTTGATAGATGTCAAATCTCACTCCACCAGTTATGTGGCTTTTGGTGATGGAGCCAAAGGTTAAATTAAAGGAATGGGCAAGCTGGAATGTTTAGGAGTTCCCAAGCTTGATTATGTATTACTTGTGAAAGGGTTAACAGCTAACCTGATAAGTATAAGCCAATTGTGTGATCAAGGATTCAAAGTTAACTTCACTAAGGAAGAATGTCTTGTTTGCAATGAAAAGAATGAAGTTATTATGAAAGGAATCAAATCTAAAGACAACTGTTATTTATGGGTTCATCAAGAGTTGAACTTCTCCTCAATATATGTTTTGGCCAAAGAGAACAAAGTTAAACTATGGCATCAAAAATTGGGGGACTTGCATCTGAAAGGTATGAAAAGTATTATATTTGAAGAAGCAGTGAGAGGAATTCCTAAGCTCAAGATAGAAGAATGAAGAGTATGTGGTGACTGCCAGATTGGAAAGCAAACTAAGATGTCACATAAAAAGATCCAACATCTTACTACATCAAAAGTTTTGGAACTTCCTCACATGGACTTAATGGGACCTATGCAGGTTGAAAGTCTTGGTAGAAAGAAGTATGCCTATGTTGTTGTAGACGAATTCTCTAGATACACGTGGATAAGTTTTATTAGAGAAAAATCAGAAACTTTTGAAGTGTTTAAAGATCTCTATCAATAACTTCAAAAGGAAAAAGATAGTCATGTCATCAGAATCAGAAGTGATCATGGAAAGGAATTCGAGAACAAAAAATTTGCTGACTTTTTCTCTTCTGAAGGAATCAACCATGAATTCTCTTCCCGCGTTACTCCTTAACAAAATGGGATTGTGGAACGCACGATTAGAACCCTTCAAGAATCTGCCAGAGCCATGATTCATGCTAAGAAGGTACCCTGCCATTTTTTGGCTGAAGCTATGAATATTGCGTGCTATATCCATAACAGAGTCACTCTAAGGAAAGGCACTTCAGCCACCTTGTATAAAATATGGAGGGGAAGAAAACCAACTGTTAAATACTTTCATGTTTTTTGAAGTAAATGTTACATCTTAGCTGATCGTGAACAAAGGAGGAAGATGGATCCCATGAGTGATGAAGGAATATTCCTGGGTTACTCTATAAATGACAGAGCTTATGGAGTTTTAAACTCTAGAACCAAAGTTATGATGGATTCAATAAATGTTATTATTGATGATAGAGGATGGAATGTTGAAGAAGATGTCTCAGAAGATGTTGGAACATCTTTGTCTGATATTCCAACAGAATCAAATGACAAAAGTATTGATTCTAATCCAATTTTAGAAGATCCTAAGCCTAGTCATCTCAATAAAGGACCTTCAGTTAGAACCCAGAAAGATCATCCTAAGGAGCTCATCATAGGAGATCTAAATAAAGGAGTTACTACCAGATCAAGAGATGGGATATCAAACTCTTGCTTTGTGTCAAAAATGAGCCTAATAATGTCAAAGAGGCCCTAACTGATGAGTTTTGGATTAATGCTATGCAGGAAGAGCTAGAACAATTCAGTAGAAATGAAGTTTGGGATCTAGTTCCAAGACCTGAAGGGACAAATGTGATTGGCACTAAATGGGTGTACAAGAATAAATATGATGAAAAAGGGGTGGTCACTAGAAACAAGGCATGGTTAGTTGCACAAGGGTACACTCAAATTTAAGGAGTTGACTTTGATGAAATATTTTCTCCTGTGCCCAAACTTGAATCAATCAGACTTCTATTGGGAGTTTCATGCATACTGAAATTTAAATTGTTTTAAATGGATGTAGAGAGTGCCTTCTTAAATGGCTATCTGAATGAAGAAGTATATGTGGAACAACCAAAGTTATTTGTTGATCCAAGTTTCCCTAAACATATTTACAAACTGAAGAAAGATTTTATGGATTAAAGCAAGCTCCAAGAGCTTGGTATGATAAATTGACATAATTTCTTGGTGAGAATGGATACAAGAAAGGTGGCATAGACAAAACCTTTTTTTGTCAAGGAAGAAGAAGGGAAGATCATGATTGCACAGATTTATGTTGATGATATTGTGTTTGGTGGGATGTCAAATGAGATGGTTCAACATTTTGTCAAGCAAATGCAATCAGAATTTGAGATGAGCCTTGTTGGTGAATTAACCTATTTTTTTGGTCTGCAAGTTAAAAAAATGGAAGATTCCATATTTTTATCTCAGGGAAAGTATGCCAAGAATATAGTAAAGAAATTCGAGATGGAAAATTCCAGCCACCAAAGAACTCCTGCTCCCACACATCTGAAGTTGTCTAAAGATGAAAAGGAGTAAGTGTGGATCAAAGTCTTTACAGAAGTATGATAGGCAGTCTTCTATATCTTACAGCTAGCAGACCTGACATTTCCTTTGCTATAGGGGTGTGTGCAAGATATCAATCTAATCATAAAGTTATCCATGCCAACCATGTGAAGAGAATTCTTAAATATGTGAGTGGGACAAGTGACTATGGTATGCTATACTCTCGTGGATCTAGTTCTGCCTTAATTGGTTATTGTGATGTTGATTGGGCAGGAAGTGTTGATGATAGAAAAAGTACATCAGGAGGATTCTTCTTTCTGGGAAATAATCTCATATCTCGGTTCAGTAAGAAGCAAAATTATGTGTCTCTGTCCACTGCAGAGGCTGAGTATATTGCTGCAGGGAGCAGTTGTTCTCAATTGGTTTGGATGAAACAATTGCTAACAGAATATAATGTTAAACAAGATGTCATGACATTATTATGTGACAATCTAAGTGCTATAAACATATCAAAAAAATCCTATTCAACACAGTAGGACCAAACACATTGATATCTGCCATCACTTCATAAGAGAACTTGTTGAAGAAAAGATTATTGCCCTAGAACATGTAGCCACTGAATTGTAACTAGCTGGCATTTTCACTAAGGCTTTGGATGCTAATCAGTTTGAGAACTTAAGAGGAAAATTAAGGATTTGCTTATATGAGGGTTTGTAGCAATTAAAAGTGTGTGGGAATATTATTAAAGTGATATTATATTATTTATGTTTTCAACAAATTAAATTTCGAAAACAATCATTACGAGATTGTCTCAAAGTGTTTCCCACATGCTACAAAATTACATATTTCCACTTTCACAAACTCTTCATTCTCCTCTACCAAAAAAGAACCCTTGTCATTCTTCATCTCCTTGCTCAAAAATCTTCAAAGATATCTCAACATCATACATCATCTTCCTCAAAATCTGTCAACCTCCATGAAAATCTCTACCTTGACAGAGTACTTAATGCTACTCCTTTAACAACTATACCACCTCTTGAGAAGAAGGTCGAGAAACTCATATCATCACCTACAAAGAAATCCAATGATAATAAAGGTAATTATTCTACTGCTTTTGATAATAGGACAGAAGAAGAGATTGTTAATGTTGATCAAAGCATTAGAAGGCTAGTAGATATAGTATTAAATGAAGGTTTTGTTATGCCTGAGATTTCTACTCCGCTTGCTCGCATGCCTCCTCCGGCTGACAAAGGAAGTGACCCAAAAAGTGTTGCTGCTGAATCATCCACCTTCAAGAAAGATGTTGTTGAAAGAAAACTTGAGAAGCTTGTTATCTCTACTCTAAAGGAAGTGGAAGAAGAAAATGTTGAACAAGATGTTGAAGAGAACTCTCCTACTAAGGAAGATGTTGCTTCCTCCAAGGTTGCAGAAGGTCAAAATGATGAGAATGTGGTTAATGTAGATGAGTTGTCTAACAATGAGCTCATTACTAATGTGGTGCCTGGAATTGCAAAAAGGCTCAAATCCAGGAAAGTTAAGGATGTAAATGTCACCCCTGCCAAGAATGCCAAGAAGAAAATCATGTATGGTCCCCTAAAGCCCGGAAGTGAAGTGGTTCCTCCCTCTAGCAAAAGAAAAGGTAGACCTGATATCTCCACTGATGATGATGATGATGTTGTAAAAAGATCTAAAAGTAAAAAGAAAGTTGTGTTAGTTGAAGAAGATGACTCAGACTATGATGTTGAGCAAGATGTCCAGGACATCTCTCCTATCAAAAAGTCTGCAAGCAAGAAGATTTTTGTTAGGGTTCCTGATGCCTCCCTTATCAACATTTCCTTCCATTCTGTTGGGAATGTTGAAACGTGGAAGTATGTTTTTCAAAGAAGAATTGCCCCGGAAAGAGAATTGGGAGCTGGTGCTCTAGAATGAAAAGAAATTATGGAGTTGATATCTTATGCTAGATTGATGAAAATTGTTACCAGGTTTGCCAAATTCTATGAGACTCTTGTTAAGGAATTTATTGTTAATATTCATGTGGACTGTGCTGATCATAAAAGTAAGGAGTATAGAAAGGTGTATGTTAGGGGTAGGTGTGTAGAATTTTCCCCTGCTATCATAAACAGATTTCTGGGTAGGTCTGAAGATGACTTTTATGAGCTGGAAGTAACAGATAATCAAGTGTGATGAGCCATCACTTCCAATCAAGTGAGTGAGTGGCCCTTGAAGAACAAACTTCCTGTTAGCAAGATAAGTGTGAAATACTTTATTTTGCATAAAATTGGAGCTGCTAATTTGGTTCCTACTAATCATACTTCAACCATCACCATTGGCTTAGGAAAGTTTTTTATGCTGTTGGAAACAAGAAATTGTTTGATTATGGTACTTACATATTTGATCAGACTATTAAGTATGCAGGAACTTGTGCCATTAAGATGCCCATTGCCTTTCCTTCCCTTATCTGTGGAATTATCCTTAATCAGCATCCTAGGATTCTAAGTGGAAATGATGTAGTGTGCAAGAGAGAGTCTTCTTTGACCCTTCATTTTAGGCTTTTTTCAGGAAAACATGTCCCAGACATTGTTTTGACATCTTCACCTGCTGAAAACAAGACCTCCACCAAGGATGACATGATCACTGAATTAAGAGAAGCTTGCAAAGAACTAGATGATGTGATCAGAGTTAGCTCAGTAAGGAAGCTACCTTTTGAAAATATGATCAAAGAGTTGCAGAAGGACAACATCTTTCATGATAGAGTAAGCTCTGAAGGAGGAGATTCTAGTGAGGAAGGAAGTTCTGGCTCAGCAAAGTCTACTAGTCCTGAAGACAGTTAGACTATTTGATGTTTATTTAACTGACCCATTTGTTTCTTTTTGGCACTTGCATGCGCTTGACTTTTGAATTTTACGGTTTGTACCTATATTACTGATACACTCTTGAATGCATCCTTTTATTTGGCATATTATGACTAAAAAGGGGGAGAGAAACTGACTGACCACTTATTGAGGGGGAGCTTAATACTTGAGGGGGAGCCTCATGTCTTAGAAGATGTTTTGACATCTTCCTTTGCTAACAGCTAACTGATAACTGAGTTTTTTTTCTTGCTTTGCTTATGTTGTTGCTCTGATAATGTTCTAATAATATGCTCTGATAATGTTTTAGCCAAAATTTTCCAAAGGGGGATTTTGTAAGTGTTTGTTGGCAGCAATTTTGTTAAAATAATGACTTGATAATGTTTTGCTAAGTTTCTTAACATTTGAAGCAAACTGTTTTGAATGATGTCAAAGAAGATGTCTTGACATTTGCCTCCTGAAATGAACTCATCCCAATATCAGTTCATGTTTTCTGTTTCCTGTTTTCATGCGCGCCAGGATTTGTGACTCATAGGCTGCAAAAAATATAGAGGAATATTTTTATACTTGAATTATCTTTATGGATTATATCTTGGCCTGTTTTCATGAAAATATTAAAAATATTTAAATATTTGTTTTTCAGCCCAAGCCCACTGTTGCGCATATATATGGACCTGCTTCCTTGTTTAGAAAACTACAACTTTTGAAGAAGAATACTTTCTTTCTCTTTTAGAAGTCTAAGTCTTTTAATTTTCAAACACTCTAGTATTAATTTAATACTTGTGTTGTTATTTGGATTGTTAATTGTGTATCATTCATAAGCTTTTAAGCATTGAATGATTGAAGTCTTTAAAACTTATTAATTATGTTGTTTCTTCACTGTAAGTGATTGAAGGGATTTGAGGAGGGCCTCATACCTAGGAGTGTCTTAGATAGAATTATAACACGGGTAGTGATTAAGTGATTAGATCGTAAACTGGTTGTTTACTGAGGGTCTATGAATTGATACTATTTAGTGGACTTGTCCATGGCTTGGTAGCCCCCGGAGTAGGTGTTGTTGTACACTGAACTGGGTTAACAATCCCTTGTGTTTTTACTGCTTTTATTATTACTGCACTTTACTTTGTCCTCAAATATTTGTGTCGTGACATCTCCTTCGGCATCACATATCTGATACCAAAATTTCAAAATCCATGAGGGCTCATTTGGTACTCATCCTAATGGAAATTCAATGGAAAAGAAGATGCTTAGGGTAGGTTACTACTGGCTGACAATGGAATCTGACTGTTATAAATTTGTGAATAAGTGCCATAAGTGTCAGATTTATGCTGACAATATTCATATGCCTCCAACTCTTCTCAATGTTATTTCTTCACCATGGCCTTTCTTTATTTGGGGTATTGATATGATCAGGATAATTTAACCCAAGGCGTCAAATGGACATCATTTCATCTTATCGGAAATTGACTACTTTACCAAATGGGTGGAAGTAGCTTCTTATGCTAATGTCACCAAGCAGGTGGTAGTGCGTTTTATCAAGAACAACCTTATATGTCGGTATGGTGTGCCAATTAGGATTATCACTGATAATGGGTCAAATTTAAATAATAAGATGATGATAGAACTTTGCGAAGAATTCAAGATTGTCCATCACAACTCGTCTCCTTATAGGCCTAAGACGAATGGGGTTGTTGAAGCTGCTAATAAGAACATTAAGAAGATTATCCAGAAGATGGTTGTTACCTATAAGGATTGGCAAGAGATGCTCCCTTTTGCCCTGAATGGGTATCGTACATCCTTCTGCACTTCAATAGGGGCAACCCCATTTTCTCTTGTGTATGGCATGGAAGCAGTGCTCCCCGTCGAGGTTGAGATTGCCTTTTTGCGTGTAATAATGGAAACTAAGTTGTCAGAGGATGAATGGATCTAGAACAAGTTTGATCAGTTGAATTTAATTGAAGAAAAGAGAACGACAACCATGTGTTATGGTCAGTTATATCAGAAAAGAATGAAGAAAGCTTTTGATAAGAAGTTAAAGCCTCGTGAATTCAGAAAAGGTGACCTCGTGCTCATAAAGATCATGTGTTTTAACACTGATTCTAGGGGCAAGTGGACTCCCAATTATGAAGGCCCATATGTTGTCAAGAAAGCCTTCTATGATGGTGCATTGATTCTTGAAACTATGGATGGTGAGGAGTTCCCACATCCCATGAATGTTAATGCAGTAAAAAAATACTTCGCCTAAAGAAATAAAAGAATAACTCACTAAGTTGAAAACCTGAGAGGGCGGCTTATGCAAAAATGAGCGTCTCGGTAGGCTGAAGACCTGAAAGGGAAGTCTAGGTAAAAATTAGAGACATAAACAGAATAAATGTTCCCGGTAGGTTGAAAACCCGCAAGGGAAACCAAGGCAAAAGTTAAGTATTTCTTGGCAAGTAACTACATCAGCCATGACTTGATCATCGAAGCAACAATCTTCTCATATTCTCATTGCTCTTCAACTGAAGCCAATACACAAGAATGCAGAGTTGCTAGAGAGAATAATGGTCATTGTACTTCAATGTACCTTTTCCATGTACTTACCATTTTCCAAACTTTGTAATCATCCATTAAGTCTCGCCATTTGTAGACTACCATTATATTAATAAAGTTTCAGCCTTTACCCAATTCTTTGCAATTCTTATTTTATTCTACTTACAAAAAATGTATTTATTAATGATAGTAATTTTCAAAACAAAAAGACTTAAATAACAAAACATGTTTTTGAAAATAATTTGAAAATTACTTTTTACTTCGATTTTGTAAATCAAGGGGACAAAAGTATTGGTTCCAAGGATGGACAAATTATGATGTCTTAAAAAGTTTTATCTAGGAAGTATTCTTAGGTTACTCTGGATGATATGTGCATAGTCTTCCTGCAGTGGTTCTTTGGATGATTATATTTCACCCAAGTTGTTATATACTGTTGGGTTGTATTCCCATATTCCCCAATTAAGGCTTGATTCAGATTTCTCCATCTGAGTGTGATTTCTTTCCCCGACCAGGTTGTGATCAAGCAGGGCTTGTAAAGAAGTGTATAATTTGCTTATTTGTTGGATTATTTCTCCCTTTGTATTGAAAGTTGATGTAGAAATCTCTTGCAGAGCATTATATCCCCCGGTTATGACATTGTTGTTGTGTTCTCCCTGAGCAGCCATACAAGAGTAGTATATTTTCTAAGTTATGAGGCAACTGTCAACTTTTTAGGTTTTCTCTCACCATGTGTTGAGTATTGTATTAAAATTCCCACAATTTTAACTTCTTGTTATGATGTTAACTTCTTAAATTCCCCAATATGGATCAAGGATGATGTTTCCATTTAAAGTTATTCTCCCCATGAAGTTCCTTTGATCTTCCCTAAGAATTTTATACAACCGCCATTCTTGGTATTAAATAATGTATTTGGACTCCCCTCGGCGTGTGTGGCTTCATCTTCCCCAGAGAAGTGAGTACGACATCCCTAGTTGAAGTCTAGTAGATTAGGCATCATCTTCCCTAGTGAAGTCTGTATGATACTCCCCGGTGAAGCTAGGAGGAGTTTGTTATATCCATAGAGCTTTATACTTTATTGCTATCAGTTTGTGCTTTGGTTATTTTCAAGCCATGTTCCTTTCCCAAAGAAGATAAGCCGTGAAGTAGGACTTTGTTTCCTCATTTGGTAGCTTACTCTCTTACGGAATCTTCATCTTGGATGTGATTTAGCCGAGTGTTATCTTTACCCAAGTTTGTTTTGTCTGGTTATCTTCAATGTAGTATGCATGTTTTGTCAGCATATACATAACACCATACATTCATACATATATCATGCACAACTAAATTAAAATTCATTGCTCATTTTCATTCATTGATGTTTCTATTGATATTTTATTCCTGTTGCAGAATTGTGTTATCCTCTCTCCATTAGAATGTTAATCTTAATCAGAAAGTGTATACCCTTTCAATTTCCCCCACTGAGTTATCCCTCGTGGAAGAATTTTTCTTTAGCCTTCCTACCCAACTATTTACCTGGACGGGAATTAATCCCCATTTGAGTTTTATTCCTTATTGGGTGGTGTCTTGGTTGACTGTTTCACTCCATTTTTTTCCTGGTTTGAATTTTGGTCTCCGGTAGTGATGTTATTCTGATCTCTCTAGGCTGTGAAACCTAGATTGAGAATATGCATTTATTTTGTATGTGAAGACTTTATCTCCTCAGTAGGAATGTGTTGGCCTTCCCTCTGGAAGTAAAAATTCATCTCCTAGCAGTGTTATTGTAATCCTTCTCATAACGACAAGTGGTGATCTCTTTATTTGAGCAACCTGTACTTCCCCAGTAAGTCTATTAGTTCCCAAAGAAGCTTATTTTGTTTACTCTGGTGGATGGTGGTCTCTATGTTATGGGAGATAGTTCATTATTGAGTTTGATCGTACTTCAATGGATGGATGGTTTTTTTCAATATGTTAAACACAGTTCATTGAAAGATTATTACAGTAGTTTATTACCCTTTCCGAGTGATATCTTGGTCAAAGAAGAAACTCTTACCGTTCTTGGTGAAACCTATAAGTCATGTGAAGTTTATTATCCTTTTCAAGAGACATCTTGGTCAAAGAAGAAAATGTTACCGTTCTCGGTGAAATCCAGAAGTTGGTAAAGTCTGTTACCCTTTCCAGGAAGAATACCTTGGTTAAAGAAGAAGTTGAGACCCGTTCTAGGTGGAACGCCAAAGTTTTGAGAAACTTGTTATTATTAATACATATCTCTACCTTCATTGAAAGTTCATAGTTCACCTTCAGTAAAAGTCGGTGCATTCTTCGCTTATTACCTTCAGTGAAAGTTGGTAGTTCTCCTTCAGCAAAAGTTGGTGTATGTTTTAGTTGTTACCTTCAGCAAAAGTTGGTACATTCTGTTTTTTCTACCTTCATCCCTGAGTTGGTAATTCATATTCATTTGGTTAGTCGGTATTTACCTCTTTCTCCTTATTGGAATTTACCCCAATAGAGTTAAGTTGTTCCCAGTTATAAGTATTGATGTCAATCATTTGTTCCACGTCATAAGTACTGATGTCAATCATTTGTTCCTAGCCATAAGTACTGATGTCAATCATTTGTTCCCGATCATAAGTATTGATGTCAATCATTTGTTCCTAGTCATAAGTATTGATGTCAATCATTTGTTCCCAGTCATAAGTATTAATGTCAATCGTTTGTTCCCAGTCATAAGTATTGATATCAATCATTTGATCCCAGTGATAATTACTGACGCCAATCACTTGTTCCCAGTCATAAGTACGGATGTCAATCATTTGTTCCCAGTCATAAGTACTGATGTCGATCATTTGTTACCAGTCCTAGTACTGATGTTAATCGTTTGTTACTAGTCTCAATACTGATGTTTACTGTCATCCTTGAGTCGATATTATCTTATTGTTTCTACCTTCAACCCTGAGTTGGTAGTTTACTATTACCATGTGAATCAGAATTGCTCTATTTTTTCTACCTTCTCGGTGAGTTGATAGTTTGCTATATTTTGTTAATCAGCGTGTCCCATTGTTTTTTCCTTATTTATCGAGTTGATGTTACTTTGTTTCATCTTTGGGCCTTACCCCAATAGAGTTGAATCCTCTTTTCCCCAGCAAAGTTAATTGGTCTCCAATGGAATCAAATTTCTTTCCCCAATCGTGTTGGTAACCCTCTTCTTAAAGGTTACCTCCTTGGGGGCTTGTTGCTTACATTGTTAAGGATATCCCCATTAAAATTCTTACTTTGTATTCTGTCTTTTTAACTGTGATGTTGGCTTTTCCTATTCATAGTTATCCCCAGAGTCGTGTTGTCCCCAACGACTCATTTTCCTGGCCGAACTCTCTTTCTTAGTCTATAGGTATTATTTTTGCTTCCCTAAAGGTGTCTTGTTTCACCCGTGTGAAGTTTATCTTTTACATTCATAATCATGAGCACTGGATGGCATCTTAGGGCCAAAAACAGGGTTTGTTTTATATTTAAGTATCCTTAATCGCGTCAAGATAGAGATTTTAACTTCCGTATCTCTGGATAGAAGACACTTAATAAGAGTAATTGTTATACCCCAATTTTTTCCCTAATATTTTCTGTCATCTCATAGCATTACAATGCATCAGAATCACATTGTCTTCAAGCTTCGTTCAATATGGTTAAGGCGAGTTCGGTTACTTGGTTCTAAAGACTCTTCGAGATAGGTTCATGTATTTATTTTCATGCCTTCTTCGACAAATAATATCAAATTTTGATAAGTGTGAACATAGTCTGATTAGAATTTCACCATCTCAAGCTCAAGTGTTACGCCAGGCAGTAGCAAAGCAGAAACTCAGGGTTTTCGAGATTCAAGTGCACTCCTCATTTCTTTTCGAGCTTCACAATTAGTGACTCATCAATTAACCATTATGCCAAGCTCTCATATGTTCCATCATGCTTCAAATTGTAAAAAAAATCAAGCGTTTCAGTTGATTCAGGACAGTTTGAACAAGAAATCGGTATTTCATAGTGCGACTTCAAAAATTCATAACTTAACATCTGAAAATGGTTTGGGAATGTTTCTTCAGGCATTAGAACTGTCTTGAGATATTCTTTAATTCATTTGTTCAGGTTGGGGGCCAATTTTGTAAGGAAGATCCTCAAATGCACAAAATACCTGAAATCATGTTATATAGTGGATTTGCTGGTTCGCCGGTTTTAGGATGCTTAAAAATTTGTAACTTCTGACCGGAAAATCCTCTTTGAGTATCTCTTGGATAATTTGAACCATCTTGTTATCTTCTTCAATTTTCGTGTTTGGCTCGGAAGTCAATTCATTGAGGAAGATCTCCAAATGTGTGAATACTCTAAAGATATACAATGAAAATGGTGTGTTGAACCGCTGTTTTTCGAATGTTAAAAAATTCATAACTTCCTCCTGGTTCAATTTTTTTGATTGGTTCTTTAAGCGTAAAATATGTCTTGATATTGTACTCAATTCTTATGTTTGGTTCAGAACTTAATTCTTTGAAGAAGATCTCCAAAAGTTCGAATTACCTGAGAAAATTGCACCCCGAACTGATTATTTCTTGATCGTGTCGCTGATATTCAAAAAAATCATAACTTTCTCAATTTTCATCATATTGAGACAATTATTTAGGCAAGGTGTCATAAATTCTGTTAGCTACAACTATGCTTCAGGTCCCGAGTTCAGATTGTGCTTAGAAGGTTTCGGTTTATGGCTCGCTTCTTAATATGCGCATGAAAATGAGATGAAATTTTTAGTGCAGCCAAAAAACTCCATTGTTTCTCTCCATTCGAAAAATCATAACTCACTCGATTTTTTTCATATCAGAGCAATTCTTTTGGCGCGATGTCACAAATTTCGTCATCGACGATTTTGTTTCAAGTTTCCCGTCAGGATTATGCACCGAACGTCACGAGCTTGGGAGTTTGATCTCGAGTTTTACATAAAATAAGTCAACATTTTGCATTTTGTTCAAAAAATTCACTTTCCAAACAAGACTTAGGGGCTTTCCTTTATATTTTGGAAATTCAATTCATAACGACTTTTTGGCATTCACTATTCAAAATCACTCTAAATTCTCACAAAATTTCTCTTAATTCTCGCAAAGCAAGTAGCAAGAGAAGCAACTCCCTCCGTCGCCTTGCACTTCCACGCGTGCCTTCAACCCTTCCTCTCTCTCATCCATGACTGCCACCACTAGCCGGCGACTGCCACTCTCCTTCCCTCAAATCCAGAAAATGCCACCATCACACTTGGCGACCGCCACCCTCCTCTGGTCTTCTCCTTCTTCTTGCATGTTACTCCCTCCGTCTTTACAATTCCAGCGATCTCCTCTATCAAACGTTTAATTTATCTGATCCACTTCAAGTCTTCACATCACTTTGGTGAGAATTCTTGATTCTTCACTTGATCTAATTGTTTCATGAGATTTAATCGGTGACTTCACATTAATTGATTTGTTTATGAGTTGAATTTTTTAGATCTTGAAAATTGTTGAGGATGATGATGGATACATATGGAATTGGTTGAATGATTGATTAATTCATATAGATCTCATTGGATTTAATCAATAAATTTTTTATGGGATTTTAGTGTCGATGTGAATTTCGAGTTTGTTTGATTGTGAATTTTTTGTTGAGAATTAATTTTGAATTCATGTGTTGATGCAATTTTTAAGTCAATTAAATGATGATTTAATTTTTGACATGAAAAAAACTTTGTTCCGATTAATTGCATCAACACTTGAATAATTTTGTTTATTCTTGAAATCAACACTTTGATGTGAATTAATTGTTTTACAATTTGTTTGTAATTTCTTAGCAACGTTACTTGAATCGATAAATGTTTCTGATGTGTCAGATTATGAGTTTTAAACTCGATTTTGAGGGATATATGTTCATGTACATGTTGCTGCCCAGAAAATGAAAATACATTGTAAATTTCTTTTCAATTGTTTCTTAATATATACTTGAGCATAATTGTGTGTTTGTGGACCGTTGATGTTGAGATTTATCATTTTCGATGCAATTTTCCGAGCAATTTTTTGATACGGCGTAGTGTTTCCCGAAGTCGGTAAGTGTGCATAAACATGAAATTTAACTTTTGGTTAATTCATAGGTGAGCTTGCTTTGTAATTTGCATTTAGTTTTGATGATTTTAAATCATTTTTTTCTCGGTTCATGAAATGATGTAGTTGCTGCCCGAGAATTGATGTTAGAGTTCCGATGCTTGCTTTGATTTGTTTTACTCATGTTTAAGTCCCAATTTGGGTTGTGATATTGACTGTTTAATTGCAATTAACTTTCCTTGTTATTACTAACTCATCTTGTGATATTGTGCAAGGAATTTCAAGAGAGCTTTTAATCGATTAATTATTTCTTGATTATTCCATTTAAAAGAATTTTATTCCACTTTTTTTGTGGATTTGAGTTCTCTTCCGACGTGCTTGATTGTGATTCTCATTATATGATATATATATATATATATATATATATATATATATATATATATATATATATATATATATATATATATATTTCTTGTATTTTTGTCTAGATGTATATTTTTGTGCAGGTTTATTATTGTCGTGAGGATGTGTCCGATATACATTTCACATGTGATTTATTTTCACATTGTCAATGCTTTAGAGCCTATTCAAAGCACCTGAATCTGATTATTTTGTTTGTTGATTCTATCTTGCACAAAGACCATCGGGTTTCTTTGCTTTGATATTGCTTTGCTACGAACATTATTGTTCATTTGGTATTGTTTTTGTTTCTATTTACATCCCGTATTGTATTTTCTTTTCATTGCCATGAGAAGTAGGAATAGAGATGTATGACTGGGAGTCCCTACTTTAGGTGGGCAAATCTGTTTAAAATCCTCAAAGGAGGTAATGTTTGTGTTTATTCAAAGACCTCAAAATGAGGCAATGTTTGTGTTTGTTTAAAGACCTTAAAAGAGACAATTTTTCTAAAGTCCTCAAAGAATATAACTCCCCTCCCATGTTACTTTGTGCTTTCTATCGTGTCAATAAGTGGAGCAAAGGGCCCGCAATCGACTCCTACACTTTCTAGTCAGTGTCGTTCTTGACTCGTGTTATACGTTGATGCTTCAAACCATGATTATTTTTGTCCATTGAGTCAAATAAAGTGGAAAAGGATTTGTAACTAACCCCACCTTTTTTCATTCCTTTCGAAGATGTTAGCTCACGTTTCTTTAAGCGTTGATGCTTCAAGTTATTACTCGATATCGGTGCTTGAGTAAATCAAGTGGAAAGAGTTCCTTAATCCCACTTTTAAATCCATTGGATTCATTGTTTGTTGCTAGCTCACACTTGATTTTTGTTTTGGTTTCGGTTCAAATTTGTTCGATTGCACTTATGTTTGTGCTTTTCTTTAGATTATTGTATGTTCCCTTAGGACCACTTGTCTCGTTTGCGATTCAAGTTAGATATTAGGATTGGAATCCATGCATGCTAGCTTAGGTAGATGTTTCCCTTTGTTATCTAAACTTTAAGACCATCATCGTATGACAACACTAGGGATAGAACTAGGTTAGTCTCCTTTAGCTTTTTTTTCTCTTCCCCTTTTTACATAACTAAAACTAAAACTCTTTTTATTTGAAAAAATTCAAAACACTCTAACATTACTTAAATCCTTTTTCAAGATGAAAAACATCAATCAATACAAACCTTTTTTTCTTCAGACTTTACTTTTAAAACCATTTCAATAGGGACGTGCTTTAATAGCATCTTTCATGAAAAACATGCAACCAACCAAAACTTTTGAGGTTAACTACAAGTGTCTTGATCTCTCATTGCATGGAGAGGGTACGTAGGCACAAAGGTTCGCAACTGAGGCTGACACGGCCAATAAAACCTTTTTTTGTATATACGCTTTGCACATGTTCTTGATTAACTACTACATGATCTTTACCATGCACGTTCTTACTTGCCGGCATAGATTCAACCCTCCAAAGAGGTGTTGGAGAAAACATGAGGCCACTTTTAGTCATTCTACTGACATCTGCTATATTCTTGACAAATCGTGATGATTCAATATTTACCTCTATACCATCTTCCAACATAGTGGCATTATACTTCCAAGGAACAACCTTATCAGATTCATACAGAATCGACCCTCACAAACAAATTATCAAAGGAGTCACAACAATTTCCTTACTTTGGTCTGGAATATCAAATTGAGGAGAAATAACAGCTACTTCATCTTCCCAATGTTTAGTACTGACCTGCAACACACCCTGGTCCATCAAGCCTTGAATGTCCTTTTTCACTAATGCACATCCTTCAAGATTTTGCTCACACAACTGGAAATTTGTATGATCATATTTGAACAAATCAACCTTGCATAACTAGGCATGCACATCAGCCAAAAGAGTCTTCACCAAATTAACATAAGAAATCAAATACTCTCCAAGACAAGCTTATAGAGGGTCCACCATGCTCTGGTAAAGGATTGACTTGCACATTAGGTCCAATATCTCAGAACTTCAACATACCATTCTTGAAGAGCTTATGAACTTCTGCTTTCAACTAGAAATAGGTCTCAAGATCATGCCCCATTGCTCCATGATGATAAGCACAGGGAGCTTCGGGTTTATACCACCATGGAAGTGGATTCAAAATAGCTGAAGGAGATCTAGTCTAGATCAGCCTTTTTTGCAATAAAGTTGGATATAATTCCGTATAAGTCATAGGAATATGATCAAATTAAACCTTCCTATGGGAACGGGCTTGCTGATTGTGATTAGGTTGTTGATAAGTTTGAACACCATGAGTTGGATTAACTACCAATGTTATTGCAATGACATTAGGTTGCTGATAATAATGTTTCTAAGATTGATTTTTTGATTACTTCCACTTTTGTGTCTTCGATGCCTTCCCCCTTGATAAATAAAATTGGTTTCCCACTCTTTCTTCTTTTGGAAATTGTTACCATACTTCTTTGTTCCACTTGATGAACTTGCTTCTTTTTTTAGACGACCCTCTCTGACACCTTCTTCCAATCTAATTCTCATACCAACCATTTCAGTGAAATCATTAAGAGCACTAGAAACCATCCTTTCATAGTAGAAAGAACTCAAAGTTTTGAGAAACATCTTTGTTATTTCCTTCTCCTCCATCGAAGGGTTAATCTAAGCAGCAACTTCACGCTATCTTTGCGCGTACTCTTTATGATTATTTGTCCTTCCATGACATGGCACGAAGTTGGTCATGATTAGGAGCCACATCCAAATTATACTTGTACCGACATATGAAATCCTTACTGAGGTCATTGAAAGAACTGATATGAGCACTGTCCAACCCCATATACCACTTCAAAGATGCATCAGTCAAACTATCTTGGAAATAGTGAATCAACAACTTGTTATCATGTGTGTGAGTATCCATATTCCGACAATACATAATCAAATGACTCTGAAGATAGGAGTTACCCTTGTACTTTTCAAAGTCATAGACCTTGAACTTGACAGGGATCTTGACATTAGGTACCAAGAACAAATCATGAGCATTCTTACCAAACAACTCTTTCCCCTTCACAAGTTTCATCTCTTTCTGCAATTCTTGAAACTGGTCCTGGCACTCACCCATTTTCTCATGAACACCCAAATTCACACTAGGAGCAACGTGGTAAATAGGATCCTCTACCTATGGCACATCATGCACAACTATAGGAGTGGTTACCATTATGAGATGAACTACGGGAACATGACTTACCAAAGGAGCTTCAACAGTAGGGTTCTAGATTTTAGACATAAAGTAGTAAGGCGTACCCTAGAGATAACTAGAAGGCATCTGATTCTGACGCGGAGGTTCGGTAGGTATAGTAGATAAAACAAGAGGCATTGCAATTTTGGATATAACAATCACTTGAGGTTTAGGCGGAGGTGGAGGAAGATGTTAGACTGCTACAAAGGATTCTAATAGACCAGTCATTATGTACATTCCTATTCTCAAAGCATTGACTTCCTGACGAAGATCTCTTTGATCTTGTTCAAGTGTATCCATCTTTCATCTTGAATTGGAACAATTATTGTACCGGTGGATCAGCTTGTCTTCTATGAAGGCAAAGGAAAACAAATGAGACTCTAGAAAACTTGCAGAAAGCAAGACCAATGATGCAAATGATGCATGGAATGCAAGTGAGGAAGATGGTTTAATTTATTATTTTTATGTTTTCAAAGAACTAAATAATAATAGACATATTTCAAACACAATAAGTAATAACACATTTAAAAGAAAACTCAAGCTTTTATTTCATTGAAAATCCTATAAGGATTACAATTCCAGTTCATAGCTCCAAGACAATCCTAAACAAAAGACATAAACTAAGCCCTAGGATCTGAGGGAACCACAACTAAAGCAGACCCATCTCTATGCTAGAACTTCTCCTTGAGCTTTCTAATCTAAGCTTCAAAGACAATCTTCATTTCAAAAAAAATTTCAAGATCTTGTGAACAAAACCTTTCCAAGCGCCTGACCTAGCCTGAGTATCTTAAAGCTCTTTATTATGTTGAGGCAATAGGTTATTGGAGGAAAATAAATACTCTTCAACTCTTTTCCTTTTCTTCCCATGTTGCTCAAGAAAATCATCCTTCTGGCGAAGCAGATTATCTTCCTCCTTCAATTGCCTTTGTAGCTCTAACTTCTCCACATTTTAAACATGAAAATAGATCTGCCAAGCATCCTTTTCTTGCTTCATCTGATCCAAAGAAACTTGGAGTCCTTCCATATCTTCTATTGGAACAAGAGTGAATCCTATGACTTTAGGGAACATAGGTTCTTCAGGAGGATAAGGAATTTTGATCTCAATAGCTCTTGCTTCCACCCACTAAATGTAAGGCTCCAAGGCAACACAATCCTTCTTTCCTAATTCATCTTTTCCTTTTCTATGAATCTTATGCCAGTCACAATCAATATTCTCATTCAACCTTTTGCTATCAACACATTCTTAAATGAAGAACTCGTCTAAATAATGTTGTTTGGTTTATCCTTCATAGCATATCCAAGCTGACATCAAGCCAAAATCGAATTGTAGTTGATACCTCCTTTTGTACCAAGAAGAGGTACATTAGAGAATGCACCACAACTATCAATAATCTTCATGTAATTGTAAACTATAGAATACCAAGTTAAATATGCATTGGTGAGATACATAATCCTTTGAGACCACCTCAAATGATTCTTGCTGTCTCTTAATAAGCTGGACTGCGGAAAGTGAGAAATAAACCACTTGTACAATAAAGGTGTGCAACACATAACAATCCCTCCTTTCTTCTCTGTTATGTGATTGATAAAATAGTAGGTATCTGCGAGAAAAGTAGGAACTGGATTCTGAATCAGAAAGATACAGATGGCATTGATATTTATAAAGTTATCAATTTTAGGAAATAGAATTATGCCATAGATAAGCAAAGTGAGAACAACCTCAAAAGAAACCATGCTCCATGCACTAGCAAGACTAGCATCCTTCTCCATCAAGAACTTGGTAGGTAGACCAAGAATACCTCCTTTAGTTATAAGATTAGCATCAATCTCACATTTTCTCAAATATACAGCTCATCTGATGACACGAGACTTAGGGACCTCCTTTAAACCATTGAATTGTATGTGATATAATATAGGAAATCCAAGAATACTCCTCCAAGGTAGGTGCAAGATGATAATCAGGGAAAGTGAAACACATATATGTTGAATCATAGAACTGGACCAAGGTGTACAAAATTCCATCTTCTGCATAAGTATTCAACACAGTCAGAAGTCTTTGATACTGTAGCGATAGAAATGTTTAAGACTGAGCCATTAGATTGACTAGACTTATGCAGATCAAAATAAAAATCGCCACCGTGCTTTATTGTTTCCAAAGGAATGGGAAAAGAGCGAGTAACCCAAAAAAAAGAGGGGGAAATATTCAAGATAATGGGGTTGGTTATGCAAAGGGAAGGTATTAGCACCCTAAACATCTACGGTACTCCGCAGGAACCTCTTTGTAAAAATCTGTATATTTTGGATATAAAATGTTGTATGAAAAATAAATGGTGGAGGTGAGAAAAGAAGTATATATTTTTTATGATTTTTGCACCCGCTGCGGTTGCGAACCTTTAGTGCCTACGTACCATCTTTCGTGCAGTAGGGGATCAGGGTACACGTAGTTCACCTTTTGAAAATTTTAAAACACAAGTGTGTTGGTTAATTTAATGAGATAAGACATCATTGTCATTGTCCGTGTGGAAAACAAACTTACTACCCACAATCATGAGAAAGGAGAATTTGCATCATCTCAAAGTGGAGGATATGGCTTGGATTTTTAAAATCAATAATGCCTCACACAACACCCAAGTGGAAAATATCTATCTTCACTACATCTTGTAGAAGTATAGTTGTTTGCATCACTACAAGGATTGACAAGAGTCTAATCTTTTGAGAAAGGTTTTAAGCCAAAAATGGCAAAATGGTTTGAAATGAGATTGGTTGACTTTTAGTCTTCTCACAAAAAATGTCAAGGTTTTATTAAATTGATTGAGGTTTATTTATGAAAATGATTTTGAAAATGCATGGACCTAAGTCCAAGTTTATTATGAAAGTGGTTCAAGTTTAGAAACAAGAAGGGTTTTCAAAAGGAGGGAGAAGATTTTTGAAATTAAAGAAGATGGGAGGAGAAGAAGAGACTATCCTAAAGAATACGGTAAAAGCTAGGGATAAGAACCATCTAAACAACAAGAAGCTAATACTTGACATTATGAGTCAAGATAGAATTCCAATTCCTTGGATTGATACCAAAAAAGTAAAGATACTAGACCTCTTGAGAGAACCAAACTTCAAGTGTATTAAGTATTCACAAAAATTGGGCAGAGTAACGACTGTATACGGGTGAATTCCAGATTACAAACAAAGAATGTAATCACAATAACCTGCACACAAAACAAACAAATAACCCAATGTATTGAAGTAAACCTCAAGACCTCCATACAAAATACCAATTAAGGTCACAAGGTCTCCAACATAAGTCAAGATTTTTAATCCTAAGTCCAAGAAGTCAAATACTCCATAATACCCAGAATAGTAACCAAATAGTCCAAATATCATTAGAGGATTTTTTAGGGTTCATGTTGATTATTAGGTGTCTTAAAAAAGAAAAGAAAGGCTCGAGTGAGCAAAATAAAAATAACAAGAATGTAAATACTCAAGTGAGCAAAATGAAAATAGCATGAAATGTAATGCTTTAAGTAAATGGTACATAAAGCATAAAAAATAAAAGCATAAAGTAAAATCAATTGTATAATTAGTGGTTAGTTGGATGACCATCTTGAAACTTGAATTTGGAACTCATTAGAGGACTGGTAGAACCAAAGCCTCCATACAACAAGTTGCATTTGCTTTTTGTCAAGTATATCATCCATTTGGAATCCTCAAAAGTACCATTTAATGATCAATGATGTTTAAGTGATCCGCGTTGACCAAAAGTATTATAGATCCATTAGAGGATTGGTAGAACCAAAGCCTCCACACAATTAATCTTAAGTTTATTGGATCAAAGAGATCAAATTAACATACTTGGGCTTGCAAACATAAGTTTGGGTCACAAATGTTCATTTATTCGAATCGGGACAAAATTTAGCGCTATGTTAAGCAATTGTAAGTGGACATATGTAGAAGTCACACCTATTTTGAGGCCGGTCAATAGCAATCTATGCACCATTTGTTTTGAGTCATGATATAGAGATCATGCTCCAATAACACTTAGTGCAATAAGAAAGGGATGAGATGAAGAGGGATGGGAAAGAATGCTTACCACATTTGAATTAAATTTTAATCAAACTATTATTAAAATCATTCATCCATTTTTATAGAGTTAAACTCAACACCATAGATTCAATGATGTTAACAAAGTTCATGATCAACAATTCAACCCAAGATCAGCCAGAAAATAATCACAAAATAATATTGCATTTAATATATACATTAAAAAGGGTTTTAAAATGTTTTAAAATAAAAAATAAAAGAGAAAAATATCAACCATGTTCAAATTAATCAAGAAATAATAAGTAAGACCATAGAAAAATCAGAGATAAACTCAAATATTTTTTAAAATTTTTTGGTAATTTTTTTAAGTCAGCAACCATTTTTAAACTAATTAAAATTGCTCAAATAAATAGAAAATAGATCAAAAATAATAAATATCAATATAAAATTCCATAAAATTTTCAAAAAGTCAGAAATACGTGAAATGATATTTATGAATTTTTTTAGAATTAAAAAATGTCAGAAAATATTTTTAAAGTGATTAAAAGGGAGAAAATAATGCAAAAAATATAAAAAATATATCAAATGTCAAAATAAAAATGTGAAAATATAGTCATGAGATCAGAAATAATTCAAAGTATTTTTGTGAATTTTTTCATAATTTTTGGATAAAAAATAAAAGAGTTATGAATTTTTGAAAATTGAATCAATTAAAATATAAAATCAGAAAATAAAATAAAACCAAAAAGATATGGGCCGTCAGATCATAGTCAAAACGCGTTAGTAAGTTAATCCAATGAACCACACGCGTTGTACTTTATGTGGACCTTAGTGAGATACGCATAGTATCAGAAAAAGGGCAACCAATGAAATTAAAACGTTTGGCACGCTATCATTGGCTGAGACGAGACATGTTATTGTCTTCAATCTCCAGCCACCCTGCAATGGAGATTTTGTGAGATCCTTCAAATGGAAAAATTAGGATCTCAGACCAGTATCATTGGATTCGTCTCTTCAAGACGATCCTAACACCACCATCGCACTGAATTTATATAAGGTATGCAAAGAGATATGAATCAAAAACCCAGAAAATAGCGAACACCTTCAATTTGAGATTTCTCTCTCAATTCTCAATGGATTTAAAAATTGTAAGAAGCACAAGAATCAGGAGAAGGAGTAGAACATGTTAGTAATTCATTTGGATCCAAATGATGGAGAATTCTACCTTTTCAAAGTTCAAGAAAGAAGCTCTGAAACTGGACTTCTTTAGCTTGAATTATAGCTCGTTTTGCTTGGTTTAAGTGCTGGAGAGTTTGTATGATGCTTAAGGAAGATGAATATGCAAAGAATTTTGGAAGAAAAGGCTGGAATCTCAGAAATTGATTTCAAAAATTTGAAGTTCGTGTGAGGTTTTGATAGAGTGTTTTTGGCTCTCAAAGCTTGAGGAAATAAATGGGGGATGACCCTCTATCTATAGGGAATCAAATGGAATGTTCAAGCGTGTGAAATGATGAAGTTTGGAGGGAAATCGTGTGAGCCTGATGCACGGGCAAAGTGTGATCTGATTTGCATCAAAACTCATCCAATCCTTGCATTTTAAGGCTCTAATACACTTTGGAAATTTGCTTAAACATGTTTAGATCACAAACGCGTGCTAATTTGATTTTTAGAGGCCAAAACATGAATTTCAAATTCTGATTTATAAAGATACTTTAGTTCCAAGTTATCAAGTTCAATACAATGGCATTCTCAGCTAAAGGGGTCTTAAGGCATGATTCTTGATTCTTTAGAAAGATGAGATTACAATCTTTGAAATGGAAAAAGAATGGAATCAAATGGATGCTTGAGCTGAAAGTTGTATTGAGTCAAAGTTGGGGAAAAAATGTTGACTTCCCATACTTAGAAATATTTCAAATTTTTCTACAAAAGTGACCTATAATGTTTTGCATCCAAGCGTGGCCTTCCACTTGGAATTTGCTCTTGAACAAAAAAGATGTAATTAAATAGACCTCTTAAATTACACTTTGAAACTTGAACCATTCAAAATCTCCAAAAATTGAGAGAGTTATGAATTGTTGAAGTTGGCAAAAAATCATGAAATGACATATAATCTTTTGTATTCTTAGGGCATCTTCCATCCATTTTCACACTTTGAATATAAAGAAGGAATAAAGTTCAAATCCTCAAGATCATTATGGAAAAAGAGTGGGCTTAAAGTGATAAAAATTGGCCAAGTTATGATCATTTGAAGTCACACATGAGAAATTGGGGGTCATCTGGAGGACTTGTAATCTTTCTTCATCATCAAGTTTCTTCCACATGAAAACTCCTTGAAGATTTTGAAGTTATTTGTTAATAACCCTTTGAAGAGAAGTATGTCTTTGGAATCACTCAAAAATACAAAAGTATGAGCAAGATATACTTCTTTGAAGTTCAAAACCCTAGCTCCTAGATCAAGAGAATGCTTTGAGGAACTTTGACAATTTTGAACAACCTTCTTGTACCAACACTTTTGCTTTGTAAATAGAAGTTGTTGAGAATGATAATGAGAACTCATAGCCACCAAAACCACTTCCATATCTTGAGAATTGAGAGAAATATGCACTTGTGACCAAGGGGAACAAAGTCTTGTCCAAACATGACTACTTCTTCAATCAACCCCTTGTGCTTTTGAATCAATCTTGATAACTATTAAATGTGGTGAACCAAGATAAACCTTGCCATGCCATTTCTTCCAAAACAACTTCAATGGTGAGGTTTGGACTTCTCAAGCTCTATTTACTAGGTCATGGAAATAAATTCATGAACCCATGGATCAACTTGCTAAGCCACATTGCCTTTACCTACATTATTAACAAGTAAGACAAACCAAAATTGCATTTTATTAATTAAAAATAAAATCAAGACAAAATATTCATGATCACAAAAGAAAACAAATCAAGATGCTTGATGATTCCTCAAAGATAAAAACTAAAGATAAGGAGGAGGACCAAAAGCCCTAATGTGATCTTGTTGTGATTGAATCAATATGGTATGATGAGGGGATCTTAGGGGAAAAAATTAGGGTACAACAACTGCCCTTATTTAAGTTTCTTCTATCTGGAGATACGAAGGTTAAAAATCTTTGTGTCGACGCGATCGAAGATACTTAAATATAAAACAAACCCTATTTTTGGCCCTAAGATGCCATGCAATGCTTATGAATATGAATGCACATGTACAACTTCAAAGGGATGCAAAACACCATTGGAGATGTAACAAAATAAAGAAACAAGAGGTAAACCCGACCAGGAAAATAAATTACTGGTGGATCAAAAGACCCTAATTATAGAGGATGATAAAAAGTCAAAGGATACACCCACTTTTACTGAAGGTGAAACTACCAACGTTCCCCGAGGGTAGACAGAGGAAAGAAAATAACACCACCAACATTCACTGAAGGTGACCTTCCATCTTTCACTGAAGGTAGAGAGAAAATATATCATAGCACCGCCGTTCACTGACGATGAACTACCAATGTTCACTAAGGGTAGTAAAAAGATAACAATCACCAACTTTCACTGAAGGTGACCTACCAACGTTTACTGAAGGTAGAGAGAAAATATATCATAGCATTGTCGTTCACTAATGATGAACTACCAACGTTCAATGAGGGTAGCAAAAAGATAAAAATCATCGACATTTACTGCCGAAGACCTACCAACTTTCACTGAAGGTAGAGAGAAAATATATCATAACACCGCCGTTCACTGACGATAAACTACCAACGTTTACTGAGGGTAGAAAAAAGATAACAATCACCAACTTTTATTGAAGGTGACCTACCAACTTTCATTGAAGGTAGAGAGAAAATATATCATAGCACCACCTCACTGACGATGAACTACCAACATTCACTGAGGGTAGCAAAAATATAACAATCACCAACTTTCACTGAAGGCGACCTACCAACTTTCATTGAAGGTAGAGAGAAAATATATCATAGCACCTTTGTTCACTGACGATGAACTACCAATGTTCACTGAGGGTAGAAAAAAGATAACAATCATTGACGTTCACTATCGAAGACCTACCAACTTTCACTGAAGGTAGAGAGAAAATATATCATAGCACCTCCGTTCATTGATGATGAACTACCAATGTTCATTGAGGGTAGAAAAAAATAATAATCACCAACTTTCACTGAAGGTGACCTACCAACTTTCACTGAAGGTAGAAGAGAAAATATATCATAGCATCTCCGTTAACTGACGATGAACTACCAACATTCATTGAAGGTAGAAAAAAGATAACAAGTTTCCCCAAAATTCTGGCATTTCACCTAGAACGGGTCTCAACTTCTTCTTTAAGCAAGGCACTCTTCCTAGAAAGGGTAATATATAAGTTGTCTCAAATAAAGAGACCTTCTACTTGCTGTTATAGGAAGGATTGTAAAAAATGACTTTTTGGGGAAAGCAATATGGCTTCCTGGGGAGTGAATCATGACTTCCTGGGGAAATGCCAACATATTCCTGCTGAGGAGATAAAAGTCTTCTCGTGCAAAATAAATGCACATTCTCAAACAAAAACTCGAAGCTTCCAGACATCCAAAGTAATAAAAATGCTGAGAAACAAAGATTCAATCCAAAAATAAACTGGAGTAAAATGGTCTACCAAAATATATCCTTTGAGAAATAAAATCAAGAGGGAAACCCAATCTATCCAGACAAAGAGCTATACAGGAAGGCTAGAGAAAAAATCTTCCACGAGAGATAACTCAGTGGGGAAATTGAAAGAATATACACTTTCTGCTTAAGGCCAACACTCTATTGGAGGGAGGACAACACAACTCTGTAAAACATGGTGATATGTCAACAAGATATTAATGTTAATGAACAATGATTTGCTAAATTTAAATATGCATGATGTATGTATGAACGTATGAGTGTTATTATGTATATGCTGACAAAACAAACATATTACACTAGGGGTAAACAAGCAAAACCAACTCGGAAACAAACAACACTCAGCTAAATCATATCCAAGATGAACATTCCATAAGAAAATAAGCACCAACTGAGGAAACAAAATCCTACTGCATGGCTTAATTTCACTGGGGAGAATCATAATATAGCGACAAAACAGTACAAATATAGGGACATAACATCCTTCTCCAGGCATCACCAGCGAATAGCACTCAAACTTCAACGGGGAAAAATGTTTTCAAATGTAACACTTCTACTGGGGATTGCAAAACTTATTTCAAATAAAGCAGATGGACACCAAATCATCAAAACATTCACTGGGGAATTCAGGCCCACTTTGAAGGAGGAAAAAACATACAAACTTCAATAAGGCGTATAACCCTTCACCATCGAGACATCTATCGGGGACTTCGTGCTGACTCCATTGAGGAGGTCAACACCACATCATCAAAGGAGAAACCAATATACGTTCTTCACTGGAGAAACCAGAGACACGTGTTCTTTGAAATTAATTATTGTACCAACTTCTCTGGGAAGAAATAACTTCTATCAAGTAAGCGAAACCTTCACTGGAGAAATCTTGGATTGAGTCTTCATATCATGCAAACTCAAAAAAGAAGGAAAATGGACCAAGACTTGACTGGGACCACTGGAGTCACAAACCCAATACAGCGAAAACATCCTGAGAAAATCTTCCCTGGGAAACAAAACTTCTCAAAACTACTGGAGTTCATCCGTCCCTGAGATTACCACTTTTGTTTTCCTCTTGAATCACAAAATCTAAAGTAAAAGTAAATTGTAAATTCTTTTTGAAAAACAATTTTTTATTTAATCTTTTCGCTTTCAAAATTAGTATCAATAATAAATGGAGTCTTTGCAAGCTAAATAAAACAAGAAATACAAAGAATTGGGGAAAAGCTCAAATTTCATTGATAGAATGGTAGTCTGCGAATGGAGAGACTCCATGGATGATTACAAATTTCAGAAAATGGTAATATATAATGGAAAAGATACATTGAGATACAATTATCACTATCCCCTCTAACAACTTTTGAAATCCTGAGCAGCAACTTCTGTTAAAGTATGGTAAGGATCCAAGAAGATTGTTGCTTCAACGATCAAGTCTCGTCTGATGTAGTTACTTGCCAAGAAAATCCCTAACATTTGCCTAAGCTTCCCTTGCGGGTTTTTAACTTAGCGGGAAATTTTATTCTGTTTATGTCTCTAATTTTTGCCTAGACCTCCCTTTCAGGTTTTCAGCCTACCGAGACGCTCCTTTTTGCCTAAGCCGCCCTTTCAGGTTTTCAACTTAGCGAGTTGTTCTTTTATTTCTTTAGGCAGAGTATTTCTTGATTGCATCAGCATTCATGGGACATGGGAACTCTTCGCCATCCATAGTTTTAAGAATTAATGCACCGCCAGAAAAGGCTTTCTTAACAACATATGGGCCTTCAAAATTTGGAGTCCACTTGCCCCTAGAATCAACGTTAAAAGACATGATCTTCCTGAGCACGAGGTCTCCATCTCTGAATTCACGAGGTTTGACCTTCTTATAAAAAGCTTTCTTCATTCTCTTCTAGTATAGTTGCCCATGACACAAAGCTGTCATTCTCTTCTCTTCGATCAAATTCAATTGGTCAAACTTGTTCTAGACCCATTCAGACTCTGACAACTTAGTATCCATTATCACACGCAAAGAGGGAATCTTGACCTCAATTGGGAGTACCGCTTCCATTCCATACACAAAGGAGAACATGGTTGCTCTTGTTGAAGTGCGGACAGATGTCTGATATCCATGCAAAGCGAAAGGGAGCATTTCATGCCAATATTTATAAGTAACAACCATCTTTTAGATAATCTTCTTGATATTTTTATTAGCAGCTTCAACATCCCCATTCATTTTTGACATGTACAGAGATGAATTGTGATGCACAATCTTGAATTCCTCATAAAGTTCTGTCATTATCTTGTTGTTCAGATTCAAGCCATTTTCAGTGATAATTCTGCTTGGAACACCATACCGACATATAAGATTATTCTTAATGAAGTGCACAACCACCTGCTTGGTAACGTTATCATATGAAGCAGCTTCCACCCATTTGGTGAAGTAACCAATTGCTACCAAGATGAAACAGTGTCCATTTGAAGCTTTGGGTTCTATCATCCCAATCATGTCAATTCCCCACATAGAGAAAGGCCACAGGGAAGAGATCACATTGAGAAGTGTGGGAGGCACATGAACCTTGTCAGCATAAATCTGGCATTTATGACACTTCTTTGCAAATTTGTAACAGTCAGATTCCATTGTCAGCCAATAGTAACCTGCCCTTAGCATCTTTTTAGCCATCGAATATCCATTGGCATGTGTGCCAAATGAGCCCTCATGAACCTCATGCATCAACATGTCTACTTCGTGTATATCCATGCATCTAAGCGGGACCATGTCATAATTTCTCTTATACAACACATTTTCACTGAGGAAGAAACTACCAGCTAATCTTCTCAATGTCTTTTTATCTTTATTCGATGCACCAATCGGGTATTCCTGAGTTTGAAGAAAATGATTGATATCATGATACCAAGGTTTCTCATTCACTACCTCCTCTATTGTAAACACATAAGCGGCCATACCCAGTCGCCAATCCATAATTCGAGGTATATCATTCCAAGTATTTATTTGATACATAGAAGCCAGAGTTGCTAGAGCATCCGTCATTTGATTTTCATCTCTAGGAATATGATGGAATTCAAATTTATTAAAGAAGGGTAACAATCTTCTAGCATAATCTTTGTAAGGGATCAAGCCAAGGTGACGAGTATCCCATTCTCCTTTAATTTGATTTATTACCAAAGCTGAACCGACATACACATCTAAAATTTTAATTTTGAGATCAATAGCTTCCTCGAGACCCATGATGCAAGCCTCAAATTCTGCCATATTATTAGTACAATCAAATGTCAACCTTGCAGTAAAAGGGATGTGCGATCCATGCAGAGTGACAATCACAACACTAATTCCTTTACCATAAGCATTCAAATCTCCATCAAATATCATACTCCAACGAGATTCAGGATCAAGACCTTCCTCAGGCAATGGTTCTTCACAATCTTTTACTTTCAGAAACATCACATCCTCATCGGGAAAATCATACTTCACAGACTGATAATCATCAATTGGCTGGTAAGCAAGTTAATTTGCTAACACGCTGCTTTTAATAGCCTTTTGAGTACGGTATGCGATATCATACTCAGATAACAGCATCTGCTAGCGGGAAATTCTCCCAGTAAGAGCAGGTTTTTCAAAAATGTACTTGATTCGATCCATTTTGGAGATCAACCAAGTAGTGTGATTCAACATATACTGCCGCAAACGTTTTGCCATCTAGGCCAGAGCACAACATGTCTTTTCCGGTATGGAATACCACGATTCACAATCAGTAAACTTTTTACTCAGATAATAAATGGCATGCTCTTTCTTCCCTGTTTCATCTTGTTGTCCCAGAATACAACCCATGGAATTATCTAACACTGTCAGATACATAATCAATGGTCTTCCTTCAACAGGAGGGAGCAAGATAAAAGGTTCAAGCAAATATTCTTTAATACTTTCAAATTCCCTTTGGCAGTCATCGGTTCACACGCAACCTTGATCTTTCTTTAACAACTTAAAGTTTGCTTCACACGTTGCAGTCATGTGGGAAATGAATCTGAAGATATAATTAAAACGCTCGAGGAATCCACTGACTTGCTTTTCAGTTCTCGGTGCTGGAATTTCTTGAATTGCTTTGACTTTGTTAGGGTCAACTTTAATTCCCTCCTAGCTAACAATGAAACCCAACAACTTCCCTGATTGAACACTGAAGGTACATTTATTTGGATTCAAGCGGAGCCGATACTTCCTCAAACGTTGAAACAACTTCAATAAATCTTCTACATGCCCTTCTTCAGTCTGGGATTTAGCAATCATGTCATCGATGTATACCTCAATTTTCTTGTGCATCAGGTCATGGAATAAGGTTGTCATAGCCCTCTGGTACATTGCACCAGCGCTCTTCAACCCGAAGGGCATCACTCTGTAACAGAATGTTCCCTAGGGTGTGATAAATGTTGCTTTTTCCATGTCCTCTAGAGCCATTCTTATTTTATTTTACCCGGAATATTCGTCCATGAACGAGAAAACTTTGAATTTTGTTGTGCTACCCACTAACATATCAATATGTGGCAACGGAAAATCATCTTTTAGACTAGCTTTATTTAGATCTCTGTGATCTATGCACATGCGAACTTTTTCATCTTTCTTCGGTACTGGGACAATATTGGAAATCCATTGAGGGTACCCTTATGTCACAAGAAAACTGACATTAATCTGCTTTAGAACTTCCTCTTTGATCTTTACTGCCATATCTGGGTGAGTTGTTCTCAACTTCTGTTTGATTGGTGGACACTCTGGCTTCAACGGCAAACGGTATTCTACAATATATGTATCTAGACCAGGCATATCTTGGTAAGACCAATAAAAAATGTCCACATACTCTTTCAACATCTCGATCAACCTGCTCTTCACGTCAGGATGCAACAATGCTCTAATCTTGACTTCCTTCGGATCTTCTTCTGAACCCAAATTAATTACTTCCAATGGTTCTTTATATGGTTGAATGGAATTCTCCTCGCGCTCAAGCAAACGTGAGACCTCTTCTGGAATCTCATCACAGTCTTCTTCTTCGGCCCTATACATAGGACATTCAAAGTTGGGAGAGGGTGCAGGGTCATTGTATTCAACATGTTTTTTAATTAATCTGCACATAAGATTTATGATTGCTTTTAGAAACTGACACATATAACAAGTGATCATGCATATTGAATTTCATTTATTATTCATTTTGAAAGGTTTTTTCTGATTACCATTTTCCAAGAAAAAGGAAAAAAATGAAAACACAATTTGGGAAACAAGGACAACTTTTATTATTAATTTAAAAAATCACAGCAAACGGATAAGCCCATACAATATCAATACTTTCACCTTGGGTAAAGTGAAAGCTTTTCAAAAAGATTAACAAAACAAATTACTTTGAAACATGTATGCAAGAGGGAACATCAATGGTGATCCAGTTCTGAACCCTAACTCTGTGCGTCACATAATTCGGCATTTCTGGCTCTGCTTCATCTTCCACAATGGGATTAATCCCGGAGACAATTAGATGTAGATAACCCCCGCTACAGAAGATGTCTTGATACTTGCCTGCAACAGACTCCTGCTTCATGCTCTTACCTTTATCATTATTCATAGAGAACCCCAAGCCGACTCTATTCTTGTTTACCGGTGGATCCATAATCTGTCCCCAAACATCATTATGGCCATTACACACAACCTGTTGTGCATCCTTAAGCGAAACCATGGAATTCTAATTTTCTCTTATGTTGTCAATGGATAAGGCTTGGAATTGGGTTCCAACAGCAGCTTCATCCGCCTCCACAATGCTGAAAGAGGACAAATGAGATATCAATAATGCCTATTCTCCATTTATAATTACCACTTTTCCTTCTCCTACAAACTTCAACTTCTGGTGTAAATTTGAAGTGATAGCCCCTGCTTCATGTATCCACGACCGTCCCAGCAAGCAGCTATAAGCGGGTACAATATCCATGACCTGGAAAGTAATCTGAAACAAATGTGGGCCTATATGAATAGGCAAGTCCACTTCACCAATAACAGATTTCCTTGATCCATCAAACGCTTTCACAATAATGCCACGTGGGCGCATGGGAATTCCTTGATATTTCAACTTCATAAATGTGCTCCTCGGTATAACGTTCAATACGGATCCATTATCAATCAGCACATAGGATATTGAATCATTCTTGCAATTCATAGAGATGTGGAGGGCCAGGTTGTGATTCCTTCCTTCATATGGAAATTCATCGTCGCAAAAAATCATTTTATTACATGATGTAATGTTCCCCACAACATTGCTGAATTGGTCTACAGGCTTGTCACTCTCCACAAAAGCTTGGTCCAATACCCTCATCAACGATTCTCTGTGAGCAGAGGAGTTCATCAATAAAGCCAAGATGGATATTTTTGAAGGAGTCTGCAGTATCTGATCTACAATTATGTAGTCACTTATCTTGATTATCTTCAAAATATCATCCACTTCTTTTTCTAGCATAGCCCCACTACATTTACCCGTAACCTTATTGGGTTCAACATTTTCAACAATTTTGTTTCCAACGCTAACATCTCCACGAACCACTGGCGCAAATACACGACCGATGCGGGTCACTCTGCTAGTCTCAGCAATACTTCCAACATCAGGAATTGGCTGGATGGGAACTTCCACACCATCCTCTAAGATTGTAACGTTATATTTGTAGGGTACAGCCTTATCTGACTTGTAGGGGATAGGACACATCAAACTAATCACCAATGGAGTAATAATTGACTTGCTCTGATATTCGACTTCAAAAGGGGTAGGCGCACCGAAACATGGCACAATAACATTTACTCCCTCTTCAACACAGCCAATTATTATGGAGTCATCTCTTGAAAACAAATCCTCCTCTGAGGAGAAATACTCATCTGCAGGGGCATACTCATTATCAGACTCTTCTTCAGCCAAACAGACCTCAATCACATCAACCTCATGGTAATCTTCCCTTTGACCTGTAACCTTGATGGTTTCATTATCCAACAAAAACTGAATACCTTTCCTTACAATTGAACATCCCCGGGAGTCCAGGCAGAAAATTCGGCAAGATCCATACCGATGTTCCACCTGACCAGCCATGTGGCAGAAAGTAGCATGCAATTGTACAAGATCCTCATTCATATATTCCACATCAAAAATTATGAACTCTCCAGGACATCCAGAAACCATGTTTACCTCCTCTTCATACTCTGCCCTATGCCTGATTATGTGGATGAGGCCCTCATCCATCATCTCCTACAGATCAGCCTTTATCTTGTCACAACCCTGGATATTTGTACTGCAAATAGCACAACTGGAATGGTCATGCGTATAGTATCTAAATTCATAGAGGTATTCATGCATTTTCACCAAATCTCCTCTAACTAGATGAATATCAAAAATTCGAAAGTCCCCTGGACAACCGGCCACCATATTGACAACATTTGCTCCTCCATGCTTGGGCAGAGGATTGTCTTTCACATTAGGACCCACATAGTTGAAAGATAGAATACCTGACTTCACCAATTCCTCCACCTTAGTCTTCAAAGGATAGAAATTCTCAACATTATGCCCTGGTGCTCCCTGATGAAAAGCACATGTTTGGTCTGCCTTGTAATACCAAGGCAAGGGCGATGGTACAGTAGGAGGTGCTTGGGTCTGAACCAGCTTCTTCTGAATTAATGCCAGTAGTAATTCTGTATAACTCATAGGGATAAGGTCATAACTCTCCCTTCTCTGATTATACCCTTGATTCCCCTGCTGGGATGGTCTCTGATAAGCAACGGTAGTTGGAGCTGTTAGAACATAGTTTGATTCTACAACCCTTGGTTAATGTTTTGACGATAACAAATACAAAGAATAAATAAATAAATACAAAGAAAAAATATGCACCTTAAAAATATGTTTTATGTATGCAGAAGTTCTGATCAAAATCAGCATCAAAAGATCAGCCATAAGGGCTACACGTTGAAGGAATCAGAACATACGCTAAAGATTGATGACCAGAATTTGCGCTTAATCAAGTAAACTCTGACTCCAAACAAGAACATATCAAACCAAGTCATCAATATTCTGAAAGCTTCATTAGCAGTAAGGAGAAAAGACTCTGAAGCGTTACTGAACCTTCAAGACATAATTAATTCTAACGGCTTTCTTCAGACAAGATCTTCTCCAAAAGGAAAGTGTGTTAATGGCATTAAAATTGCTTTATGGACAACGTCATTACATTTCCTATATAAACAAGTCAGCTTGCAAAAAGAAGAACGTACGTACGCACACAACAATTTGCTAAGATTTCCAACCACGCATATTCAAGCTCAAGCAAATTAATTCTTTATTCTAAGCTACAAACCTGTGTAAATTATCATAGTTGTGATAAACAATTTTTCTTAGAAAAACAACAACACATTTTGTTTAAATCATATTGTAAAAGAGTGCCTTGAGATTAACCGGATTGTGGTTGTACTCAAGAAGACTTTAACAATTGTTAAAGTAGCTGTTATAATCTTTTGAGATTAGTGGATTAAGACCTCGTTGGAGAGAGGCGAAATCACCTTGACGGGTGGACTGGAGTAGTTTGAGATCAAACGAACCAGGATAAAAATATTGTGTCATTAAGCTGTTTTAGATCCAAGTTTTCAATTCAACCCCCCCTTCTTGTGTTTTTCACATCTTCAATTGGCATCAGAGCGCCTGGTTTTGAGCTTAAACACTTAACCGTGTTAGTACAAGATCCAAGCATCAGAAAAACACTATGGTGGGACCAAGCCAAAACATCAGCAATGACAACAACGAAGACAGGGACAGATTCAGTGGTAAACCTTCAGTCTTTGATGGAGAAAACTTTGACAACTGGAAAGACAGAATTGAGAGTTTCTTTATGGCCCATGATGCTGATTTGTGGGACATGGTGACTGATGGATACATGCATCCTGTGGATGGACGTGGTCAGAAGATAGACATGAAAATGATGTCTGATCAGCAAAAGCGTGAATTCAGAAACCACCACAAGGCCAAAACAATTTTCCTCAACGCCATCTCATATTCAGAATATGAGAAAATATCAAACAGAGAAACTGCCAAGAATATGTTTGACTCTCTGAGAATGACGCATGAAGGCAACATTAAAGTCAAAGAAACCAAGGCCCTTGCGCTCATTCAGAAGTATGAGGCATTCAAGATATAAGATAGTGAATCAATAGAAACTATGTTTTCAAGATTTCAAATTCTTGTTGCTGGTCTAAAAGTTATTGATAAAGGGTATTCTACTGCTGATCACGTTAAGAAGATCATCAGAAGCTTGCCAAAACAATAGAGGCCAATGGTCACAGCACTTAAGCTAGCCAAAGATCTCAACAATATCTCTCTGGAGGAACTTGTTAGCTCCCTCAGAAGTCACGAGATAGAGCTAGAAGAAGAAGAAGAACCTCAAAAGCAAGGTAAGCCATTAGCTTTAAAATCTAACAGAACATATGACTCCAAAGTTTTGTAGGCTGTAGAAGAAATCTCTTATGGATCCTCATCAGAAGAAGATGAATTTTCTCTCCTCTCCAGAAGGGTGAACCAACTGTGGAAGCAGAGACAAAGGAAGTTCAGGAATCCCAAAAGATCAGAAAATCAGAATGAATCCTCCTCCAGATACAGAAGGTCAGAATCCTCCTCTGGACACAGAAGATCTGAAGGTTCTTCAGGATACAGAAAGCCAAACAACAAAGACATCATCTACTATGAATTTAACGAGAAAGGGCACTACAAAAGTGACTTCCCAAAGCTTCAGAAGGAAAAGCCCAAAAAGAAGTTTCTCAAAGAAAAGAAGAAAAACCTCATGGCTACATGGGATGATTCTGACACATCTGAAGCTGACTCAAAATCAGATGATGAAAGAGAAAACATAGCTCTCATGGCAAACGTATCAGAAGACAGTGAAGCTTCTGGTTCAGACTCAGAATTAGACACTGAAGAGGTATTCCTTGACTTTACCATAAACTTTACTAAGGCTGAACTTGCTAAAAGCCTAAATGAAATTCTGGAAAGGTATCAGCAGATCAGGGTCAAATTCAGAAACCTGAAAAGGAATCTTGCTTCTGACTCTGATAAGACTGAGAGTCTCAGATTGGAGAATTCTGAGTTAAAAGAAAATTTTCAAAATTAGAAAACTAGTTGCAAAACTCTCAGAAGGAAACAATCTCTGAAACTCCCAGCAATGCTGATGAGATCATCAAAGAGTATGATCACAGCTTTCAGAAGTTTCTAGCTAGAAACATAGACAGAAGCAAAATGGCTTCAATGATCTATGGAGTTAGCAGAAATGGCAGAAAATGGATAGGATATCAAGGTAAGGTACCTACACCAAAAAATGCCATGGATTTAGTTATAAAATACACTCCACTTGATTCATATTTTATATATGGGCACACACATGACATAAAATACACAAGTAGTGATTATTCTGTCAAACCAAAATTCAACCAGAATTTTGGTAAAACTAACAAATCAGAACCCAAGAAAATGTGGGTACCTAAGGATAAAATCATACATGTGGCATATATCTTTAGAAGCAAAGCAAAGACACCAATCATGGTACCTGGACTCTGGCTGCTCACGACACATGACGGGAAGAAGGCATATGTTCCAAATCCTGGAACTTAAGCCTGGAGGCCATGTGGACTTTGGAGGCAATCAGAAAGGAAAGATAATTGGCTCTGGAACAGTAGGTAATGGAAATATTCCCTCTATAAGTAATGTTTTATTAGTTGATGGATTAATGCATAACATGTTATCCATAAGTCAATTAAGTGATAACGATTATGATATAATCTTCAATCAAAATTCATGCAAAGTTGTTAGTAAGAAAGATGGGACTATCCTATTTAATGGAAAGAGGAAAAACAACATTTATAAAATAAAACTTTCTGAACTAAAAAGTCAGAATGTAAAATGTCTACTGTCTGTTAACAACGAGCAATGGATCTGGCACAGAAGATTGGGACATGTTAGTATGAGAAGAATATCTCAGATTAACAAACTCAATCTGGTCAGAGGACTTTCTAACTTGAAGTTCAATTCACATGCTCTGTGTGAAGCATGTCAGAAAGGCAAGTTTGCAAAACCTACTTTCAAATCCAAAAATGTTGTTTCCACCTCTAAGCCATTAGAACTTCTGCACATTGACTTATTTGGACCAGTAAACTGCTTCAATCAGTGGCAAGAAGTATGGGTTAGTAATCGTAGATGACTATAGTAGATGGACATGGGTAAAGTTCTTAAGACATAAGGACGAGTCACACTCTGTGTTTGTTACCTTCTGCAACCAAGTTCAGAATGAAAAAGATCTTAGAATTGTCAAAGTCAGAAGTGATCATGGTGGAGAATTTGAAAATAAAGATTTTGAATTATTTTTTAATGAAAAAGGCATTCTGCATGATTTCTCTTGTCCTAGAACTCGCCAGCAAAATGGAGTTGTAGAACGAAAGAACAGAACATTGCAAGAAATGGCCAGAACCATGATCAACGAGACTAACGTTGCTAAGATCTTCTGGGCAGAGGCAATAAACACAGCGTGTTACATTCAAAATAGAATCTCCATAAGACCTATTCTGGAAAAGACTCCATATGAATTGTGGAAGAACAGAAAGCCCAACATTTCTTATTTTCACCCATTTGGATGTACATGTTTTATTCTGAATACAAAAAATTATTTGAACAAGTTTGACTCTAAAGCAAAAAAGTGTATTATGTTAGGATACTCTGAACGCTCAAGAGGGTACAGAGTATAAAATAAAGAAACACATATTTTTGAAGAGTCAATCAATGTTAGGTTTGACGATAAGCTTGACTCTCAAAAGTCAAAGCAGAATGAATTACTTGCAGGTATGGAAGTTGAAATAACAGGTACTGAAGATAACTCATCAGAGGCTCTCAACAGAGACACTCCCTCAACCGCAGAAAGAGTCACTACAAGCAATCCAGCACCTTCTGTTGATCAACTCCAGAAAAGACTATCCAGAAGCAGCATTGATCACCCAGAAGATACAATATTGGGAAAGAAGAATGATCCAATCAAAACAAGATCAACATTCAGAAACTCTGAAGAATCTTTCATGGGACTGGTTTCTCTGATTGAACCAACAACAATTGATGAAGCACTTATGGACAATGACTGGATCCTGGAAATGCAAGAGGAACTAAATCAATTCACCAGAAATGACGTATGGGATCTGGTTCCCAAACCAAAAGGGTTCAACGTCATTGGTACAAAATGGGTGTTCAGAAAAAAACTGAACGAGCAAGGTGAAGTCATCAGAAATAAAGCAAGACTGGTAGCACAAGGTTATAGTCAGCAAGAGGGGATAGACTATACAGAAACCTTTGCTCTAGTCCCCAAGTTAGAATCTATCAGACTCTTAATATCATTTGTTGTTAATAAAGGCATCACTCTATATCAGATGGATGTCAAAAGTGCATTCTTAAATGGATATATAGATGAAGAGGTATATGTGCACCAACCCCCTGGTTTTGAGAGTTCCAAAAATCCAGAATATGTTTTCAAACTAAAGAAGCCACTCTATGGTCTGAAACAAGCTCCCAGAGCTTGGTATGAAAGACTAAGTAACTTCCTGTTAGAAATAGAATTCACCAGAGGGAAAGTGTACACAACCTTGTTCTGTAAGACAGTTAAGAATGACATATTAGTATGTCAGATTTATGTTGATGACATCATATTTGGATCTACTAAACCCTCTCTGGGAAGAGAGTTTGCTAAATGTATGCAGGCAGAGTTTGAGATGAGCTTAATGGGGGAACTAAAATTCTTTATGGGCATTCAGATAAATCAAACTCCAGAAGGAACTTACATTCATCAGAGTAAATATATCATATAACTTTTGTAGAAATTTGATCTCTCAGAATGTAAGCCCTCAAGGATTCCAATGCATCCCACGTGCATTCTGGAAAAAGAAGAGGTAAGTAAAAAGGTAGAACAGAAGGTCTACAGAGGTATGATTGGTTCTCTTCTATATCTGACGGATTCAAGGCCTGACATTCTATTCAGTGTTTGCATTTGTGCTAAATTCCAATCAGATCCTAGAGAATCTCACTTAACAGCAGTTAAGCGAATTTAAAGTATCTGAAAGGTACTGCTAATCTGGGTTTGTTTTATAGAAAATCAAGTGATTACAGCTTAGTAGGATATTGTGATGATGACTTTGCTGGAGACAGAGTAGAGCGTAAAAGCACTTCTGGAAGCTGCCAGTTTCTGGGAGAAAATCTGATCTCATGGTCCAGCAAAACACAATCCATTATAGCTCTATCAACAGCAGAAGCTGAATACATAGCAGCAGCTGGATGTAGTACACAAATGCTCTGGATGAAAAGTCAACTTGAGGACTTCAATATATTTGAGAGTAACATCCCTATCCTCTGTGACAATACTTCAGCTATTTGTCTCAGTAAAAATCCTATTTTGCATTCTAGGGCTAAGCATATAGAAATAAAACATCGTTTTATTAGGGACTATATTCAGAAAGGGATTCTGAACTTAAAATTCATTGACACAGACCATCAATGGGTTGATGTCTTTACAAAACCTCTTTCTGAATATAGGTTTAACTTCATTCTGAAACATCTCAGCATGACGCTTTTCCTAGAATAAATTGTTTTATTTATATATCTTAACCTTCAAAATTTTAGTTATTTTCTGTGAACTACTGATCAACCTGCCTTCAGAATTTTAGAAGTACAAATTGTATCAGAATCTATCCATGAAGATCTGAGTGTTTCATTTCAAGGATAGAAGTCTGTTGTTCACATAAGCAAACAGTTGTCATCCATTCATCGGCTACCTTTTGAGGCTGAACAGGCGTTCACTTTTCTGAAAGGTCAAAAGCGTTGATTGGGTGCATTGAGACACACGTCATGGGTAACCGTTCCAATATCTTTCTGAATCCCCTAAAATCAGCTGTCATTATTGCTTATAATCATGACTAATTGTTTATCTCTCTTACTGTTTATGCTTTCAAGAAAATCTATTTAAACTCAAGTTTTACTCTTTACACTCTTTCACTTTTACTCTCTCAATACCTTCTAACTGTTTTCTGTTCGTACTTTCAAAAACCCTTTCATCTTTCTCAAATTTCTTGTGTGAACATGGCTTCTTCAAGCGTCTAAAACACCAGTACTCAGGAAACTACTTCTATGAAACAGTACGAAGAACCATACAGAACGTTACTCACGCCCATTGACAACCTAGAAGTTTTGTCAGAACTGATTGTTGATTTTGAAAGCCTTCAAGAAAATGGTTTCAATCTCTCTAAAGATGTCAATGCTCAAGGATGGAACAAATATTTTGACGGTCTTCTAGGACCAACATTTCCAATTCTTGTCAAAGAATTCTGGATTCATGTTTCCTCCTCTAACCATAAAGTTACCTCGTATGTCATGGGGAAGAAGATTGTCATTACTGAAGACCTAATTTCAAGACTGATAGGTTACAATGGTGGAGGTGTCAAGTGTATAGACATGGCTGAAAGATGTTCTGATGTTGCTTCTATTGCAAGAGAAATATTCACTATGGGTCTACCCTCCAACAAGATTAGGGATCTGAAGGATCATCACAGAATCTGGGCTAAGATGATTCTGGGACGCATCAACCACAGGAAGCCAACTAGCTCTCCTGATTACATAAACATTGATCAGCTGTTTCTGATCTACTTTATCTCCAAGAAGACCAAGGTAAATCTCCCTCACTTGCTATTTAATCATCTGAGGACCAGTGTAAAGGAGACAAGAGAAGATGAGCGTACCAAAAGGGACTGGATACCCCTTGGAAGACTCATATCAGATATTTTGACAGAGAATACGCTGATAGAGCATCTGACTGAAGCACAAGAAATTAGCTCACTAGAAGCAAATGTTGGGAAGCCTCTGAATTCAAAGAATCTGAAAAAGATGAAAATCATTGAGAACATCAAGAAGGAACCCAATGTTACTTCTTTTGCAACCATCACTTCTAGAAGAATTCCTCTGGATGATTTTCCTCTTTTCTCTGAGATTGACTCCAAGCCTGAGATAATTGTCAGATATTTAAATGCGTGTAAGGCAGATGGCATTGCACCAGAAATAAATATTCAGGACTTGCATCAGGCGGCTCCAGAAGTTGTTTTGAAGAAGAACAAGAAAAGGAAGGCAGCAGCAGAAGGATCATCCCAGAGGATACCAAAGGCTGCTAAAAAGAAAGGTAATCCTTCTTCTGTTACTATTTTAGAATCAATAACTATATCAACATCTTAACCCATAACTACCCAATCAGAACTTCCAACCCCACAAACTTTTGATGACTTTGACATAGGGTTTGATCCATCAAAAACTCTAAGTATAAGAGAAACTCACTCCTTTCCTATCAATCCAAATCCTGAACAAAATCAACCAGAACTTGCCAAAGTTCTGTCTGACATTGACTCTTTTGACCAAGACATTTCAGCTCCTACACCACAAATTCCAAATCCTTTAATCCCTGATAATCCAAACTCCGAAACTACATCAGATGTTCCACAACCAGATATTCCACTACCTATCTCTCCACAACCAGATATTCCACTACCTATCTCTCCACAACCAGATATTCCACTACCTCTCTCTCCACAACAAGATATTCCTCATCCACCAACACCTCAACCTGAACAATCACAACCAGAAGCTCAAACTTCTGAGGTTCAACCATCTGAGACCTATGAACCAGAACCTCACAATGTTCAATCAAACCAATCTGAAGAATCTATGTCAGATTCAGATTCTATACCAATCCCAGGAATCACTGAACCACTTTCCATTCGCATGCCCCTTACCATCCTGGACATTCCACAAATTCCTTCTTCTCTGGAATCAACACCACCAAATTCCCCAACAAGTCCAATCATCATACCAGACTCTCCCACTCCCTCACCCAAGAGCAATCCAACTGCAAACGTAAGACTTGTCATTGATCCAACTGTATTGGAATGTTTAGCTGCTATATCTCAAAAAACCAAAATTGCCATTCCCGAACCAAAACCAACTGAAACCACACCAGATGTTGGTACTAGTTTGTTGATGTTTGAAACAGGAATGCAGGAATGGATAACTTCTCTGAAGCATGCTAGTCTAGAGATGACTAATCCTGCTGCTTCAAATTATCTGTGGACAAGTTTCAGAAAATGGCTAAGTTCTGAAACACGTAAACTGCAAGAACAGAGCTATGAACAGGTTCAATGGAATTTCAGTGCTATGCTAAAGGTTTTTGAAGACGGAGTTATGAGCCAACTGCTCAAGGAAGAGATTCTCCCTCTGGATAATGCTCCCTGGTCTGCACATCGTCTCTCAGATAAAGTTCAACCAGAATCAGAAGGTCTCACTCTGACTGATGCTCTAGATGAGATGATCTCAGCAGAGGAAATGGTTCAATATGATCAAGCTGCAGAAAGCTCTAAGAAGCGTCCAGATACTGAAGATTCTCCAGCTCCTTCCTATGACAGGCAAACTCTGGAAGAATTGAAGAGAGCAAATGCTGTTATCCAGGAGAGGTTGGATAAGGAGGAGGACACAAACAAAGAAATCAAGAGCATTTTGAGCAAATAAGAGGAAACCAACACCCAGATCAAAGGCTTGCTGGAAGCTTTGTTCACACGCCTTCCTCCTCCCTCTTAGATTCTCTTCTGTTTTTAAAATCTGTTTATCTGTAACGTTTGTTTTACATTTCTTCTGTTCTAAACTTCTTATCATTGCTTCTTATTTTTAATATAAATCAACTTTTTAGCTCTGATTATATAGCCTTTTTGATAACTGACAAAAAGGGGGAGAAAGTAAGATATTTTCAATAACGGTTTACTGAGGCAGAAGTCTCAAACATTCTGAACTACTTAACCTCTATCTTCTGAAAAGCTTGAACAGGTACAAAACTATGATGCTCAAAGACTCAAGGAATTTAAGGGAAGTAATCAACTCAGGGGGAGTTTTTCTTCTTATTCTAAACTTTTTATTCTTTATTTTTTAATTGAAAAATATGGTTTTTGTCATCATCAAAAAGGGGGAGATTGTTAGAACATAGTTTGATTCTACAACCCTTGGTTAAAGTTTTGATGATAACAAATACAAAGAATAAATAAATACAAAGAACAAATATGCACCTTAAAAATATGTTTTATGTATGCAAAAGTTCTGATCAAAATCAACATCAGAAGATCAGCCATAAGTGCTACACATTGAAGGAATCAGAACATACGCAAAAGATTGATGACCAGAATCTGCGCTTAATCAAGTAAACTCTGACTCTGAACAAGAACATATCAAACCAAGTCATCAATATTCTGAAAGCGTCATCAGCAGTAAGGAGACAAGACCACGAAGCATTACTGAACCTTCAAGACAGAATTAATTCTAACGGCTTTCTTTAGACAAGATCTTCTCCAAAAGGAAAGTGTGTTAATGGCATTAAACTTGCTTTATGGACAACGTCATTACATTTCCTATATAAACAAGTCAGCTTGCAAAAAGAAGCACGTACGTACGCACACAACAATTTGCTAAGATTTCCAACCACGCATATTCAAGCTCAAGCAAATTCATTCATTATTCTAAGCTACAAACCTGTGTAAATTATCACAGTTGTGATAAACAGTTTTTCTTAGAAAAACAACAACACATTTTGTTTAAAGCATATTGTAAAAGAGTTCTTTGAGATTAACCGGATTGTGGTTGTACTCAAGAAGACTTTAACAATTGTTAAAGTAGCTATTATAATCTTTTGAGATTAGTGGATTAAGACCTCGTTGGAGAGAGGCGAAATCACCTTGACGGGTGGACTGGAGTAGTTTGAGATCAAACGAACCAGGATAAAAATACTGTGTCATTAAGCTGTTTTAGATCCAAGTTTTCAATTCAACCTCCCCTTCTTGTGTTTTTAACATCTTCGGGAGCTACACCAACAACTGGAGTAACTGAGGTGACTTGCTGATGACGCTGATAATTTCTTCTAGGAGTGTTAACCCTCCTCTCTTGTATAAGAACATTTGTTTCTCCTTCCTTCCTTTTGGTAAACCCATAGGATGGCTTCTTTGTATTTCCAAAACCTTCACTCTTTGTTAAACGGCCCTCTCTTACAGCCTCTTCTAACCGGATACCCATGCCTACCATTTTAGTAAAGTCACTTGGCGCACTCGCTACCATCCTCTCATAGTAGAAAGAACCCGGAGTTTTCAAGAAAATCTTAGTCATCTCCTTCTTTTCCATGGGAGGAATCACTTGGGAGGCTACCTCACGCCATCTTTGTGCATATTCTTTGAAAGATTCCCTGTCTTTATGAACCATGGCCATGTTGTATTTGTATTATCTGATAAATGCTTCTCCCAGGTCATTGAAAGTATGGATATTGACATTTTCCAAACTCATATACCACTTCAGCACAGCACCAGTCAAACTATCCTGAAAAAAAGTGAATCAACAGACACTGATCATCAGTATAGGTAGACATTCTCCTTACATACATCACCAAATGAGCATGAGGGCAAGTGTTTCCCTTGTACTTCTCGAATCCTGGGACCTTAAACTTTGCATGTATCTTAACATTCGGGACCAAGCATAAATCATTCACATTCTGCCCGAACAATTCCTTTCCCCTGAGGGTTTTCATCTCCCTCTGTATCTTGTCAAATTGCTCTTAAAAATCATACATTCTATCATAGAGACCCAAGTCTTCACTTGGTGTAGGAAAAGGACGACACATATCATCATTAGAAAATGGAATCACATTCACCGAAGGAGGTGCAGCAGGAGCAGCATGCACCACAGGAGGTGCAGGAGTAACAGTGGTCTGAACAACTGGAGCTTCTTGAGGACCAAGACTGAAACTTTCAAGCACAAAATTCTCAGGCATTCTCCATGGACAACCTTGAGGCATGCGATTCTGAACAATAGCTAGAGTAGCAGATGCAGGAATAGCTGGAGCTTCAGTAGTATCCCTTCTTTGTTGAGGTTGAACACTCGGTGGCTGATACTGAGTAGCCACAAGAGATTCCATCAGAGTAGTAAGATTGGCCATGCCGGCCTTCAAAGCAGAAACTTCCTCGCGCAGCTCGCGATTCTCTTGTTCTAAGTTGTCCGTCTTCCTTCTAAAGTTAGCTCGAGTGTTGTAGTGGTGAGACAGCTTACTGAATGAAGTAAAGAAGCTTGGTAAGACACCTTGATATGCATAACAAATGCAAGAAATATGTACAATATGATGCATGATATTCAATTCACATGATTTATTTTATTATTGATATTTCAAGGGACTTAAAGATTTATGGACACATTGCAAATATCAAAGTGATAACACATTTGAGATACTGAAAAATTTATTATAATAACTTTGAAATGGATTACAAGTTTCAACAATCCCAAGTACAAGATGAAAATAAAGTCTAAAACCCTAAGGAGAAAAGTTGATGGAGATCACTTTATACGCTGGCGCTTCCCTGTAAGCCTGGCAATCTGAGCCTTCAAACTCTAGTTTTCTTCAGCATATCTGGTGGAAACTTCCTTCCAATCACTTGAGTCAGGAAGTGAGAAATTATAAACTTACATAGGCTTAGGAGAAAATAAATCCCCTTGCCTCTCCATGGTCTCTACAACCCGACTCTCAAGAATCTCAATCAAGTCGTCTTTCTCCTTCAAGTCTGCTCTATAAGAAATCTCTAAAGTTTGGCACTTATTCTTCCAAGCATACTTTTCTTGTTGCATCCTTACTAAAGAAAGTTGCAGCTCTTCTATATCATCCAATAAGGGAGGAGTCGTTTTCACAAACAAATTAGGAATATGTGCTTCCCGAAAATACGGCATCTTCAACTGAATAGCTCTCGTTTGGACCCACTAAAGATAAGGTTCCAAAGAAACAGCCCCTCTTGGTCCCAAATCTTTCCTACTCTTCTTATGAATGTGACTCCAAGCCTTCACAATCTTCTCCCTAGCTTCCTTATGGTCTTCTCCCTCCTTCAAGAAGAAACTACTAAAATGAATACTAATTGGTTTATCCCTCATCAGATAACCAAGTCGTCGTCGTGCGAGAACAGGGTTATAGTTAATTCCTCCCCTTTTACCAAGAAGAGGTACATTGGGGAAACTACCACAACTGTCGAAAATATCTACATCCTGGTAAGCTCGATGATACCAATCAATATCCGAGTGAGTAAGTTCCATGATTTTAGGATCCCAACGAGGTTCCTTCCTGACATCCCAGAAAGCATCAGACTGAGGCATATGAGAGATAAACCATCGGTACAACAGATAATCACCCCCCCCCCCCATGATAAGAATTCCGAAGATGAATAGAGTAATAAGCATCACCCAACAATGTAGGAACTGGGTTTCCAATCATGAAGATCCTGATAGCATTAACGTTAACAAACATGTCCACATTAGGAAACAAGAACAACCCTTAAGAAAGTAGAGCAAAGATGGCCTCTAAAGCGCCATACTCTTCATCCTAGCAAAATAACGAGCTTTCTCTAATAAGAACTGAGCTGGTAACCCTCTAATCCCTCCTTTAGTAGTCATATGGGCTTCAACCTCAGACCTCCCCAGATGGATCACAGCAGCAATCTCGTGTGATTTTGTCTCACCCTCCAAACTAGTGAAAGGAACACAATCGGTAACAGGTAAATCTAACAGATAAGAATACTCCTCCAGTGTAGGCATTAACTGATAGTCAGTGAAAGTAAAGAAATGATACATCGGATCATAGAACTGGACCAAGGTCGAGAGAATACCCTCCTTCATCCTAAGCTTCATGAGAGGAATACTGGATCCATACTTCTTCCGGAAATCTGTAGAACACTCAATCTCAGGAATTAGACTGATCAACTCATCTATCTTGGGATCCTTGAATTGTATTTTCCGGTCTTTCTTTTTCTAGAATCCATATCACCTACCGAACAAGGTTCTAGAGGTTCCCAGAGTCTACATCCTTCCTTCGGATATTACCAACTTTCCTATTAACTCGGTAATTAGTAATATTCTCAAGAAAAACTCGTCCGAACGTAGTATCGTGTGACAACTATTTCCGGATTACTCTATCATAGCTTCCGCGCTGCACCTAAAATGCCAAGATGGGTTAGGTATTCTACGGTCCTTAGCTTCGGCAGGCTCCCAGGTCGAAAGCAATACGTATTCCCAATTACTCGGTAAACGACACTACAGTAAAAGGGGCCTCCACTGAGTGGGGGATCTCATTCCTCCTTTTTTGGGATTACTCCCTCAAAGTTAACATGACTATACCGCCCGTCCTATCTTAAAGTTTGCCTAAGTCCGGGTATAAGACTTATGAGTAATCACCAAGCACCCTGGAAACCAGGAAAATCCAGATAAACAAATATACAGCATATAATACATAATCAGCAGTAGCACATATACAAATATAGACAAAGATAGGCTCAACCTACTTAGGGATGGACCAGCAAGAGGCTAATCTTTCCCTAGTGAAGTCTCCATTTTTCTGTAGAGGTAGAAATGTTTAAGACTGAGCCATTGGATTGACTAGACTTATGCATATCAAAATAAAAATTGCCACCGCGCTTTATTGTTTCCAAAAGAATGGGAAAAGAGCGAGTAACCCAAAAAAAAGAGGGGGAAAGATTCAAGGTAAGGGGGTTGGTTATACAAAGGGGAGGCATTAGCACCCTAAACATCTACGGTACTCCGTAGGAACCTCTTTGTAAAAATCTGTATATTTTGGCTATAAATTGTATGAAAAATAGATGGTGAAGGTGAGAAAAGAAGTATATATTTTTTATGATTTTTGCACCCGCCGCGGTTGCGAACCTTTAGTGCATACGTACCACCTTTCGTGCAATAGGGAATCAGTGTACACGTAGTCCACCTTTTGAAAATTTTAAAACACAAGTGTGTTGGTTAACTTTATGAGATAAGACATCATCGTCATTGTCAGTGTGGAAAACATGCTTACTACCCACAATCATGAGAAAGGAGAATTTGTATCATCTCAAAGTGGAGGATATGGCTTGGATATTTAAAATCAATAATGCCTCACTCAACACCCAAGTGGAAAATATCTCTCTTCATTATATATTGTAGAAGTATATTTGTTTGCATCACTACAAGGATTGACAAGAGTCTAATCTTTTGATAAAGGTTTTAAGCCAAAAATGGAAAAATGGTTTGAAATGAGATTGGTTGACTTTTAGTCTTCTCACAAAAAATGTCAAGGTTTTATTAAATTGATTGAGGTTTATTTATGAAAATGATTTTGAAAATGCATGGACCTAAGTCCAATTTTATTATGAAACTGGTTCATGTTTAGAAACAAGAAGGGTTTTCAAAAGGAGGGAGAAGATTTTTGAAATTAAAGAAGATGGGACGACAAGAAGAGACTATCCTAAAGCATAAGGTAAAAGCTAGGGATAAAAACGATCTAACCAATAAGAAGCAAATACTTGACATTATGAGTCAAGATAGAATTCCCATTCCTTAGATTGAAACCAAACAAGTAAAGATACTAGACCTCTTAAGAGAACCAAACTTCAAGTGTATTAAGTATTCACAAAAATTGGGCAGAGTAACGGCTGTATACTGGTGAATTCCAGATTACAAACAAAGAATGGAATCACAATAACCTGCATACAAAACAAACAAACAACCCAATGTATTGAGGTAAACCTCAAGAGATCCAGACAAAATACCAATTAAGGTCACAAAGTCTCCAACATAAGTCAAGGTTTTTGATCCTAAGTCCAAGAAGTCCAATAATCCATAATGCCAAGGATAGTAACCAAATAGTCCAAATATCATTAGAGGGGTTTTTAGGGTTCATGTTGATTATTAGGTGTCTTGAAAAAGAAAATAAAGGCTCGAGTGAGCAAAATAAAAATAACAAGAATGTAAATACTCAAGTGAGCAAAATGAAAATAGCATGAAATGTAATGCTTAAAGTAAATGGTACATAAAGCATAAAAAATAAAAGGATAAAGTAAAATCAATTGTATAATTAGTGGTTAGTTGGATGACCATCTTAAAACTTGCATTTGGAACTCATTAGAGGATTGGTAGAACCAAAACCTCCATACAATAAGTTGCATTTGCTTTTTATCAAGTATATCATCCATTTGGAATCCTCAAAAGTACCATTTAATGATCAATGATGTTTAAGTGATTCGCGTTGACCAAAAGTGTTGTAGATCTATTAGAGGATTGGTAGAACCAAAACCTCCATACAATGAATCTCAAAGTTATTGGATCAAATAGATCAAATTAACATACTTGGGCTTGCAAACATAAGTTTGGGCCACAAATGATCATTTATTCGAATCGAGACAAAATTTTGTGCTATGTTAAGCAATCGTAAGTGGACTTATATAGAAATCGCACCTATTTTGAGGCTGGTCAATAGCAATTTATGCACCATTTGTTTTGAGTCATGATATAGGGATCATGCTCCAATAACACTTAGTGCAATAAGAAAGGGATGAGATGAAGAGGGATAAGAAAGAATGCAAACCACATTTGAATTAAATTTTAATCAAACTATTATTAAAATCATTCATCCATTTTTATGGAGTTAAACTCAACACCATGGATCCAATGATGTTAACAAAGTTTATGATCAATAATTCAACCCAAGATCAGCCAGAAAATAATCACAAAATAATATTGCATTTAATTTATACATTAAAAAGGGTTTTAAAATGTTTTAAAATAAAAATTAAAAGATAAAAATATCAACCATGTTCAAATTAATCAAGAAATAATAAGTAAAACCATAGAAAAATCAAAGATAAACTCAAATATTTTTGTAAAATTTTTGGTAATTTTTTAAAGTTAGGAACCATTTTTAAACTAATTAAAATTGCTCAAACAAATAGAAAATAGATCAAAAATTGTAAACATCAATATAAAATTCCATAAAATTTTCAAAAAGACAGAAATACATGAAATGATATTAATGAATTTTTTTAGAATTAAAAAATGTTAGAAAATATTTTAAAAGTGATTAAAAGGGAGAAAATAATGAAAAAAGTATTAAAAAATGTCAAAATATAAATAAAAATGTGAGAAAATAGTCTTGAGATAAAAAATAATTCAAAGTATTTTTGTGAATTTTTTCATAATTTTTGGATAAAAAATAAAAGAAGTATGAATTTTTGAAAATTGAATCAATTAAAATATAAAATCTGAAAATAAAATAAAACCAAAAAGATATGGTCTATCAGATCATAGTCAAAATGCGTTAGTAAGCTAATCCAATGGACCATACGCGTTGTGCTTGATATGGATCTTAGTGAGATACGCATAGGATCAGAAAAAGGGAAACCAATGAAATTAAAATGTTTGGCACACTATCATTGGTTGAGACGAGACATGTCATCGTCTTCAACCTCCAGCCACCCTGCAATGGAGATTTTGTGAGATCTTTCAAATAGAAAAATTAGGAACCCAGACTAGTATCATTGGATTCGTCTCTTAAAGACGATCTTAACACCACCATCGCGCCAAATTTATATAAGGTATGCAAAGAGATATGAATCAAAAACTCAGAAAATAGAGAACACCTTCAATTTGAGATTTCTCTCTCAATTCTCAATGGATTTAAAAATTGTAAACACAAGAATCAGGAGAAGGAGTAGAACAAGTTAGTGCTTTATTTGGATCCAAATAGTGGAGAATTCTACCTTTTCGAAGTTCAAGAAAGAAGCTCGGAAAATGGACTTCTGTAGCTTGAATTATAGCTCGTTTTGCTTGGTTTAAGTGTTGGACAGTTTGTATGATGCTTAAGGAAGATAAATGTGCAAAGAGTTTTGGAAGAAAACGCTGGAATCTCATAAACTGGTTTCAAAAATTTGAAGTTCGTGTGAGGTTTTGATAGAGTGTTTTTGGCTCTCAAAGCTTGAGGAAATGAATGGGGGATGACCCTCTATTTATAGGGAATCAAACGGAATGTTCAAGCGTGTGAAATGATGAAGTTTGGAGGGAAATCATGTGAACCTGATGCACGAGCAACGTGTGATCTGATTTGCATCAAAACTCATCCAATCCTTGCATTTTAAGGCTCTATTCTAGTTTGGAAATTTGGTTAAACATGTTTAGATCACAAACGCGTTCTAATTTGACGTTTAGAGGCCAAAACATGAATTTCAAATTCTGACTTATGAAGAAACTTCAGTTCTAAGTTATCAAGTTCAATCCAATGGCATTCTTAGCTCAAGGAGTCTTAAGGCATGATTCTTGATGCTTTAGAAAGATGAGATTACAAGCTTTGCAATGGAAAAATAATGGAATCAAATGGATGCTTGAGCTGAAAGTTGCATTGAGTCAAAGTTGGGGAAAAAAGGTTGACTTTCCATACTTAGAAATATTTCAAATTTTTCTTCAAAAGTGACCTATAATGTTTTGCATCCAAGCATGTCCTTGCACTTGGAATTTTTTCTTGACTAAAAAAGATGGCATGAAATTGACCTCTTATATGACACTTTGAAACTTGAACCATTAAAAATATCCAAAAATTGAGAGAGTTATGAATTGTTAAAGTTGGCAAAAAAATCATGAAATGGCCTATAATCTTTTGTATCCTTAGGGCATCTTCCATCCATTTATCACTTTGCATATAAAATAAGGAATAAATTTCACATCCTAATGATCATTATGGAAAAATGGTGGGCTTAAGGTGATAAAAATTGGCCAAGTTATGATCATTTGAAGTCACACATGAGAAATTGGGGGTTCATCTGGAGGACTTGTAATCTTTCTTCATCATCAAGTTTCTTCCACATGAAAACACCTTGAACATTTTGAAGTGATTTGTTAATAACCCTTTTAAGAGAAGTATGTATTTAGAATCACTCAAAAATACCAAAAGATGAGCAAGATATACTTCTTTGAAGTTCAAAACCCTAGCTCCTAGATCAAGAGAATGCTTTGAGGAACTTTGACAATTTTGAACAACCTTCTTGTACCAACACTTTTTCTTTGTAAATAGAAGTTGTTGAGTATGACAATGAGAACTCATATCCACTAAAACCACTTCCATATCTTGAGAATTGAGAGAAATATGCACTTGTGACCAAGGGGAACAAAGTCTTGTCCAAACATGACTACTTCTTCAATCAACCCTTGTGCTTTTGAATCAATCTTGATAACTCTTAAATGTGGTGAACCAAGATAAACCTTTCCATGCCATTTCTTACAAAACAACTTCAACGGTGAGGTTTGTACTTCTCAAGCTTTATTGACTAGGTCATGGAAATAAACTCATGAACCCATGGATCAACTTGCTAAGCCACATTGCCTTTACCTACATTATTAACAAGTAAGACAAACCAACATTTCATTTTATTAATTAAAAAGAAAATCAAGACAAAATATTCATGATCACAAAAGAAAACAAGTCAAGATGCTTGGTGATTCCTCAAAGAGCAAAACTAAAGATAGGAGGAGGACCAAAAGCCCTAATGAGATATTGTTGTGATTGAATCAATATGGTATGATGATGGGATCTTAGGGGCAAAAACTGGGGTACAATAGATACTAGTCTTCGAAATTAGAAGGACAAGTCACCAAAGATCCTAAATTCCTCAAATGTTTTAATTCTGGGCACTTGAAACAGAAATGATGTGTGTTTCTCCTTCTAGAGTTCATGATCAAATTACCTACAACATTTGAAAATGAAGTTCCTAAGTTCCTTTAAAACCAGATGAAAAAAATGTTTATGAATGCATGAATGCATGATAATGCCACAATCACAAACATGGTAGGTTCAAAGGTTCACCATCATAAGCATGGAGCCAGGTGGATAGGGTAACAATCGTACCACATGGTATATTATATAGCTTTGGATATCTTGAACAGTAATCAGGTTCTAAGAAGGTTCCTAGAATCATAAATCCATCTCTCAAATATCATCGGTTTAACAATTGCTCGTATACTAATAATATTCTCAAGAGAACCTCATTTAAGTGTAGTATCGTGTATCAACCATACCAAGCCTACGCTTAGAAGGTCGCCACACTACATACTAAAAGTCCAAGAGGGGTTAAAAATTTCTAAAGGTCTCTTAGAATCATAGGCTCCCAGGTCAAAAGCAATAATGACATTACGACTTACTCGTAAGACATTAGTACCTTCAAGGGGGTCTCATATGAGCGGGGTCTCATGTTTTCCAAACAAAGCTTATGCCAAGAAGGTCCATATGACTATGCCACCATCTTAACTTAAGTGCACTCAGTCTGGGTAGAGCACTTTTCCCTCACCACATAGAGATCAACAAGAACCCACTATTGCGAATGGTTTTTTAATCAGAGTCGCCACTATTAGTTTTTATCCTAAGGAAGGGTATCTAATAGGAAACCCTAAATTGTAAAGACAGAGATTCTAAGTTTTGGACTCTATTAGACGAAAGGAAGGTGTTAGGCACCTTTCATCTACCTTATTCTTAAGGATATTAGGTTTAAGTTTAGGTTTCGGGTTAAATAGGGTTTAAAATTTTAATAAGCGGACTAGCCACAATTCTAGTCGTATGCATAAGTATCCTCTTATGAGGAATCAGAGTCCCAATTCGTAGTTCGTATGGATTTGTATTTTTTAGGGGTTGCAAAATTACTTTGAATCGCCTCTCATTTTGACCGGGTGTAAAGATTGCGGAATTTTGGACTAAATGCGTGATTAGTCAAAATATATTTGAAATCCTTAAGCAAAAGTTAATTGTTTAGATTAGTTTATTGCGAAAAATAGATTTATAATTTGTTGAGTATTTTTTTAATAATATTAATTGCAAAATATTCTTAATTAATGCATGATATAAAAAATATTTTAATGCAATAATACAGAAAATATATACATGAGTTTTGAAAAAATAATATTTACATGTGATATTAAATAATATATAAAAGTAAAATACTAATAATATTTATGAAAATAAGAATTAATATTAATAATAATAATTACTATTATATAAAAATAATAAAAATAGATAATATATAAAATAAGAAACATAAAAAATAAGAAAATAATAAAAAAAATATAAAAAAACATTTGAAACTAAAACAGTGGGTACGTTTTTTAATTAAGTAGTAAAAGGGTGGGGTGTAAAAAGTCTGGGTCTGAATTCAGATATTGAATTCAGGCCCAGTAAGCCTGAGGGGTGTAATTTTGAATTAACAAGCAAAACAGGGGGTGCCTTTAGGAGTTGGGCCCAAGTTTAGATATTGAACTAGGCCCAGAGGTGGGGGTGTATTGTTGTTCACTGGTTTAGAAAATTCAAACAATAGGGGTGTCAAAAATAATTGGGCTTGGCCCATTAAGCGTTTGCAAAGGGTCTGTATGATTGTGTGTGTGAGGCGTATGGGTGAATAGTGGACTTGGCCTCACGGCCTTCCATTGATGATCTAAGGGACAAACGAAGTTGCATGCTAGTTATTATAGGCGTGCGTACATAGGATGACAACAGAGCATAAAATTTGTTTTATTATTTCATTATCTTTCGTTTTACAATCTCTACATTCTCTCTCCCTCTTAAACCAACACTAACACTTGTCCTCCTCTTCAACCCTAACCTTCATCTCTCAGCGGCGACGCTACCCTACCAAACCCCCCAACATAAATCAACCCAACCAATCCCCCAAATCAACAATCAGAAAAAAGAAGAAAGGGCTTAGTTTACCCCTTCTCGCGATTTTCATTTTCCGACCTCCGGGCTTCTGGATTTAATCTCCCTCTGTTTCTTGTTTGCAGGTTCCGACGACAACTTTGAAAACTGACTAACAGCAGTGGATGGCTAGGCTATGGCAGCGGCGGCAACGAAAATAGCGATTAGGGTTTCATATGTTGAAACCCTAATCGCTATCTCTCTCTCTCTCTTCGTCTTCAACAGGTTATGTGGGTTCTTCAATTCTTTTTCTGTAATCAAGCGCCTCACTCTCTGTTCTTCCAAATTCTTCTTCGTCTATGTATTCGAGCTCCCTATCCCCCTTTCTGTATTTTTTAGTTTGGTACTTATTGGGTCAAAAATTAGGGCTTCGTAGCTTTAAGAATTGTTGTTATAAATTAGTTTAGGCCTTGATTTAGGGATTGAACAGATCAATTAGGGATTTGAAGATTGATCTTGTAATATTTTGATTCTGTATTTTAATTCCATTTATAATGTGATTTTGAGATTTTGATTGAATATCAACGTTATTTCTGTATTTTTAGATTTATTTTGGCAATAAGTGATTTGATTTAGCTTTGGATTTGATTTGATATTGTTTTAGGTTTATAACTGTGAATGTTAATCGAGGATTTGTTTTAATGAAAAATATTTGATTTCTAAAGTATATGTTATTGATAAAAACACGCGCATATCATGGTAAGATTGATACAGTAACTGTTAGTTTCTTTTTTTTAGGCCTTGCGTTGCTATTTTTGTTCAGCCCATGCATAAATGGACTTTGGGCCTAACATAATCTCAACCCAACACATTACTGCAAACAATCAAGCCTTGTAACCGATTTTTTTTTGCAAGCATTAAAAAACTTTTAATAAAATATTTAATAAAATATAGAATATTTTAATAATAAACTAATTAATCATAATACATCTTTTAATATTTTGTAACAAGATTTTCTCAATAATAGAAAAAAAAATTTAATAATAGTGACGTTTTTTTTCTTCTTATAAACAGAGCAATAACGACAAAAACGTCTAATGGGCCAGCATGCCATTTCCCAAACACGACACTCCCTTTTTTACAAAATCTTTTAATGAATATCTATAAAATAATTGTAAATTAATCACTTAATAAACTGTAAAAATTTAATAATAGTGATAGAAGAAGTTTGATGATAATAATGTTTTTTTAAATGACACAATAAATGGGCTGATTAACAAAATCTCAATAGGCCTGCAATTCCATATCCTTACCCTATCTTTTGCTATTCAACCCCCAAAAGAAATGGGCCAACATAAATTTTAATGTGCTTGTAATCTCACCCCTCCTTTTTACTAACATCAACAATATTTAGATGGACTTAATAATGATTAAACTTAATAATTTTCTGAAATAATTATCCATATTTGCATCTCATGGGCCATCGGCCAACATGCTTCGCAAATAGGCCTACGGGTATATGGGTCTTTCGGATTTAGAAAGCCCTACTCCATGAATTAAAATACACCCCCTGGTTGACTTGGATTCTTAAAAATGGGCCATCAGATATTGATGAACCATTAAAACATCCTCTTTTATTTTAATCTTGAAAGTACAATCATAAAGGTAGGGAAATTTTGGTATACGACACCCACAAACAAGCAAAAAAACAAACAAGAAGCAATAATCATAAACACAGATAAACAAGGTAGGCTTAACCTACTTAGGATGAGAATTATCCCCAAAAGAGTCGCCAGTCTTGTGAGTATAACTTCACCATTAGATGTCTTGCAAGATGTCAAAATTGGGAAAACTTAGCATTTTTGTATATTAGATGATATCTCTTTGTCTTGTGGCACTCCTTTGCATTAGGGATCTTAGGAACTATCAAAAACCATTTTGAAATTGACCAAAGTCTTAAAAAACAAGTTTTTGCATGATTTTTTCTTGCATATGCCGACACATATGTGTTCTAGGTCGGCACATGCAACTCAGTTATGCAACATGAAGCCTCTAGAGGTCTTTGGTTGACACATGCATGTATACAAGCCTACACATGCTAAAGCTTTTAGAAATTGCATAAATTCTTATCTTATGTGCCGACACATACGAATTTTAGGTTGGCACATGCAATGCATTTTTAAAGGCAAAACGCTACTGCCATGCTTAGGTCGACACATTCGTTTTTCAGGTTGATACATACAGTTAAACTTAGACTTATGTCTCGACACATATGATTTTCAGGTCGGCACATATTATTTGATTGGGTCAATTTTTCAATTATTTTTAATTCCGAAAGTCTCTTCTTTGCATCTAAACTTCCTCAACTATAAATACATCATTCACGCATCAATCTAATTTAATGAAACTATAAACACATACTACATTTTCTCTTCACCTTCAACCTCCAAACTATGCATACACACTGATAAATTACATATAATCATCTTTTGTCGGGGTTCCATCTAGGCAAGGTTTGATAACGTCCAATTAGATTCTTGTGTAGCCAAGAATATTGGGTTGAGATTTGAAGAGGGTTTCATCCCGAAAAACCGTGGGTTTATCCTCCAAGATCGTAGAGAGATTTGGGTGTTTTCGGGCAAGACATTCAAGAGATGATTGAAGCCTAGTGAAATCCTTTAGAGATAAAGAATACAAAGGACCTTTGGAGATAAAGAATACAAACGAAGTAGTTCGAGAACGAAAAATCAAATTGAAGTCGTGTGTGCAATAGGTACAATTGATCGTGCACAAAAGCATTAGAGATAATGAACGTAAAGGAGTAGCAATGTCGACAAATATATTAGTAGTTATTGTGTCTTGGTCTTTCTCAAGATCAAAAGAAGAGAAGGGGTTGAATCAACAACAAACGGTTAGGATTTATAGGGTTTCTCTTGGAACACTTCTCTTGTAACGACTTTTTACATAGTAACAAATTATCCTAATTCCAAATTTTAAATTGGGTAAGACGTAGCCATAGCGAGGACGATTGGCGAACTTCCTAAATAATCAATTGTGTCTCTTTTTTTATCGCTTTAGTTGCTTTAATTTTCATCAATCAAATTTTAAAATAGCATTGAGTAATCGATCGACTCATTAGAATTTTTCCATGACTATTTTGGTTTTGAATTGTGTGTTGATTTTCTTATAATCACTTTTTATTATAAGTGTTTTTTTATATTAACACAACTCTAAGGAAAATTCTAAAAATTCGGTCGCACACCAAGTGTTCGACAAATTTTTTTGCTTGTTATTTTGCTAGTTACCATTGGAAATAGTATTGCTAGTAACTTGCTATAAAATATTAATACTTTGTTACTTGATTGAAGTTTATTAATTCAGTATTATATTGTTCATTCCATATATTTCTTTATATTTTCATATACGACATCCAGTAACTTGGTTCGTATAGACGATAACTTTTGGTCTATTTCAAAACCTTCTGTGTGCATTCTTTTTGAACTATTTTTAAAACCAAAAATTTTATCTGGATTTTTTTTCTTGGTGATCTATTCACCCCCCTTCTAGATAATGCACCATTGTCTAACAAGTGGCGTTAAGAGTCGGTTCATTTCGGCTTTGAAACTTACTATGAACCTAAAGGGGATTATAAAAGAGCCCCAATTTTCACGGGAGAAAAATATAGTTATTGAAAACCATGCATGAAAATTCATGTCAACTCATACGACAAAGGTGTGTTGGAAGCCATTCAAAATAGTCCAACACCGGTGACATATGAGGTTGATGATGTTTTAACCAAAGTCAAAAAATCTATGGAATAAGGAAGATAATAAGAATTGGGCATATGATTGGAAAGGTAAAAACATTATCATATCCGCACTTGGTGTTGATGAGTTTTATCGCATTTCCCATTGTGAGACCGCTAAAGCTATGTGGGATACTTATTGAAAAAATAGCAAGTGTACTATTTTTGCCTAGCAGTAATAATGGGAAATTCCCAAGATATTAATCTCAAGGTAAATATAACTAAAATTAATGGTAAATAACTTTGTAAAAACCACTGATCAGATACTCTACAAGTTACCTATGAGGGAACTAATAAGGTCAAGAAATCTAGAATTAATACACTTAATCAAGAGTTTAAACTCTTTCGCATGAAGCATGATAAAACCATTGCTAAAATGAAAAAGAGGTTCTCGCATCTTATTAATTGTTTAAATTTGCTAGGTAATCCTATTTCCAATGCTATTTCTACTAACAAGGATTTGAGATGTCTTACTAGGAATTGGAAACCAAAGGTCACCATGATCAAGGAAGCCAACAATCTTGCAACACTTGATCTTACCACTTTGTTTGGAAAATTGGAAGAACATGAGAAAGAACTCACTTGCATGGATAAACATGAAAAGAAGCTTGAGAAAAAGAAGAAAAAGGAGAAAGACATCGACAAGGAGGAAGGAACAAAGTATAAAGCTCTTAAGGTTTCAAGTTCAAGATCCTCATAAGATGAGCACACTAATGATAATGATTCTTGTGATGAAGAAGATTCTGACGATGAGCAAATGGGATTATTTGGGAGAGATACAATTGATACATTATAAAGAATAATGTCAAACACTCCGAAAAAACTTGTGAAATTTAGAAGACAATCTACATCCTCAAAAGATAAAGACAACAAAAGAGATAGGACAAAAGATATGTGTTATGAATGTGAAAAGTCGGGTCATTTTAGACCGGATTATCCATCTCTTGCTAATAAGAAAGTAAAGGGCCAACGAAAAAACTCTAGAAATTATAGAAAAGCCTATGTTGTTTGGGGTAGCGGTAGTGATGTCTCAAGTAATGAAAGCTCAAGTGATAGCGATGAAAAGGAAAATTATCATTTCATGGCTAATCAACGTCAAAGCAAGAAAAATAATGTAAGTCATTATAAATATTCTAATGTTGATAATTTGTCTTTTATGGAATTGAAAAACATTTTTGATAATCTACAAAAAGAAGCATTATATGCTTATAAGAAATTAGCTTCCAATGAAAATGTTTTTAAATACTTGGAAGAAAAGGTTGAAGAAACCAATAAGAAATTTTAAGCATTAAAGCGATCTATTGTAGATAGTCAAAATCATAAAAAGGAGGATAAGGAACCATGTCAGTTCAGTTGTGAAACTTGTCAAATCTGGCAACAAGAGGTGAGTACTCTTGAAACCAAAATGGACAAGGCATCACAAGATTGTGTTGCTTTTGATATTAATTCTTCAAAGGTTAAAAAGCCTTATAAAAAGTATAATTTGATCAAGAAGGATTCAAATAGCAAGATTAAATCTCATAATAGGTTACTTTTGTCACTATGGTTGGAAAAAATGTCACACTATTGAAAAATGCCAATTTAGGTGCTTTTTAGTTCCTAAAGGCAATTTCCAATGGTTTCCCAAATGCAACAAGTATTTCACTCACTCCCAGGGACCTAATGAGAATTGGGTACCTACCACTTTTGTTTAATTTTGTAGGTTAAGTGTCTTGATGCTATGACGAGAAAGTGGATTCTCGATAGTGGATGTTTAAGATACATGACGAGAGACATTTCTCTATTATCTGACTTTGTGGAGAAGAAGAAAGGATATGTATCCTACGGTGATCAAAATAAATGTGCAATACTTGGAAAAGGTAGTATAGGTAATCCATCAACTATTACTATCTCAAATATTATGTTAGTTGAAGGCCTTAGACATAGTCTTCTTAGAATTAGTCAATTGTGTGACGATGGGTATAAGGTGACTTTTATCAAAGATTGTTGCATAATAGAACATAATTAAAATAAGGATTGTATGCTCAATGGTGTGAGGGTAAATAATATCTATATGTTTGACTTAAGATAAGTTTCCTTGAACAATGTCCAATATCTTGTTACCATGAGTGAAGACTCTTGGCTTTGGAATAGACATTTGGTGTATGTCAACTACGATCTACTTAAAAAAATAGTTGCAAAAGATTTAGTAATTGGTCTATCTAAAATAAAGTTTTCAAAAGATCACCTATGGGATGCATGTCAAAAGGGCAAATAAACAAGAGTCTCTTTTAAATTTAAAAATGTTGTGTCAACATCGAGACATCTTGAGCTCCTTCACATGGATTTATTTAGATCTTCAAGGACCAAAAGCATAGGTGGAAACTACTATGGTTTTGTAATTGTAGACAATTACTCAAGATTTTGTTGGACTATTTTCTTACATAGCAAAGATGAAATGTTCGCGACTTTCACACATTTTTCCAAGTTATCCCAAAATAAATTGAATTCTAAAATTGTTTCTATCTGAAGTGATCATGGAGGTGAATTGAAAACCACTTCTTTGAAGAATATTGTGATAAATTTGTTATTTAAAATAGCTTTTCAGCCCCTAGAACTTCACAATAAAATGGTTTTGTGGAGCGTAAAAATCGTGTTTTAAAGGAGTTGGAAAGAACAATGCTCAATGATTGTGGTCTACCAAAATATTTTTGGGCTGATGCTATTAGCACGACATGTTATGTCTTGAATAAGGTGCTTATTCGTCCCATTCTTGACAAAACTCCTTATGAACTTTTAATAGGTAGAAAACCAAATTTATGGCATCTTCATGTATTTTGATGCAAATGTTTTGTTTTAAATAATAGAAAGGATAATCTTGGGAAATTTGACGTGAAATACGATGAAGGTATCTTAGATACTCAACATCTAGTAAAGAATATATAGTTTATAATGAGAGATTACTTATTGTTTAAGATTAGGTTCATGTTAATTTTGATGAGTCTTCCCCATAGTGTTGGGAAAGCTGTTTCTTTTCATGGTGTAGGTGCATCTACCGAAGACATACTCAAGGACACCGAAAAAAGGAGTTGATTAACCTAAAGTAGTAGAAGTTGAGAAGGAGATAGATGAAAACCAAGAAACGAAGGATGATGACTAAAGTAAACAAGAAGATAATGGTCTTCCATTGGAGTGGATAACCTCCAAGGATCATCATATTGACAACATTATTGGTGATATCACCAAAGGGATAACAACTCGCTCTAAGATAAGTAATTTATGTTATCACCATGCGTATGTATCACAAGTTGAACCTAAAAATGCTAAGGATGCCTTAGTTGATGAGCATTAGCTTATGGCCATGCAAGAAGAATTGGATCAATTTGAAAGAAATGATGTTTGGGACATTGTCCCTCATCCACAAAATCATTAAGTTATATGCACTCGATGGGTATTTAGGAATAAACTTGATGAACATGGTGTCATAACAAGGAATAAGGCCTGACTAGTGGCTAAATGGTATAACCAAGGGGAAGGAATTGATTATGAGAATACTTATGCTCCAGTTTCCCGACTCGAGGCTATACACCTTTTACTAGCATATACATGCTCTAAGAACTTCAAATTATATCAAATGAACGTTAAAAGTGTGTTCCTTAACAGATACATAATTGAAGAGGTGTATGTTTCACAACCTCCCAGTTTTGAAAATTATGAGTTTCCTAATCATGTTTTTAAGCTAAAATGTGCTTTTTATGGTCTTAAATAAGCCCCAAGGGCATGGTATGACCAACTTAAAAAGTTCTTTCTTGATTAAGGATACTTTAAAGGGAAGGTAGACACTATAATCTTTATTAAATGTCAAGGAAATCATATTTTACTTGTTCAAATTCATGTTGATGATATCATTTTATGATCAACTAACATGCATATTATCAAGGAGTTCTCTAAGATTATGTAGGGAGAGTTTGAAATTAGTCTAATGGGGGAGTTGAACTACTTTTTTAGACTTCAAATTAAGCAACTCGATGAAGGAACATTTGTATGTCAAACCAAGTATTGTTTTGAATTACAGAAACAATTCGTAATGGATGGTGCAAAGGAGATTGACACACATACGGAAACAAATGAAAATTTGGATAGAGATGAAAAAGGGTAAGGATGTTGAGGTCAATAAATATAGAGGTATGATTGGATCTCTTTTATATCTTATAGTATCTAGGCCCGATATTATATTTAGCGTTTGTATGTGTGTACAATACCAATCGTCTCCTAAGGAATCACACTTAATAAAGGTTAAGCGTATTCTTAGATACCTTATTGGTACCTCTAAGTTTTTAGATTTGGTATTCCAAGGGAAATGATTGTAGCTTGGTTGGTTATTCTTATTCTGATTTAGTCGGTTGCAAATTGCATATGAAAAGTATTAGTGGAACTTGTCATATGTTTTCAAAATCCTTGGTTAGTTGACATAGTAAAAAGCAAGTTTATATATCTTTGTCAACTGTTGAGGCGGAATACGTGGTTGCCGGTAGTTTTCGTGCCCAAATTTTGTGGCTTAAGCAATAATTACTTGATTTTGACATTAAACGTTCATGTATTCCTATCATGTGCGACAACACTATTGCCATTAATCTAACCAAGAATCCAGTGCTACATTCTCACACTAAACATATTGAGATACGTCACTATTTCCTTCGCAATCATGTTGAAAAAAGGGATGTTGTATTCGAGCATGTTGATAGTAAGAATCAACTTTCCGATATTTTCACTAAATTTCTTGCAATTGAATTGTTTTTCAACATACATGGGTGTTGTACCCAAAAATTTTCCCTCTCACTTATCAAATATTTTCTCACAAAGATCTCTCTTGGTTCAAGACTGCACTTGGGTTGATCAACTCAAGACACCTCCTTAAGCACTGGTGACTAAAATTAGGGTTTGAGATTGCACAAGGATAATTGAACTTTCAATGCCTCATATGACTTTCATGGATCATTATGGACCCCCAAGATTACTCATGTCAAGTTTCAAGCCTTAGATCACATTTTTGCTCAGTCAATTGAGCAGTTGACCTAAAAATCAATTGTATTGGGGAAAAAGTCAACTGTGGCCAATTTACAGTCAAACTTCATAATTTTTTATCCACGTTAACATTATAAACTCATATTTATAATTTGATCAAGTTTGGACCACAATTCTTCAAGAAATTTGATCAAATCATCAAAAGGGCAAAATGGTCAAAATTAGGGTTTTGACTAAGAAACGGAAATTTCTGATTTTTGACCTAGCAAATGGTTAATTGGTTTGAGGCATGATCTCAAGAGTTCAATTTCATCATTTTGACCTATTGGCATGACTCAAAACATTGCTCAAGATCAATTGGATTGATAGTTGATTTTCAGTCACCTGATCAAAAGTCAATTGTATACTGAAAAGTCAAACTTTGACTTTTTGGTCAAAATCAAGTGTCAAAGATCAAAATTCATAAAAACATGTCAAAATATGAAACTTATTCATCAAGAAATCAAAAAGTCAAGATTTCATTTTGAAAAGTAAAAGTTTTCAAACTTAGAAATTTTTCTAAGTGTTGAAAACTTCATATTTTTTCACAACTTTGAGCAAATTTTTTCACCATGATGCAAGATGATTCAAAAGAAACTTTCAACATGAAAGTTGTATATCTCCATGATATATAAAATATTTATTTACACAACTTCTCCTAAAAATGCTTGGATCTCAAGTTATTAATTCATAAAGTCATGGTCTTGAAATTAAACACTTAGTGAAATTTTGCCCTAGTTTAGGCAGGATTTTGACCTAACTTCATGGCACTTTTTCATATAGTTCCAAGGGGAATTTTCAAAAGTTATTCAAAGAGGGGTTGTAGAGCACATTACAAGATTTCTAAAAGGTCCAAGAACTCCTTGATATCATTCTTGAGTAGGGAGAATGGAAGAGAGGAAGTTAGGGTTTCAAACTAAAATTATAGGTCATTTTATGATGAACAAGATTCAAATTTCAAACCTATGATGCATAATCTATACTTTACATACCTCAAACTTGTTAGGCACTCCATAATTAATTTCTTGCATAGCTGTTGGAGGTCTCAACTCAAGCATTCAATGCATTGTCATGCTTTATATCCATTTTAAGAAGAAAGTGCACAATGCCATTTTGAAAAAGTAGCTTTATGCACAAAACTTGTTCTTGAGCCTTGCAATGGTTTTCTTCTGATCATACACATACCATAACTCAAGAGAAGTTTGTCTCAAACCTTACAATCACTCAGCCCATGCTTGTACTTCCTCTTGAAACCATACATTCACTTTTCTTCAAAATCAAGCAACCTAGCCATAACTCTATAACTCAAAAATCCTTTGTGCAATACTTATCCAACCTTTTGCTTATACATACAAAAATCATTTGCAACAAATCACATGCATGCTTGGCCCTTAAAAACACCAAGAACTCAGAAATGCATCACATACCTCCATTGTTGCCTAACCTGACCAAAAGTTTGAAACTCACATCCCCCTCGTGCGTTTTCAAGCCTTTTTCTTCCTAAAGTTTCTAAACATCATTTAGAACTCATCCCACACCCTGTTACAAGGCTGTAACACCATTAACACCATCCTCCATTTTCCAAAATAGAGCTTTGCACTTGGACTTCTCCAGAACTCCTCGGGCACTTTCAGCTCAAGCTAAGCATCACATTAGCTTCATGGGAACTTGAGGAAGCTAATCCAATCATTGGAACTCACTAAAAGCTGCTCAAACTCAAAACACGATACCCTCTTATAAGGTGAGTTTTCTGATTTTTGAACTCTTCATACATGCATCATTAATAGTTCATTTGTGAATAAGAAATGTAGGTATCATTGTCCTGAAGTTAACCATGTCTTTAGATTTCATTTATATTGCTTAAGGAGTTAGAATTTTGAATCTGAACATCCTGGAAAAGTTAGGTCAGAATTTGGTACCATTCAAAATTCATGCTCGTTTTTTAGAATTAGTTTAAGTTGTTTACATTTCTGGACAAGTTACAGGGCTTCTGGCTGGAGGTTGAAGATGAAGTACATTCAGGGCAAGACTTAGATTATATATTTGTTGTTTTACATAAGTTAATGGATGTATCACCACCCCAGTGGTTAAAGCGCGCGTCTGTCACCATGAGGTCCTGAGTTCAAGCCCCAGCGTGGCCTTTTTCCATTTTTTCCCACTTTTTTTTGACATTTTTTGTGTTTTTGAAATGCCTGGGCCTCGTTAGCTTTGGGCCTTATTTTTTTTGCTACACTCTAACCCATATCTTGTTGTTCATACATTCTGGCCCATTTTATTTTATTTTTCATTTTTATTTTTATTATTATTATTAGTAGTATTATTATTAATATTAATTTTTATTATTAGTGATAAAAACCCAAAAATATTTTTATTTATTATTTTCACATTTTTATATTTTATTTTTCTTCATGAAAGCAAAAGAATAAAAACATTTCTTTTACAATTAAATTTACTTTTTTTTAAATACTTAGATAATTTATTTTAATTATTATTATTGTATATTATTTATTTTTCTTACAAATTAAAATCAATTTAGAATTTAGGGCTTTTATTTAATTATTTTTATTTACTAACTTAATTAAATCCACAAAAACCCTAAAAAAACTTGTTTTCTTTAAATTAATTTAGTTTACTAACTTAATATTATTTTCCTTTTTTTAAGTTAATTATTTTACTTTAATTAATTAAGTTAGAAAACCCTTTTCATAAAAAACCAAACAAAAATTACATTTTCTTTTTTACATTTGCATTCTTTCACTTTATTTATTTTGTACATTTATTCAAAATTCAATATGGTTGTAATATTTATTTAGATTTAAATTCTTGCAATATTCCCCATTTGTAATTTGTATACCCCTTCCCCTAAATGATGTAATAGCGTAGTAATTTTGAATTCCGCAATTTATCGCTTTATATACAAATGCTAGTAATTAGGGTTTTGTATGGAAAGACTAAAACCAATCAATAGAAAACCCTAATCAAGACAATTATAATGCATGTATGTGATACGGTGGGAGAATTGACTTGAAGGTTTTGCGTTTGATCGTAAATATTGCGGTTAGCAAGAGTTGCCACTGACTTTTCTTTTATCCAAAAGGAAAGGTGAAAAAGCACAGGAAAGACCTTTGAGATTGTTTCTTGAGTTCAAGGGGTAGATTATGAAAAGGGAAGGTATTAGCACCCTTTTCATCCATTGTTTTCCATGGACTGTTAGTTACTTGCTAGATCACTTGCTTTTGTTTGAAATTGTGCTTTGTGTGGTTTTTGAAAGTATTTTGTAAAGAGGCCATTGTTTAGGCAATCTTTGTAATGATTCTCGTTCGTAAGAATGTATACAAAGATGTTTGATCTTTTGAAAATATTTTCAATTTTGTAAGATGTTTGAAAGTGTATGTGTTTGTTTTGAAAATAGCAAGGATGTTTGTTTTGAAATGGAGCAAGTAATTAGGAGCAATCTACCTACTCAAATGTCTTTCTTTTTCATTTTCTTTTCCTTTGACATTGTTGTCTTACCATTGATTTGGTAAGCAACCCTATCTTTGGATGTAAATGGGACGGGTGTGGGTTATCGTATAACCATGATTAGCAATGTTGCAAGGTATCTTAGCATTCTTTTTTAGGGACTAAGATCATTTGTAAGGCAACTTAGATAGCGTCATCGAGGGACTATGATCTTGTATTTGTTTTTTTTGCTAAGATACCTTACATGTGTAATATGGCCATTTTGCAAGGCAACCAAGTGGATTTTACCCAAGGGGTGCTTGTGTGCAAGTGTATTATTTTCATGCTTGTTTTTGTCTTGAATTAGGGTTTTCTACTTGATTGATTTTATTCTTTCCATACAAACCCTAATTACTAGCATGTTATGTAAAAGCGATAAATTGCGAAATTTAAAGTTACTACGCTATTACAACATTTGTGGGGAGGGGTGTACAATTGGTAAATGGGGATTGCAAGAATATAAACCTAATTAATCTATTACAACCAAATTAAATTTGTACAAGAATTATATAAATACAAAGTATAATGATGAATAATGTATAAGGATGAAAAATGTAAAGAAAATGAATTTTGTTTGATTTTTTTATGAAAAAAAGATTTTTGTCTTAACCTAATTTAAATAAAGAAAATAATTACGTTTGAATCTATTAAGAAAAAGATTTTAAAAGAAAACCATAACTCTATTAATTAATCAAAATAAAATAAGTTAAGGAAAGTATTTTTTTTAGCATTTTTTATCTTGAAAATATTTAGCATTAAAAATATTTTTAGTCTTTTTTGGTATTTAAATAATATATTTTTAAATGGTATGAAGAAAAATAAATAATATAATTATTAATTAAGTCTAATAGATTTAGTTAATAAAAATAAATAAAGTATAGTAAATAAAAATATTTTTTGTTTATAGAGAAAATAAAATAAAATAAAGTCAAAATATAAAATATATCATTTTTGTGTTTTTATGATTTTTTTAGTATTTTAGAAAAGAAATATTTAAGAAAAATAAAAATGAAATAAATAATCAAATAAATAAATTGGGCCAGGGTGCAAATATGAAACAAGGGGGGAAGTTTAGAAAAAAGTCAGGCCCAGGATGGGGGAGGCCCATGCGCTGGAAGGAACAAAAAAAACAGAAAATGTAAAAACATTTGCAAAAAAAAGCACTGAGGTTCGAACCCACGACCTCTATCAATAACGTGTGATGCCTTACCACTGGGGTGGATGTACATCCGTTAACTTAAATGAAAGAATACATAAGGTAAAATGTTTCCAGGCATGTACTTCGTTTTCATCCTTCAGCTAGTCGGACCACATGTATCTTATTCGTTTCTCAACAAAAATGGAAAATGAAAACATGAAAGTTGTGCTATTTTTCCTCACGAATCCAACCATATAACTTATGTAAGCTAAAAGTCAAAGATGAAGATTAATTTTACTGGCCCTAAATTGAAACCTAATTTTCTCAGAAATTTCGAATCCTAAATTCTCTATACACAGTCAATATAAATGGGTACTATGAACATGGTCAGTTTTAGAGCAATGATATATATATTTTATCTTCACAAATCAGAAACAAATGATGCATGTATGAAGAGATGGAAGTTTGAAAACTTACCTCTTGCAGCTGGAGTCGTGAATGGAGTTTGAGCAACTTTTGAGATGGCCTGAGGATCTATTTAGCTTGCCTGGAATTCCTTGAGTGTATTCCAACTCCTACTTTGCCTTGAAAGTCCCAAAATCTCTCTACTCAAGTCAACCTGCAAGCTTGATTTTTGAAAATGGTGGATAGTGATGAAGGAGTTACAGTCTTGAAACAGGGGCCTAGATTACTTTGGTATGATGTATAGAAGGTGTTAGAATGATTAGTTTTCAAAACGCACGAGTGGAAATGAAGATGATGATTTTTGGCTCAAAACTGTCAAGTTGGGCAGTTTTGTGCAGCAATGGTGTTTTGGAGAGTTTTAGGATGCTTGGAATCGTGTCTCAGCTTGCAATGAACTTTTTAATATGTATGTAAAAGATTAGAGTACGAATAAACTCCAGGTTTTTGAGTTATAGGGTTATGGCTCTATAACTTGCTTTTGAAGAAAAGTGAAATGAAAAATCTCAAATGTTGTACAAGCATGTCCTGAGCTTCTTCAGGCCTTAGACACCTTGAATTTTTATCATAGGGGTTGTGTGTGCATAAAGAACAAGTTAGAAGCTCAAGACAAGTTGAATTGGTGATTAAAGCAACTTTTCAAGAGTGGAATGGTAACTTTCTTCCAAAAATGGCAAATTGGCTTGGACAATGCTTGGAACACTTGGATAATAGCTCAAAAGCAAGTGTAATCTTCTGATTATGGATAGATCTTGAGGTTTAGGAACCTGCAAAACAAAATTGTGCAGCATAGGTTTGAAATTGGATTTTTGTTCATCACAAAATGCCTTGTAATTCAAGTGACAAAACACCAACTTCATCTCTTCGATTATCCCTACTCAAGAATGATCTCAAGGAGTTCCTTAACATTTTGGAAAGATTTCAATTTTCTCTTCAACTCATATTTGAATTTATTTTGAATATTCCCCTTGGAACTATGTGAAAAATTGCCATGAAGTTAGGTCAAAAATCTGCCTAACTAGGGCAAAATTTCACTAAGTCTTTTTTAGTTCATGAGCATGTATTCATAAAAATATAACTTGAGATCCAAGCACTTTTAGGAGAAGTTGTATGGATAAAAGTTGTAGATTTCATGGAGATATACAACTTTCATGTTGGAAGATTCCTTTGAATCATCTTGCATTATAATAAATAAAAATGCTCAAAGTTATGAAAAAAATAAGAAATTTTTGACACTTAGAAAAATTTCTAAGTTTAGAAAATTTGACTTTTCAAAATGAAATCTTGATTTCTTGATGAATAAGTTTCCAATTTTGACATGTTTTGATGAATTATGATCTTTGGCACTTGAATTTGACCAAAAAGTCAAAGTTTGACTTTGCAGTGTACAGTTGACTGCAAAATTCATCTGTTAATCCAATGGATTTGCAATGTTTTGAATCATGTCATTAAGTCAAAATGATGCAATTGGACTCTTGAGATCATGTCTTAAACCAATTAACCATTTGCTAGGTCAAAAATCAAAAATTGCCCTTTCCCAGTCAAAACCCTAATTTTGACCATTTTGCCCTTTTGGAGATTTGATCAAATTTCTTGAGGAATTGTGGTCTAAACTTGATCAAATGATATTTTTGTACCCCAAAATTTTCCCTCTCATTTTACTCAATACATGTCCATTGAGATCTACAATTTGCTCAAGGTTGCCCAAGAGTGGACCAGACAAACTCTCTCCTAAGGCAGTATACCTCAAACTAGGGGTCCATTTTCATCAAGATGGGTGAACCACAAAGGCCTCATATGCTCTTCATGGTCTTAATATGTTCTCAAGTCCCTACATGTCAAGTTTCATTCCTTGCACAAGAAGTTTTCTCAGTCAACTACTCAGATGCTTGAGAATCGACTATATTATGTTAAAAGTCAACTGTGACCCACATACAGTCAAACTTCAAGATTTTTGGTCAACATTAACATTTTGAAGTGACTTTCATCATTTGATAAAGGTTTGACCATGATTCCCCAAGGAATGCTCCAAATTCATCAAAACCCAAAAGTTGCTAAATTAGGGTTTCTTAGTAAAAGTCAACCAAACTTTGACCAAGCATAACTTCCACATGCTTTATCAGAAACCTTCCATACAAATCTCATTTTGAATAGGATGAAATTCCATACAATTCATCTTCATATCACAAGTTCAAAATATGCACTCATAAAAAGATATGAATTTTTACATTATGGGTCCTTTTGAAAAGTCAACAAAAACACATTTTGGGTCAAAGCTCCTTACATGAACATGGAAGACTCAATTGATATGAGACCAAAAGGGTTTCTTATGGGACATCCTAAGCTTTCCGAAAATTACAAGAACACCTCTCTAGGGTTAAAATTGGAAGAGATATTCCTTGTCAAAGTTGACCCTTTTTGCAAAATTGCCAAAAGTCAAATGTACTCAAAAATGCATTTTTTGCTAAATGGGCCTAACTTTTTATGCTTGCACCTCACTTATAATGTGGTCCACGACCCAAATATTCATCCATACATTATTTGCTTCATTTTTCAATTTATTTTGATTTTTTATTAATTAAAAATTGAATTAAATCAAATAATTGATGAATAATAGCAAAGATATGATTTGATTTGGTTTTTGGACAGGTTGGCAATCAAAATATGCTGAGTTATCAAGGCCAAAACGAATCAAGCATAATTGGTACAAGAAAGGGATGATTTGGCTCAAAATAGCAAGTTTACATGTAGCTTGAAAATCAAATCAAATCTCTCATAATTGCAAAGATTCAATCCAAGTTTGTAACTCTAATTTATTCCTAGATATATATTGGACAAGAACAAAGCATGGCACAAGGGTTAGCAGTCGTAAAAAAGATAGAACAAATTCAAAAAAATTCAAAGAAAAGTGTGACTCGGTTTTCATTCAACAGACCATCTCAAAGCCATTTAAAGCCAACAACCTCTTCCTGGGTGTGCATTGAAGCCAATTGGATTGTTTGCAAGGCCTGAAACACCCAGAATCGCGCGTTACAAGTTCACTCGGTTTGCTTTTTTTTCTTCAAAATCTATTACTGTATTTCTTGCATCATTAGCATGACTAATTGGTATATTTGTGATGTTTGAGATGTTTGCAAGATAACTGCATGACTCAATTGAATTTTTTACGCCTATATGTGCCTTTTCCATTGTTAGGGTTTGCGTGTGCGGTTTAGGGGTTTGCTCTACAGGTTAAATTGGGCAAAAATAATGGTACCAGGATGTTCACAAGATCAAAACGAGTTGATCTATATAGTTAGATTTCATTTATCTTGCGTTTTGTGAATTTTTGAGTTTTACAGGTTTGTAGCTACAGACCTTTGTTCGTAGGTAAAGGTACAAGAACCTAAGGCGACGGAGAAAGGTAGAAGAAAGTTAGGTGTCAGCCAGCCATTCGCCCATTTCAAATTTCACGCGCGTGGGAGTCAGTGACTTGTTTTCTTTATATTATATTTGGTCTTCATTATACTAACAGTTAAAACATCTAGCGCAGCTGGCAACGAGGCATTGGTATTAAGCGTAAGGACCTGGGTTCGATCCCAGGTCCCAGCGTTTCCTTTGTTTTATTTTCTTTCAATAGATCCAGCGCATCTCTCATCCTGGTGTCGACCATACTCTATCAATCTCCAGCCAATGGATTCATCATCCCTTCAATCCAACGCACAGGCAGTGAGGGACTATGATACCCCCTCAAGTCAACGCTACTAGAGATCAGGCGCTGACTGGGCTTGGAGCGTTTTTGGGCCTGAAAAACTCAGATTGGCAACCCCCCCCCCTTTGCTAGCATGCAGGCCCAGTTTGGATTTTCTTTCTATTTCTTTATTTAATTTCTTGAATTAATTACTTTAATTAGTTTAATTAATTAACACAAAAATTATTATTTTTTTATAAAAACTAAAAAAATCAACAAATCACAAAAAAAAAGAGTTTTTTATATAAAATATTTATTTAATATAATTAGTAAGTTAGATTTAATTTCTTTTTCATAATTAAAATTAGATAGAAATTAGGTTTTAATTTTATAATTAAATTTCTTTCCTCAAATAAAAACCAAAAAAATACACAAAATCTTTTTTTTTAATATTTTATTTTCTTGAAATTATTTAATTTAGTTTAAATTAGGTTAATTTCAATTTCTTTTATAATTAAAAATAATTAGAATTAGGGTTTTAGTCGTACATAACCTAATAAAATCTTTTTTCCAAAATAGTTTAAATATTTTCTAGTCAGATTTTTAGGGTTTTCAATTTCTCCTCGCATTTAATTTACCCCGCGCATTTTTATTTGTTTTATTATTATTGTAACTGTTTCGAATTTGTAATAGTTTTAATTAGGGTTTTTATTTTCATTCGAGACCATTATGTAACTGTCAAAGCCTTGTAATAGCTAGATTTATTTTTCGCACTTTAAATTCCTGCAAATATTTAACTGTTTAGATGTATGCTAATAGGATTGTATGGCAAGAATATCTGGAAATTTAAACGGTAGATCACCTAATATGCAAAGATTAAATAACTGAAACAATTCATATGTGAAGATGTGAAAAACACAAGAAGGGGGGGGGGGTTGAATTGAAAACTTGGATCTAAAAAGCTTAATGACACAGTATTTTTATCCTAGTTCGTTTGATCTCAAACTACTCCAGTCCACCCGTCAAGGTGATTTCTCCTCTCTCCAACGAGGTCTTAATCCACTAATCTCAACAAGATTACAAAAGCTACTTTAACAATCGTTAAAGTCTTCTTGAGTACAACCACAATCCGGTTAATCTCAAGGATCTCTTTTTCAATATGATTATACAATATGTGTTGTTGTTTTTCTAACAAAAACGGTTTATCACAACTGTGATAAATTACACAGGTTTATTGCTTAGAATAAAGAAAGAAATTGCTTGCAGCTTGAATATGCGTGAGTGGTGATCTAGCAAAATCGTTGTATGTACGTGTGTGATTCATTATGAAAGCTGACTTGTTTATATAGGCAGTGTAATGACATTGATCATAAAGCATGTTTAATGTCATTAACACACTTTCCTTTTGGAGAAGATCCTGTCTGAAGGAAGCCGTTGGAATTGATGTTGTCTTGAATGTTCAGTAACGCTTAAGAATCTTTTCTCCTTACTGCTGATGACGCTTCAGAATATTGATGACTTGAGTTGATATGTTCTTGTTCAGAATCAGAGTTTACTTTGATTAAGAGTAGGTTCTGGTCATCAATCTTCAGCGAATGTTCTGATTGCTTCAGTGTGTAGCACTTATGGCTTATCTTCTGATGCTGATTTGATCAGAATTTCTGCATACATAAAACATATTTTTAACGTGCATATTTGTTCTTTGTATTTATTTATTCTTTGTATTTGTTATCATCAAAACTCTAACCAAGGGTTGTAGAATCAAACTATGTTCTAACAATCTCCCCCTTTTTGATGATGACAAAAACCAGATTTTTCAATTAAAAAATAAAGAATAAAAAGTTTAGAATAAAGAAGAAAAACACCCCCTGAGTTGATTACTTCCCGTAAGTTCCTTGAGTCCTTGAGCATCAGAGTTTAACTGTGTCTTTCATCAGAGTTTGTACCTGTTCAAGCTTTTCAGAAGATAGAGGTTAAGAGGTTAAGTAATTCAGAATGTTTGAGACTTCTGTCTCAGTAAACCGTTATTGAAAATATCTTACTTTCTCCCCCTTTTTGTCAGTTATCAAAAAGGCAATATAATTAGAGAAAAAAAGTTAATTTATATTAAAAACAAGAAGCAATGATAAGTTCTAGAACAGAAGCAATGTAAAACAAACGTTACAGATAAACAGATTTAAAACAGAAAAGAATCTAAGATGGAGGAGGAAGGCGTGTGAACAAAGCTTCCAGCAAGCCCTTGATCTGGGTGTTAGATTCTTCTTGTTTGCCAAAGATGCTCTTGATTTCTTTATTTGTGTCCTTCTGCTTATCCAACCGTTCCTGGATAACATCATTTGCTTTCTTCAATTCTTTCAGAGTTTGCATGACATAGGAAGGAGCTGGATATTCTTCAGTATCTAGATTCTTCTCAGAGCATTCTGCAGCTTGATCACATTGAACGATTTCCTCTGCTGAGATCATCTCTTCGGGAGAATCAGTTAGGGAGAGACCTTCTGATTCTGGTTGAACTTCATCTGAGGGACGATGTTCTGACTAGGGAGCATTATCCAGAGGTAGAATCTCCTTCTTGAGCAGATGACTCAAAACTTGGTCTTCAAAAACCTTTATCATATCACTGAAATTTCGTTGAACATGTTCATAGCTATGTTCTTTTAGCTTTAGTGTTTCATAACTTAGCAAGTTTCTGAAACTTGTCCATAGATAATTAGAAGCAGCAGGATTAATCATCTCTAGACTAGCATGCTTCAAGGAGGTTATCCATTCTTGTATTCCTGTTTCAAACATCAACAAACTTGTACCAACATCTGGTGTGGTTTCAGTTGGTTTTGGTTTGGGAACGGCGGTTTTGTGAGATATAGCAGCTAATCCTTCTAATGCAGTTGGATCAATGACAAGTCTTACGTTGTCAGTTGGATTGCTCTTGGGTGAAGGAGTGTGAGAGTCAGGTATGATGATTGGACTGGTTGGGGAATTTGGTGGTGTGGATTCCAGAGAAGAAGGAATTTGTGGAATGTCCAGGATGGTGAGAGGCATGTGAATGGCAAGTGGTTCAGAGATTCTTGGGATTGGGATTGTATCTGAATCTGAAGTAGGTTCTTCAGATTGGTTGGTTGAAATATTGTAAGGTTCTGGTTCATGGGTCTCAGATGGTTGATTCTTAGAAGTTTGAGCTTATGGTTGTGATTGTTCAGGTTGAGGTGATGGTGGATGAGAAAATCTTGTTGTGGAGACAAAGGTAGTGGAATATCTTGTTGTCGAACATCTGTTGTAGTTTCGGAGTTTGGATTATCAGGGAATTGAGGATTTGGATTTTATGGTGTGGGAGCTGAAATGTCTTGGTCAAAAGAGTCAATATCAGACAGAACTTTGGCAAGTTCTGGTTGAGTTTGTTCAGGATTTGGATTAATAGGAAGGGAGTGAGTTTCACTTAGACTTAGAGTTTTTGATGGATCAAACCCTATGTCAAAGTCATCAAAAGTTTGTGGAGTTGGATGTTTTGACTGGGTAGTTAAGGTTTCAAATGTTGATATAGTTATTGATTCTAAAACACTAACAGAGGAAGGATTACCTTTCTTGCAGCTTTTGGAGTCTTCTGAGATGGTCCTTCTTCTACTGCTTTCCTTTTCTTGGTCTTCTTTAAAATAACTTCTGGATCAGCTTGATGCAAGTCCTGGATGTTTATTTCTGGTGCAGTGCCATCTGCCTTGCACGCATCCATATATCTGACAATTATCTCAGGCTTGGAGTCAATCTCAGAGAAAAGAGGAAAATCATCCAGAGGAATTCTTCTGGAAGTGATGGTTGCAAAAGAAGTAATGTTGGGTTCCTTCTTGATGTTCTCAATGATTTTCATCTTTTTCAGATTTTTTGCGTTCAGAGGCTTCCCAGTCGTTGCTTCTAGTGAGCTGATTTCATGTGCTTCAGTCAAATGCTCTATCAGCCTATTCTCTATCAGAATATCTGATATGAGTCTTCCTAGGGGTATCCAGTCCCTTTTGGTACGCTCATCTTCTCTTGTTTCCTTTACACTGGTCCTCAGATGATTAAATAGCAAGTGAGGGAGGTTTACCTTAGTCTTCTTGGAGATAAAGTAGATCAGAAACTACTGATCAATGTTTATGTAATCAGGAGAGCTAATTGTCTTCCTGTGGTTGATGCATCCCAAAATTATTTTAGCCTAAATTATGTGATGATTCTTCAGATCCCTAATCTTGCTGGAGGGTAGACCCAGAGTAAATATTTCCCTTGCAATAGAAGCAACATCAGAACATCTTTCAGCCATGTCAATACATCTGACACCTCCACCATTGTAACCGATAAGTCTTGAAATTAGGTCTTCTGTAATGACAATCTTCTTCCCCATGACATACGAGGTAACTTGATGGTTTGAGGAGGAAGCATGTATCCAGAATTCTTTGACAAGAATTGGAAACGTTGGCCCTAGAAGACATTCAAAATATCTGTTCAAACCTTGAGCATTGACATCTTCATAGAGATTGAAGCCGTTTTCTTGAAGGCTTTCAAAGTCAACAATCAGTTTTGAAAGAACTTCTAGATTGTCAATAGGAGTGAGTAGTGTTCTGTATGGTTCTTCGTACTGTTCCATAGAAGCAGTTTCCTGAGTACTGATGTTTTGGACGCTTGAAGAAGCCATGTTCACACAAGAAATTTTTAGAAAGATGAAAAGGTTTTTGAAAGTACGAACTGAAAACAGTAGAAGGTATTGAGAGAGTAAAAGTGAAAGAATGTAAAGAGTGAAACTTGAGTTTAAATAGATTTTCTTGAAAGCATAAACAGTAAGAGAGAGAAAAAATTAGTCGTGATTATAAGCATTAATGACAGCTGATTTTAGGGGATTCAGAAAGATATTGGAACAGTTACCCATGACGTGTGTCTCAATGCATCCAATCAGCACTTTTGACCTTTCAGAAAAGTGAACGCATGTTCAGCCTCAGAAGGTAGCTGATGAATGGATGACAATTGTTTGCTTACGTGAACAGCACACTTCTATCCTTGAAATGAAACGCTCAGATCTTCATGGATAGATTCTGATGCAATATGTACTTCTAAAACTCTGAAGGTAGGTTGATCAGTAGTTCACAGAAAATAACTAAGTTCTGAAGGTTAAGATATGTAAATAAAACAATTTATTATGGGCAAAGCTTCATGCTGAAATGTTTCAGAATGAAGTTAAACCTATCTTCAGAAAGAGGTTTTGTAAAGACATCAGCCCATTGATGGTATGTGTCAATGAATTTTAAGTTAAGAATCCCTTTCTGAATGTAGTCCCTAATAAAATGATGTTTTATTTCTATATGCTTATCCCTAGAATGCAAAATAGGATTTTTATTGAGACAAATAACAGAAGTATTGTCACAGAGGATATGGATGTTACTCTCAAATATATTGAAGTCTTCAAGTTGACTTTTCATCCAGAGCATTTGCGTGCTACATCCAGCAGCTGCTATGTATTCAGCTTCTGATGTTGATAGTGCTATTGTGGATTGTCTTTTGCTGGACCATGAGACCAGATTTTCTCCCAGAAACTGGCAGCTTTCAGAAGTGCTTTTACGTTCCACTCTGTCTCCAGCAAAGTCAGCATCACAGTATCCTACTAAGCTGTAATCACTTGATTTTCTATAAAAGAAACCCAGATTAGCAGTACCTTTCAGATACTTGAAAATTCGCTTAACTGCTGTTAAGTGAGATTCTCTAGGATCTGATTGGAATCTAGCACAAATGCAAACACTGAATAGAATGTCAGGCCTTGAATCCGTCAGATATAGAAGAGATCAAATCATACCTCCCTAGACCTTCTGTTCTACGTTTTTACTTACCACTTCCTTTTCCAGAATGCACGTGGGGTGCATTGGAATCTTTGAGGGCTTACATTCTGAGAGATCAAATTTCTTCAGAAGTTCTCTGACATATTTACTCTGATGAATGTAAGTTCCTTCTGGAGTTTGATTTATCTGAATGCCCGGAAAGAATTTGAGTTCCCCCATTAGGCTCATCTTAAATTCTTCCTGCATACATTTAGCAAACTCTCTTCCCAAAGAGGGATTAGTAGATCCAAATATGATGTCATCAACATAAATCTGACAAACTAACATGTCATTCTTAACTGTCTTACAGAACAAGGTTGTGTCCACTTTCCCTCTGGTGAATTCATTTTCTAACAGGAAGTTACTTAGTCTTTCATACCAAGCTATCGGAGCTTGTTTCAGACCATAGAGTGACTTCTTTAGTTTGAAAACATATTCTGGATTTTTGGAACTCTCGAAACCAGGGGGTTGGTGCACATATACCTCTTCATCTATATAGCCATTTAAGAATTCACTTTTGACATCCATCTGATATAGAGTGATGCCTTTATTAATAGCAAATGATATTAAGAGTCTGATAGATTCTAACTTGGCGACTGGAGTAAAGGTTTTTGTATAGTCTATCCCCTCTTGCTGACTATAACCTTGTGCCACCAGTCGTGCTTTGTTTCTGATGACTTCTCCTTGCTCGTTCAGTTTGTTTCTGAACACCCATTTTGTACCAATGACGTTAAATCCTTTTGGTTTGGGAACCAGATCCCATACGTCATTTCTGGTGAATTGATTTAGTTCCTCTTGCATTGCCAGAATCCAGTCATTGTCCAGAAGTGCTTCATCAATTGTTGTTGGTTCAATCAGAGAAACCAGTCCCATGAGGGATTCTTCAGAGTTTCTGAATGTTGATCTTGTTCTGATTGGATCTTCCTTCTTTCCCAGTATTGTATCTTCAGGATGATCAATGCTGCTTCTGGATAGTCTTTTCTGGAGTTGATCAACAGAAGGTGTTGGATTGCTTGCAGTGACTTGTGAGTTTCTGTTGAGAACCTCTGATGAGTTGTCTTCAGTACTTGTGAGTTCAACTTCCATACCTGCAAGGAGTTCATTCTGCTTTGACTTTTGAGAGTCAAGCTTATCGTTAAACCTAACACTTATTGACTCTTCAACAATCTATGTTTCTGTATTGTATACTCTGTACCCTCTCGAGCGTTCAGAGTATCCTAACATAATACACTTTTGTGCTTTAGAGTCAAACTTGTTCAAATATTTTTTTGTATTCAGAAAAAAACATGTGCATCCAAATGGGTGAAAATAAGAAATGGTGGGCTTTATTTTCTTCTACAATTCATATGGAGTCTTTTCCAGAATAGGTCTTATGGAGATTCTATTCTGAATGTAACACGCTGTGTTTATTGCCTCTGCCCAGAAGATCTTAGCAACGTTAGTCTCGTTGATCATGGTTCTGGCCATTTCTTGCAATGTTCTGTTCTTTCGTTCTACAACTCCATTTTGTTGGGGAGTTCTAGGACAAGATAAATCATGCAGAATTCCTTTTTCATTAAAGAATAATTCAAAATCTTTATTTTCAAATTCTCCACCATGATCACTTCTGACTTTGACAATTCTAAGATCCTTTTCATTCTGAACTTGGTTGCAGAAGGTAACAAACACAGAGTGTGACTCGTCCTTATGTCTTAAGAACTTTACCCATGTCCATCTGCTATAGTCATCTACGATTACTAACCCATACTTCTTGCCACTAACTGAAGCAGTTTTTACTGGTCCAAATAAGTCAATGTGCAAAAGCTCTAATGGCTTAGAGGTGGAAACAACATTTTTGGATTTGAAAGCAGGTTTTGCAAATTTGCCTTTCTGACATGCTTCACACAGAGCATCTGAATTGAACTTCAAGTTAGGAAGTCCTCTGACCAGATTGAGTTTGTTAATCTGGGATATTCTTCTCATACAAACATGTCCCAATCTTCTGTGCCAGATCCATTGCTCGTTGTTAACAGACAGTAGACATTTTACATTCTGACTCTTTAGTTCAGAAAGTTTTATTTTATAAATGTTGTTTTTCCTCTTTCCATTAAATAGGATAGTCCCATCTTTCTGACTAACAACTATGCATGAATTTTGATTGAAGATTATATCTTAACCATTATCACTTAATTGACTTATGGATAACATGTTATGCATTAATCCATCAAATAATAAAACATTACTTATAGAGGGAAGATTTCCATTACCTACTGTTCCAGAGCCAATGATCTTTCCTCTATGATTGCCTCCAAAGCCTACGTGGCCTCCAGGCTTAAGTTCCAGGCTTTGGAACATATGCCTTCTTCCCGTCATGTGTCGTAAGCAGCCAGAGTCCAGGTACCATGATTGGTGTCTTAGCCTTGTTGCTAAAGACATCTGCCACATGTATGATTTTATCCTTAGGTACCCACATTTTCTTGGGTCTTGATTTGTTAGTTTTACCAAAATTATGATTTAATTTTGGTATGACAGAATAATCACTACTTGTGTATTTTATGTCATGTGTGTGCCCATATATAAAATGTGAATTAAGTGGGGTGCATTTTATAACTAAGTCCATGGCATTTTTTGGTGTAGGTACCTTACCTTGATATCCTATCTCTTTTCTGCCATTTCTACTAACTTCATAGATCATTGAAGCCATTTTTCTTCTGTCTATGTTTTTAGCTAGAAACTTCTAAATGTTGTGATCATACTCTTTGATGATCTCATCAGCATTGCTGGGAGTTTCAGAGATTATTTCCTTCTGAGAGTTTTGCAAATGATTTTCTAATTTTGAAATTTTTTCTCTTAAATCAGAATTCTCCAATCTGAGACTCTCAGTCTTTTCAAAGTCAGAGGCAAGATTCCTTTTCAGGTTTCTGAATTTGACTCTGATCTGCTGATACCTTTCTAGAATTTCATTTAGGCTTTCAGCAAGTTCAGCCTTAGTAAAGTTTATGGTAAAGTCAGGGAATACCTCTTAAGTGTCTGATTTTGAATCTGAACCAGAAGCTTCACTGTCTTCTGATACGTTTTCCATGAGAGCTATGTTTTCTCTTTCATCATCTGATTCTGAGTCGGCTTCAGATGTGTCAGAATCATCCCATGTAGCCATGAGGCTTTTCTTCTTTTCCTTGAGAAACTTCTTTTTGGGCTTTTCCTTCTAAAGCTTTGGGCAGTCCTTTTTGTAGTGTCCTTGCTCATTACATTCATAGCAGATGATGTCCTTGTTGTTTGGCTTTCTGTATCCTGAAGAACCTTCAGATCTTCGGTGTCCAGAAGAGGACTCAGACTTTCTATATCTGGAGGAGGATTCATTCTGATTCTCTGATCTTCTCGGATTTCTGAACTTCCTTTGTCTCTGCTTCCACAGTTGGTTCACCCTTATGGAGAGGAGAGACAGTTCATCTTCTTCTGATGAGGATCCATCAGAAGTTTCTTCCACAGCCTGCAAAACTTTGGAGTCAGATTTTCTTAGATTTTAAAGCTAATGGCTTACCTTGCTTTTGAGGTTCGTCTTCTTCTAGCTCTATCTCGTGACTTCTGAGGGAGCTAACAAGTTCCTCCAGAGAGATTTTGTTGAGATCTTTGGCTAGCTTAATTGTTGTGACCATTGGCCTCCATTGTTTGGGCAAGCTTCTGATGATCTTTTTAACGTGATTAGCAGTAGAATACCCTTTGTCAAGAACTTTTAGTCCAACAACAAGAATTTGAAATCTTGAAAACATAGTTTCTATTGATTCACTATCTTCCATCTTGAATGCCTCATACTTCTGAATGAGCGCAAGGGCCTTGGTTTATTTGACTTGAATGTTGCCTTCATGCATCATTCTCAGAGAGTCAAACATATTCTTGGCAGTTTCTTTGTTTGATATTTTCTCATATTCTAAGTATGAGATGGCGCTGAGGAGAATTGTTCTGGCCTTGTGGTGGTTTCTGAATTCACGCTTTTGCTGATCAGACATCATTTTCCTGTCTATCTTCTGACCACGTCCATCCACAGGATGCGTGTATCCATCAATGACCATGTATCACAGATCAGCATCATGGGCCAGAAAGAAACTCTCAATTCTGTCTTTCTAGTAGTCAAAATTTTCTCCATTAAAGACTGGAGGTTTACCACTGAATCTGTCTCTGTCTTCATTGTTGTCAATGCTGATGTTTTGGCTTGGTCCCACCATAGTGTTTTTCTGAAGCTTGGATCTTGTACTGACACGGTTAAGTGTTTAAGCTCAGAACCAGGCGCTCTGATGCCAATTGAAGATGTGAAAAACACAAGAGGGGGGGTTGAATTTAAAACTTGGATCTAAAAAGCTTAATAACACAGTATTTTTATCCTGGTTCATTTGATCTCAATCTACTCCAGTCCACCCGTCAAGGTGATTTCGCCTCTCTCCAACGAGGTCTTAATCCACTAATCTTAACAAGATTACAAAAGCTGCTTTAACAACTGTTAAAGTCTTCTTGAGTACAACCACAATCCGGTTAATCTCAAGGATCTCTTTTTCAATATGATTATACAATATGTGTTGTTGTTTTTCTAACAAAAATGGTTTATCACAATTGTAATAAATTACACAGGTTTATAGCTTAGAATAAAGAATGAAATTTCTTGCAGCTTGAATATGCGTGAGTGGTGATCTAGCAAAATCGTTGTATGTACATGCGTGCTTCATTATGAAAGCTGACTTGTTTATATAGGCAATGTAATGACGTTGATCATAAAGCATGTTTAATGTCATTAACACACTTTCCTTTTGGAGAAGATCCTGTCTGAAGGAAGCCATTGGAATTGATGTTGTCTTGAATGTTCAGTAACGCTTCAGAATATTGATGACTTGAGTTGATATGTTATTGTTCAGAATCAGAGTTTACTTTGATTAAGTGCAGGTTCTGGTCATCAATCTTCAGCGTATGTTCTGATTGCTTCAGCGTGTAGCACGTATGGCTTATCTTCTGATGCTTATTTGATCAGAACTTTTGCATACATAAAACATATTTTTAAGGTGCATATTTGTTCTTTGTATTTATTTATTCTTTGTATTTGTTATCATCAAAACTCTAACCAAGGATTGTAGAATCAAACTATGTTCTAACAATATGCACATATTCACTCCTAAGGTTTACCTCAATTCGGTTGCCTTCGGTAAACAATCATTAAGCATAGGAGATTTTAGTGGTTGCCCTCCAGTCTAAAAGATCAAAAGTGTCCCATTTGAATGTTTCCTCTGAAATGTTGCCTCTGAAAGGTATTAAGACTCTAGGGTTACTACTAAACTTTTTCTAACTGTTGCTTTAGTGATTGTACTTGTCCCTTTCAAATGTCCCTTACAAACTCCAACGACGGTGCTACCTACTACTTAATAGTAGGATAACATTGTCTAAAGGAAATGAGAACGGACAATCTTTTTTCGAGTAGGTAGAATCTTAAGTATTTCCTCAATAAAAACTTTTTACACAAACACCTTTCAAAACAAACTTCATCACACTCTTGAGGACTGATACAAGGGTTATCACGAATTAAAACATTTTCAAAACAAGCATACACACAAGCAATTTGAAAAATGAGCGAGTACCTAAGAGCCCATGGAAAACCATGGATAGAAAGGGTGCTAACACCTTCCCTTTCTATAATCTACCCCCCGTACTCAGAATATCTCGAAAAAAGGTTTTTTTCTGTTCTTTTTCCTTTTCCATGATTGGATAAAATAAAAGTCGGTGGCGACTCTTGCTTACCGCGACATTTTGCAAACAAAAATTGCAAAACGCAAACCAGTAAAAATAGTCGGTTCTGCCACCGTATCACAGAACTGGCGACTCTGCTGGGGAATTAATAAGTTGGGTATACCTTAGGATTTAGGTCATGTTTCAAATTTCTTTCTTGCTTGCTTGCTTTATTCTTAAAGGGTCTTGCTTGGGTTACTATAGATCCTACACCCAGATCTGGGGGCACTTATTAGGTAAACAACAATAGATCGTGGAGACTGTACGGCGTAGACTGATATGGTTTAAGCGATGGTTGTGTTGGTGTGGAACTTTTATTGGTACCGGTATCCTTCATGGGGAAACGAGGAGAATACGGAGCCGCCGCGTGGTGTCGTGAAGCACTAAAGGACCTTAGAACCTTAGTTGAACAAACTTGGCCATTAGAAAGTAGTGATATAGTTGGCCTCGGTGTAGAGCTGCGGATTGGTTGATACTCGATGCTACACTCATTGAGATCAGACTTTCGGGATATTTCGACCGCAAGAAAAGATTGATTGAGCTGAGACAATGCCCGATAAAGGATGGTCAGTGATATTGAGATCCTCTAGAACCCGGTTACTTTTTAAGACAGGTTTCAAACCAACTAAACTTCAAGAGGGTACTACCTTCAACCTCATGCAAGCCTTAAACCTAATGACTTTGTGTGATTTGACTGTGCTTGTTATACATGTGTTTGCTATACCTGTGTTTTATCATGACATCATGCATCATAACATAGCATCCATTCTTATTACACTGACCATTTCAAAGACCAAGGGAATTTATCTTTGTTATGTTTTGTAGATCATGGCTTCCGTTCATAGAAAGTCAGCTTTGTGAAGATACCTTCCCAACTCAAAGAGCTAGCATCAAGGGTTTCTGAAACTTCTGCGTTCACTAAGAGACATGGTCGACTTCTCAATCTGGTTACTTCAAACTTTGATGAAAATATGATGAGTGTACTCTTTCAGTTCTTTGATCCCAAGCACCACTGCTTCACCTTTCCAGACTATCAGTTGGTGCCTACCTTGGAAGAATTCTCTCAGCTGTTGGATATACCCATTATTGAGAAGTTACCCTTCACAGGTCTAGAAGAAGTTCCTAAACTAGAAGTCATTGCCTCAGCTTTGCATCTGAAACAGGCAGATATGGTATCCAATTGGGAAACAAGAAGCGGAGTCAAGGGTTTTCTAGCTAAGTTTCTGATAGACAAGGCCCAGTTGTTTGGGATGATAGGTATTTTTAGGCTTTTGAGGAGGTATTGGCTCTTCTAAACTATGGGTTAGTCCTATTACCTAATCCGGACTCATTCGTAGATGCGAATGCTATCAAGATCTTCCTCTCTCGCAATACTGTGCCTACCTTACTCAGAGATATTCTGCACACTCTCCATACTCGCACCATGAAGAGAAGAGGGATTCTTATGTGTTGCACCTCATTGCTGTCGAGGTGGTTTATTTCTCACCTCCCTAAGTCCATACTGAAGAATGAAGAAGGTTTGGGCTGGTCGCAACGGATAATGTCGCTCGCTCATACGGATATTCTTTGGTGTTCCCGAACTATGGAAAACATTTCTATTATTGATCGTTGTGGAGAGTACCCCAATGTCCCGCTACTTGGCATCATAGGGGGTATAACCTACAATTCTTGTTTAGCTCTGCGACAATTTGGTTACGCTCGAAGAGATGGTCCCCACGAGTTACTTATTGAGGGCATTATATTCAACTATGAGGATGATGTTAAAGAGTATCGTTGGAGGTTCATACGAGCTAGGGCATGGTAAATAGATCTGGCACCAGGGCTTCGGGGCCAAAGACTTCCATTCCTATGGAACCTTACCTCCAATGGGTACGAGCTCGTGCCCAGAAACTTATGATGCCCTATGTGGCCGTTTTACCAGTGATTGTGAAACCCACTACTGAAGGAGGTATTCCTTACGCGGTTCTATATCCTTATATTCCCACTGATCTTGGCGAATTACAGAGGTCTTGGATTCAGTTGATGAAGGAGCGGGGTACTGACAGGGATCAGTTCCATGCTCAGGAGGGGAAGGTTTTAGAGCTCACAAAGCAGCTGCATGAGGAAAGAGGACTCAATGACTATCTCGGCACAAAGAGGAAGCATCCATGGGAACTTTGATGTCTTTTATAGTTTTAGATTTTTTTTATTGTAACGCCTAAAAGGAATTTGAACTTCAAATTCAGCTAATAAAGTTTTGTTTATTTTGGTTTGCAAATTTAAATTTCCCGAAGTCTTTGAAATCATTACATGCACATCCCATTATCATACACATCATTACAGGTACCATTACAGGTTTCTCATCTTCTTCACAGTTTATTTCAGCACGAGATGTCTTCTGAGCAAACCATCAAGGACCTTCAGGCATAGAACGCCCAGTTCCAACAAATGTTTATAAGTATGGAAAAAGGGCAAGAGGATCTGAAAGCCCTCATCCTGAAAGAGAAGAGGAAAAAGAAGAAGGTTGTCGGTATTCTGAATATGGGCAGAAGATTTGGAGAGCGGTTGAAGCGACAGGCCGATATGACCTCTTTATCCAAGGAATGGGAGAATCAGGAAGAAGAGAAGGACCTTAGTCCTGCAGTTTCTGACAATGATACCGATTATAATGATGAGCAATATCCTCCTTTTGAGGATAGATACAAACAGTTGGAAGATCGTCTGAGTGCCATGGAAGTTTAGAGGATACCTGGACTAGATTTCGAAGAATTGGGATTGGTGTCGGGAGTAGTCATCCCGCAGAAGTTCAAAGCTCCAGTTTTTGCTAAGTATGATGGGGTGTCCTGTCCAAAACTCCATCTCCTTTCTTATGTCAGAAAGATCTAGCCCCACACCGCTGATAGAAACCTGTGGGTTCATTTCTTTCAAGATAGTCTGTCAGGGACTCAGCTTGAATGGTTCTACCAGCTGGAGGGAGCCAATATCCGAAAATGGGAAGATCTGGCTGCTGCTTTCTACAAGCAGTATCAGTACAATGCCAACCTTGCTCCTACTCGTACTCAACTCCAGAGTATGTCCATGGGTGCAAGTGAAGGCTTTAAAGATTATGCACAAAATGGAGAGACTTGGCTGGGAGAGTCCAACCCTCGTTGTCTGATAGGGAGTTGGTTGATATGTTTCTGGGGATGCTATCTGGTTCGTTTTTCAATCATTTGATCGGCAGCTCATCAGCTGGTTTCACCGAGCTGATCCTAACTGGAGAAAGAGTAGAAGCTGGGATTCGAAGCGGCAAAATACAGAAGGATGCCTCTTCAAGTTCAGTAAAGAAGACTTTTGCTGGTAAGAAGGAAGCCAGTGTCATCTATAGCCCGAGGGGCTAAAACAGGGTTGAACATCGTTAGAATGTAAGTGCCATGATGATACCTAGACCTGCTGTTGCTCCATAATGCAACAATCAACAAAGGGTGGAAAGGCCACAACGGCAGTTTACCCGAATCAACATAACATTGGTTGAAGTTCTACCTCATCTGCTGAGATCCAACTTGGCAACCTTGAAAGAGGCTCCCAAGAATCTAAATACTACATCTCCCCGATATAATCCAAATGCCCGGTGTGCCTATCATTCTGAGAGTCCTGGCCACGATACAAATTAATGTTGGGCTCTGAGGAACAAAGTACAAGACTTGATTGAAGCCAAGGAAATATAGTTTGATGCTCTGGAAAAGCCAAATGTCATAACTTCTCCCATGCCTAAGCACGGTCGTGGAGTTAATGTTGTTGATACTGATTTGTTTGTTACCTCTGTTGATGAAGTTTCTACTCCTCTCATGACTGTCGAGAAGAATTTGTTGTTGGGAGGTTTATTTCCGGGTTGTGGTGAAGATTGCCACATGTGTTCGTTTCTACCTTCTGGTTGCCATTTGCTGAAGTTAGGTGTTCAACGCCTGATAGATAGCAAAGAAATTCTATTTGAGAAAACTTTGGTTCCCGTTGTTCCATCTGAAGACGTTGCCATTATAACCATTTCCTCCAATCCTTCCAAGGTTTCCTCGAGAAGACCTGTTAGGATTACATCTGCTCCAAGAATTGCTCCACTGATGATTACTGTTCCTGGTCCTGTCTCGTATGTCTCAGAAAAAGTTGTCCCCTGGCATTATGGTGTCGATGTGTACTATCATGGCATCAAACAAGATTTGAAAGACGAAGAAGTTGATCCTAATATTGGTAACATTGTTGGAACCAACAAAGTTACCCGAAGTGGAAGGGTCTTCTCTCCCGAAATTTCCCCTAAGACTATCAACAAGCCTATTGTCATTCCATCTGCTGTTCCTGCTGGTACATCAACTACAGTTCCTATTCTTACTCCAGTTATCACCCCCGTCGGTGAATCGTCTGATACTCGCGGCAAGGAGATTATAGGTGAGCCTTCCCGGACGGAGGCGCCTAAGAAAATTATTGTGGAAGCCTCTAAGCAAGAAATGGAGGAAATACTGAAAATCATTAAGGCGAGCGACTACAATGTGGTCGAGAAGCTGGGGCAGACCCCATCAAAGATATCCATGTTATCCCTATTGTTATGCTCCGAGGCCCATGCGAAGGCTTTGATTGCATTCCTCAAAACTGCGCATGTGCCGCAAGAGACTTCAGTTGATCAGTTCAAAGATTGTGTGGCCAGCCTGATTGCTGATAATGGGTTGGGTTTTTCAGATGCGGATTTGACACCGAAAGGAAGGAAGCATAATGATGCTCTGCATGTCTCGATTGAATGCATGGGCACCACTATGGCTCATGTGCTGGTAGATACTGAGTCTTCACTGAATGTTCTGCCGAAGAAGGCGTTGGACCGGTTGGATTGCGAGGGTTTGACTCTAAAGCCTAGTAACATTGTGGTAAGGGCTTTTGACGGATAGAAGAGAATGGTGCACGGGGAGGTGGACATCCCTCTCAAAGTGGGTTCTCAGACTTTTGGGTCCACCTTCTATGTGATGGATATCAGGTCGTCGTATTCTTGTTTGTTGGTTCGTCCTTGGATCCACGAGGCTGGGGAAGTCACTTCCACACTCCACCAAATGCTGAAGTATCCGGTGAAAGGAAAGATTGTCACAGTGCAGGGCGAGGAAGAATATATGGTGAGTCACCTCAATTCCTTCTGCTACCTAGAGATGGACGGGGAATTCATAGAAACTCCTTGTCAGAACTTCGAAGAGGTCCCTCAGATCTTGGCATCGACTGAAACTACTACCAGCAGCAAACCTCCTCTGAAGATGGCTTCCCTCAAGGACGTTAGGGCCGTGGTTGAAGAAGGTGGGTGTGCCAATTGGGGTCGACTCCCTGATTTCACTAACAAAACTGACAAATTTGGTTTGGGCTTTACTACAGGGGCTCAAAGGGCTGTTAGACGCGCTCGGGTAGGAAGACCTCCCCTACTCATTAGTAATCGGGGAATTAACGCCATTGAAGACAACGAAGAGGACTCAGACATCGACAGCTAGATCTGCCCAACTACCAACGGTGGACCGAGTAACTGGACGGCTAGGGACTATATACCTGTTTCTTTTATTCCGCAGTAATTAACTTATCTGTTTTAAGATTTGTAATAAACAATTTGGAATTTTACGGCCCGGTGCCTTGCCCGAGGCACCTTGGCTTTGTTTGTGAGGGTTATTATTTTTCATTTCATATATCATTAATAAAGCATTTGAAGTTTCTTGCATACAAATTTTGTGCTCTCTGTTTTTCTTTCTTGCGTTCACTTTATCAACACAGTTATTCTCTTACACACACTCACGTATCATAATGCAGATCCATATCCACTCTGGATCCCATTCATAACAGCTCTTCTATTTCCAGTTATGACTTCAAAAATCCGATCAACCAAGCTGAGGACGAAGGTGAGGATGATTGTGAGGTGCCTGGAGAACTTGCTAGACTACTACAGCAGGAAGAAAGGGCCATACAGCCTCATGAAGAGCCGGTTGAGACAGTGAATTTGGGTATTGAGGAAGACAGAAAAGAGGTTAAAATAGGTACAAATCTGGAGCTTAGCGTGAAACAAGGTTGATGCAGATGTTGCACGACTATGTTGAGATCTTCGCCTGGTCCTATGAAGACATGCCTGGTTTGGATACTGATATTATGGTACATCACCTTCCGACTAAAGAAGATTATCCTCCAATTAAATAGAAGGTCCGTCGTATGCGTCCCGAAATGTCAAAGAAGATCAAGGTAGAGGTCATGAAATAGTTCGACGCAGGATTCTTAGTTATCACTTCCTATCCACAGTGGGTTGCCAATGTCGTTCTGATACCTAAAAAGGACGGTAAGGTATGGATGTGTGTGGATTACAGAGATCTGAACAGGGCAAGCCCCAAGGATGACTTCCCTCTTCCTCACATTGATGTTCTGGTCGACAACACTGTGCAGCATAAAATCTTCTCCTTCATGGATGGTTTCTCTGGCTACAACCAGATCAAGATGGCTCATAAAGACATGGAGAAGACAACCTTTGTCACACAGTGGGGCACCTTCTGCTACAAGGTGATGCCTTTTAGGTTGAAGAATGCTGGGGCAACTTATCAGCGCGCCATGTTCGCTTTGTTCCACGATATGATCCACCATGAGATCGAAGTTTATGTTGATGATATGATAGCCAGGTATCAGACTGAGGAAGAGCACCTTGATCATATCCAGAAATTGTTTGACAGGTTGAAGACATACAAGCTGAGGTTGAATTCGAACAAGTGTACTTTTGGGGTAAGATCTGGTAAACTTTTGGGTTTTATCGTCAGTGACAAGGGTATTCAGGTAGACCCTGCCAAAGTAAAAGCTATACAAGAGATGTCGGTTCCCCACACAGAGAAAGAGGTTAGAGGTTTCTTGGGACGCCTGAATTATATCTCCAGGTTCATTTCACATCTGACTGCTACTTGTGAGCCAATCTTCAAGCTTCTGAAGAAATATCAAGTATTAAGTGGAATGACGAATTCCAGACTGCTTTTGAAAGAATCAAGGAATACCTTCAAAAACCACCAATTTTGATGCCTCTAGTTGAAGGAAGACCTTTGATATTATACTTTACTGTGATAGACAATTCAATTGGGTGTGTGCTAGGGCAGCATGACGAGTCTGGTCGAAAAGAGCACGCAATATACTATCTTAGAAAAAAGTTTACCGACTGTGAGACACGATACTCATTGCTCGAGAAAACTTGTTGCGCTTTGGCATGGTCTGCTCGCCGACTGAGACAGTATATGCTGACTCACACTACCTTGTTGATATCAAAGATGGATCCGATCAAGTATATTTTCGAGAAGCCCGCTCTCTCCGGAAGGATAGAAAGGTGGAAAATGATCTTAACTGAGTACGACATACAATGTACAACCCAAAAAGCAATTAAGGGAAGTGTATTGGCTGATGATTTGGCTCATCAAGCCGTGGATGATTACCAGTCCATGAATTTTGAGTTCTCGGATGAGAATATTATGTTGGTGACTGACTACGAAGAACCTGGACCGGATGAAGGACCCGAGGAGGGATCCCGATGGTCTTTGTACTTTGATGGAGCCTCGAACGCAATGGGTAACGACATTGTGCTGTAATCATATCCTCTGAGGGCTGTCATACTCCATTCACCGCCCGATTATGTTTCAACTGTACCAACAACATGGCGGAGTATGAAGCATGTGTTATGGGTCTTAGGGCTGCTATCAACCTAAGGATTAAGTTCTTAAGTGTATTCGGGGATTCCACTCTGGTGATAAGTCAGATCAAAGGTGAGTGGGATACGAAGCACCCGAATCTCATTCCTTACAAGGAGTATGTACTGACATTGCTCCCACACTTTGAGGAGGTAACCTTTGAACATTTCCCACGAGAGGAGAACCAGTTAGCAGACGCGCTAGCTACCATGTCTTCTATGTTCAAGGTTAGGTGGGACAACGAAACTCCCCAAATCACCATTGAGAGGTTGGATGAACCAGCACACTGTTGTGAAATCGGCACCGAAGAAGTGGCAAGCAAACCCTAGTTTCACGAAGTCAAAAGTTATCTCGAGGCTCAGGAGTATCCCGAAGGGGCATCTGTCAATGATAAGAAGTTTCTGAGAAGGTTCGCTGCAAAGTTCTTCCTCAGTAATGGGATCCTCTATAAACTCAACCATGACTCCACACTATTACGGTGTGTAGACAAGAGCGAAGCAGAGAGGATCATGTCAAATCTACATGAAGGCACCTTCGGGACCCATTCTAGTGGACATACCATGGCTAAGGATCTTATTGGTCCACTATGGAAGCCGATTGTTATCAGCACTCTCGAACCTGTCATAAGTCCCAAATATATGCTGATAAGATGCATGTGCCTCTGGTCCCCTTGAACGTCTTGACAGCTCCTTGGTCCTTTGCACTGCGGGGCATTGACATGATCGGAGAAATCAGGCCCACCGCTTCCAATGGACATCGCTTCATCTTAGTAGCCATTGATTACTTCACGAAGTGGGTTGAGGCAGCTTCTTTTGCTACAGTAACCAAGAACATCGTGGCGTGGTTTATCCGACATAATTTGATCTGTCGATACGGTGTGCCAGAGAGAATTATTATTGACAATGGTATGAATCTCAACAACATAATGATCACCGAGCTCTGTAAACAGTTCAAGATACAACACCATAATTCTTTTCCCTACCGACCAAAGATGAATGGCGATGTTGAAGCAGCTAACAAGAACATCAAGAAGATTGTACAGAAGATAACGGTGACATACAAAGACTGGCATGAGATGTTACCATTCGCTCTTCATGGGTACCATACCTCAGCACGGACATCGACAGGGGAAACAACCTACTCTCTGGCATATGGCATGGAGGCAGTCCTACCCATCGAAGTCTAGATACCTTCTCTCAGGATTATGAAGGATGCGGGTTTGAACGAAGACGATGGATCCAAACCTAACTTGATCAGCTAAATCTAATCGATGAAAAGAGACTTACTGCTATCTGCCACGGTCAGACGTACCAAAAGCGAATGATCAAGGATTTTAACAAGAAAGTCAGGCGTCAAGAATATCAAGTTGGGGATCTAGTGATCAAATGCATCATACTGCCGCAAGGTGATCCCAGGGGAAAATGGACCCCGCGTACGAAGGGTCATTTGTGGTTAAGAACATTTTCTCGGGAGGAGCTATGATTCTAACCACCATGGATGGTGACGACCTTCCTCACCCTGTCAATGCAGACATAGTGAAAAGATACTATGCCTAATCAAAAGACCCACTAGGTTGACTGGCCTAGGCAAAAATAAGGGCTTCCCGGGGAATCAAAAGGGTTCGGGCAAAAGTAAGGGATTAAAATGAAAAAATATGTACACCCGGCAAGTTGAAAACCCAAAAGGGAGGCTTGGGCAAAAAAGGGTATCCCGGTGGATTGAAAACCCGAAAAGGAAATCCAGGAAAAAGTTAGGGATTAAAGCGTATCATTATGTCTCATTGGATCATCTTGCGACCAGACTTCGGTATCGACTATCAAGCTCGAACGACACCAACAAATCTGATCAACCTTCGGCCAAGTAGCAAAGTGATGAGACGCTTGAAGATATAAAGGCAATAGCAGAGTTAGAACCCAATGGGGTTGTTTCACATAGTTGTTTTCTTTCTTTTGCACAAATTGTATAATTTATATCTTTCGGCGGCACTCTCTTACTAGAACGTCAACCTCTTTGTACAAAGCGCCTATTACAGGCCGACTTCAAAATCAATACAAGACATTTTCACAAAACTTCAATTTGTTTTTTATTTTTCCTATTTTGTTTTGCAAGAACGTCCAATAATTTATTTTTGATATATGCATTTGAAAATGATTGCTGCTCATAAATATTTACATAAGAAACAAAGGCAATTACTCATAATTCCAAAAACAGGGAAAAAAAAGAAGTGCCAAACCTGAAGGTTCCTCTGCCCAGCAGGTATCGGGATAGAGCCAGCTTGAGAACATAATTATTGGTACATACACTCCCCATAGAGTAAAAGTACCCAAAGACATTGATGTCAGCTTTCCCGAAACAGGACATAACTATCCCCAGCCGAGGTTCTCAATCGTGGGAAAGTCAGTAAATTTCATCCCCCAAGCGGAGTTTATTTCTACAAATACAGAAGCTTAATCTCCAACAGAGCTCAACATCTCTGATGATGAAATTTCATCCCCAACTGAGTTTATTCCTCCAGATCAGCAGGACTACCAACAGAGTATCTCTTCCCCCTACGTTTGGTACCCGCAGAGTTATTCTCTAGCATCTCTTCCCGACAGAATATTTACAAATCTCCAGCAACCGTCAGGGATTTATTTTCCCATACGTGAGCATACCCCGATAGCATTTCATGAACATACATCATGACATACACATGCATATCATATACAACATAATCTCATTTATTTTGAGAACATCATCTCACCCTGCATTTCATGCATCCCATATAACTAACCCTAATATATTTTCAGGAAAAGAGGATTAGCTTCAACAAATTCAGCATTTATGCAAGTCACATCTGCAGATGACTAACGGAAACTCAATTCCTGAAACCAAACGGGTCAACTAATCCACACTATCACTTTGAAGTAACCCTACTATCCAGGTTCCTCCTCACATCCCTATTATCCAGGCTTTCATATCGAAGTAACCCTACTGTCCAGGTTCCTTCCCACAACCCTACTATTCAGGCTTTCATCTAGAAGTAACCCTACTATCCAGGTTCCTTCTCACAGCCCTACTATCCAAGCTCTCATATCGAAGTAACCCTACTATCCAGGTTCCTTCTCACAACCCTACTATCCAGGCTTTCATCTCGAAGTAACCCTACTCTCCAGGTTCCTTCTCACAGCCCTACTATCCAGGCTTTCATATCTAAGTAACCCTACTATCCAGGTTCCTTCTTACAACACTACTATCCAGGCTTTCATATCGAAGTAACCCTACCATCCAGGTTCCTTCTCATAACCTTACTATCCATGTTCCTCCTCATAACCTTACTATCCAGGTTCCTCCTCTCTTATCTCCAGACAGCAGTCCACAACACTGTAGGACTTGGACTTGATCAAACACGATTTGTTTCGCATTTCCCCAGTAAGTCGCGGTGCAGCATATACCCTGGCCAAATATGCAGTTCACTTCCGCTTCCTCAAGTCAGAGTTATTTCCCCAGTAGAGTAACAGATAACTGAAGCTCCTAAAATTCTATTTCTCCTAAGACAGATACCAACGTTCCTCAGTAGATTCCTCATCAACAACAGCAATAGGGATTCTCGTCAAAGGAATATCTCAGGAAATCAACATCCTCCAAATGGCATCTGTAAGCCCATTCCCGATACTACCTACACAGTCCAGCACCATCTCAGACGAGTGCAAGTTTCTGGGCACTCTAGTGTTCAATCATCTTCCACCTTCAGATTAAGAAAGGCAGACAGCCAATCTACATCCTCAGGTTTAAGAAGATTGAACAGGGGCAGCTATTGCACCCCAAAATTTCCCCTCTCATTTTACTCAATACACGTCCATTGAGATCTTCAATTTGTTCAAGGTTTACCAAGAGTGGACCAGACAAACTCTCTCCTAAGGAAGTATACCTCAAATTAGGGTTTCCATTTTCATCAAGATGGGTGAACCACAAAGGCCTCATATGCTCTCCATGGTCTTAATATGTTCTCAAGACCCTACATGTCAAGTTTCATGCCTTGCACAAGAAGTTTTCTCAGTCAACTACTCAGATGCTTGAGAATCGACTATATTAGGTCAAAAGTCAACTGTGACCCACATACAGTCAAACTTCAAGATTTTTGGTCAACATTAACATTTTGAAGTGACTTTCATCATTTGATTAAGGTTTGACCATTATTCCCCAAGGAATGCTCCAAATTCATCAAAACCCAAAAGTTGCTAAATTAGGGTTTCTCAATAAAAGTCAACCAAACTTTGACCAAGCATAACTTCCACATGCTTTATCATAAATTTTCCATTCAAAGCTCATTTTAAAGACGATGCAATTCCCTACAATTCATATTCATTTCACAAGTTCAAAATATGCACTCATAAAAAGATATGAATTTTTACATTATGGGTCCTTTTGAAAAGTCAACAAAAACACATTTTGGGTCAAAGCTCCTTACATGAACATGGAAGACTCAATTGAGATGAGACCAAAAGGGTTTCTTATGGGACATCCTAAGATTTCCAAAAATTCCAAGAACACCTCTCTAGGGTTAAAATTGGAAGAGATATTCCTAGTCAAAGTTGACCCTTTTTGCAAAATTGCCAAAAGTCAAATGTGCTCAAAAATGCATTTTTTGATAAATGGGCCTAACTTTTTATGCTTGCACCTCACTTATAATGTGGTCCACGACCCAAATATTCATCCACACATTATTTGCTTCATTTTTCAATTTATTTTGATTTTTTATTAATTAAAAATTAAATTAAATCAAATAATTGATGAATAATAGCAAAGATATGATTTGATTTGGTTTTGGGACAGGTTGGCAATCAAAATATGCTGAGTTATCAAGGCCAAAACGAATCAAGCATAATTGGTACAAGAAAGGGATGATTTGGCTCAAAATAGCAAGTTTACATGTAGCTTGAAAATCAAATCAAATCTCTCATAATTGCAAAGATTCAATCCAAGTTTGTAACTCTAATTTATTCCTAGATATATATTGGACAAGAACAAAGCATGGCACAAGGGTTAGCAGTCGTAAAAAAGACAGAACAAATTAAAAAAAAATCAAAGAAAAGTGTGACTCGGTTTTCATTCAACAGGCCATATCAAAGCCATTTAAAGCCATCAACCTCTTCCTGGGTGTGCATTGAATCCAATTGGATCGTTTGCAAGGCCTGAAACACCTAGAATTGCGCGTTACAAGTTCACTCGGTTTTCTTTTTTTTCAAAATCAATTATTGTATTTCTTGCATCATTAGCATGACTAATTGGTATATTTGTGATGTTTGAGATGTTTGCAAGCTAAGTGCATGACTCAATTGAATTTTTTACGCCTATATGTGCCTTTGCCATTGTTAAGGTTTGCGTGTGCAGTTTAGGGGTTTGTTCTACAGGTTAAATTGGGCTAAAAGAAGGGTACCATGATGTTCACAACATCAAAACGAGTTGATCTATATAGTTAGATTTCATTTATCTTGTGTTTTGTGGATTTTTGAGTTTTACAGGTTTGTAGCTACAGACCTTTATCCGTAGGTAAAGGTACAAGAACCTAAGGCGACAGAGAAAGGTAGAAGAAGGTTAGGTGTCAGCCAGCCATTCACCCATTTGAAATTTCACGCACGTGGGAGTCAGTTACTTGTTTTCTTTATATTATATTCGGTCTTCATTATACTAACAGTTAAAACATCTAGCGCAGCTGGCAATGAGGCATTGGTATTAAGCGTAAGGACCTGGGTTCGATCCCAGGTCCCAGCGATTCCTTTGTTTTATTTTCTTTCAACAGATCCAACGCATCTCTCATCCTGGTGTCCATCATACTCCATCAATCTCCAGCCAATGGATTCATCATCCCTTCAATCCAACGCACAGGCAGTGAGGGACTATGATACACCCTCAAGTCAACGCTACTAGAGATCATGCGCTGACTGGGCTTGGAGCATTTTTGGGCCTGAAAAACTCAGATTGGCAACCCCCCCCCCCCCTGCTAGCATACAGGCCCAGTTTGCATTTTCTTTCTATTTCTTTTTTTAATTTCTTTAATTAATTTCTTTAATTTTTTTAATTAATTAACACAAAAATTATTATTTTTTTATAAAAACTAAAAAAATCAACAAATCACAAAAAAAAGAGTTTTTTTTATATAAAATATTTATTTAATATAATTAGTAAGTTAGATTTAATTTCTTTTTCATAATTAAAATTAGATATAAATTAGGTTTTAATTTTACAATTAAATTTCTTTCCTCAAATAAAAACCAAAAAAATACACAAAATCTCTTTTTTTAAAAATTTTATTTTCTTGAAATTATTTAATTTAGTTTAAATTAGGTTAATTTAAATTTCTTTTATAATTAAAAATAATTAGAATTAGGGTTTTAGTCGTACATAACCTAATAAAATCTTTTTTCCAAAATAGTTTAAAAATATTTTCTAGTCAGATTTTTAGGGTTTTCAATTTCTCCTCGCATTTAATTTACCGCACGCATTTTTATTTGTTTTATTATTATTTTAACTGTTTCGAATTTGTAATAGTTTTAATTAGGGTTTTTATTTTCAGTCGAGACCATTATGTAATTGTCAAAGCCTTGTAATAGCTAGGTTTATTTTTCGCACTTTAAATTCCTGCAAATATTTAACTGTCTAGATGTATGCTAATAGGATTGTATGGCAAGAATATCTGGAAATTTAAACGGTAGATCACCTAATGTGCAAAGATTAAATAACTGAAACAATTCATATACACATATTCACTCCTAGGGTTTACCTCACTTTGGTTGCCTTCGGTAAACAATCATTAAGCATAGGAGATTTTAGTGGTTACCCTCCAGTCTAAAAGATCAAAAGTGTCCCATTCGAATGTTGCCTCGGAAAAATCTTAAGACTATACGGTTACTACTTAAGTTTTCTAACTGTTGCTTTAGTGATTGTACTTCTCCCTTTCGAATGTCCCTTACAAACTCCAATGACAGTGCTACCTACTCCTTAATAGTAGGATAGCGCTGTCTAAAGGAAATGAGAACAAACAATCTTTTTTCGAGTAGGTAGAATCTTAAGTATTTGCTCAATAAAAACTTTTTACACAAACACCTTTCAAAACAAATTTTCAAAACAAACTTCGTCACACTCTTGAGGACTGATACAAGGGTTATCACGAAGTAAAACATTTTCAAAACAAGCATACACACAAGCAATTTGAAAAATGAGCAAGTACCTAAGAGCCCATGGAAAACCATGGATAGAAAGGGTGCTAACACATTCCCTTTCTATAATCTACCCCCCGTACTCAGAATATCTCGAAAAAAGGTTTTTTTGTTCTTTTTCCTTTTCCATGATTGGATAAAATAAAAGTCGGTGGCGACTCTTGCTTACCGCGACATTTTGTGAACAAAAAACGCAAAACGCAAACCAGTAAAAACAGTCGGTTCTGCCACCGTATCACAGATACATATGAGTCTAAGATGTTGACGTGGATCAAAAATTACGAAGTTTGACTATAAGTTGGCCATGGTTGACTTTTTCCCTAATACAATTGATTTTTAGGTCAATTGCTCAATTGGCTGATCAAAAGTGTGATCTAAAGCTTGAAACTTGACATGAGTAATCTTGGGGGTTCATAATGGTCCATGAAAGTCATATGAAGCATTGATAGTTCAAAAATCCTTGTGCAAACCCAAACCCTAATTTTGGTCATCAGTGCCTAAGGAGGTGTCTTGAGATAATCAAACCCTAGTGCAGTCTTGAGCCCAAGGAGATTTTATGAGAAAATTGTTGATTAGTGAGAGGGCAAATTTTGGGGTACAACAGCTGCCCATATTCAATCTTCTTAAGCCTGAAGAGTTAGATTGGCAAATTTTTCAGTTCGTGACTCGAAGGTGGAAGATGATTGGACACTAGAGTGCCCAGAAATTTGCACTCGACGATGTGAAGGTTGAGGGAATGGGCTTAAAGATGCCATTTAGAGAGGTGATAGAAAGTTGTAGGAGATGGGCTTACAGATGCCATCCAAAATTGATTGTTTGTATTGTAATTTGTAAGCTAAAAGAATGAGTATAAGAATGGCGTCTGTGTTTGGAGCGTATTTGTACCGCATCTGGAGGCTAATTTTGAATGAGTATCATAATGGCGTCTGTGTTTGGGGCGTATTTGAACTGTATCTGAAAGTTGAATCTGAATGAGTATCGGAATGGCATCCGTGTCTGGAGCGTATCTGAACTGTATCTGAAATTTGAATCTGAATGAGTATCAGAATAGCAACTGTGTCTGGAGCGTATCTGAACTGTATCTGAAAACTGAATCTGAATGAGTATCAGAATGGCATCCGTGTCTGGAGCGTATCTGAACTGTATCTGAAAACTCTGAATATTGTTAATGGTATCTGTTAATCTTATATTGAAAAGGGTAAAATGTTAGCTAAAATGCAAAGCCATGTTGTATGAAATGTATGGTATAATGTATTCGTTTCATCAATGTTTATGATATATGGATGCAATGTATGCGTATGTGAGCTAATTTGCTGCACTGTTGTTGGATTGGGGAAAATAAATCCCTGACTGCTGCTGAGGATATGTAAGTCTTCATGTCTTAAAGTCGAAGTGTTCATGAATTTTCGTTTAGAGAAATAAACTCGGTTGTAAGGGAAATGTCATGTATTGCTTGAAAAATCTGTTTGGGGAATCTGGAGAAATTGGATGATTTCTACCGGGGATTGATGACTGAGAGTTCTGTTCCGCTGGGGATTAAACTGCATATTACAGGGATCTAGAGTATAGAGATATTTCCATACCCCTTAAAGCCATCAGTAATTGTCTTTTATTTTGTTTATTTGTAAACAGTGATTATGTTCAAACGCATATGTTCAACAATGAATCTTTGGACGTTTTTATAAACAAAACACAAAAGTAAATAAAAACAGATAGTTTTGCACTGTCAAAGGAATATATTTGTATTGACTTTGAGCAAGTATTTTTATACAGTGAGACAAACATTCTTGTAGGAGAACACCGTCGTAAAAAATGAAAATTTTAATACAAAGAAAAGATAGCTATGTGTAATCATCCCATGGGGTTCCCATTCTGCTATATCCTTTGTATCTCTGAGCATCTGGTCTATTTGTTGCCTTGTCCGAAGATGATTGAATTGGTCAGGAATGTCGAGTTTGCAAGTTGTTCGTAAGTTAATCCCACGGGACATAGTCATACGCTTTAATTCCCTAACTTTCACCTGGACCACCCTTTCGGGTTTTTAATCCACTGGGAAACCCTTTTTTGCCCAAGTCGCCCTTTCGGGTTTTCAACTTGCCGAGTGTACAGATTTTTTTTGTTTTATCCCTAATTTTTTCCCGAACTTTTTGGTTCACCGGGATGCCATTGTTTTGCCTAGGTATGTCAACCTAATGGGTCTCTTATGCGTAGTATCTTTTGATTGTCTGCGTTCGTAGGGTGTGGTAGGTCGTCGCCATCCATGGTGGTCAAGATCATTGCCCCACCATAGAATATGTTTTTGATTACAAACGGTCCTTCATAGGTAGGAGTCCATTTTCCCCTGGGATCACCTTGTGGCAGTAAGATGCGTTTGATCACTAGATCCCCAACTTGATACACTTGGCGTATGACTTTCTTGTTGAAAGCCTTGATCATCCGTTTTTGATACATTTGACCATGGAAAACAGCAGTAAGTCTCTTCTCATTAATCAAGTTCAGTTGATTAAGTCGAGTCTGGATCCAATCATCTTCGTTCAACCATGCATCCTTCGTAATCCTCAGAGAGGGGATCTGGACCTCGATAGGTAAGATAGCCTCCATGTCGTAAACCAGAGAATAGGGTGTTTCCCGATTGATGTGCGAGTTGTGGTAAGATACCCGTGGAGAGCGAATGGTAGCATCTCATGCCAGTCTTTGTATGTGACCGTCATTTTCTATATGATCTTCTTAATGTTTTTATTTGCAACTTCGACAACACTATTCATCTTCGGTCGGTAAGGAGAAGAATTGTGATGCTGAATCTTGAATTACTCGCACAAGGCGGTTATTACGGAGGCGAAGGAGGCTACTTCAACCCACTTTGTAAAATAGTCAATGGCCACTAGGATGAAACAATGTCCATTGGAGGTTGTTGGCTTGATTTCCCCAATCATATCAATCCCCCACATAGCAAAGGGCCAAGGAGCCGTCAAGACATTTAGAGGAACCGGAGGTACGTGCACCTTGTCAACATAAATCTGACACTTATGGCAGGTTTGAGAGTGTTGATAACAATCTGCTTCCATGGTAGACCAGTAGTATCCTTCCCGTAGGATTTTCTTTGCCATCGTATGCCCACTGGAATGGGTGCCTAAAGTGCCTTCATGCAATTCAGCCATGATCCTTTCAGCTTCAACCTTATCTACGCACCGAAGTAACACAGAGTCATGATTGCATTTGTACAGGATGTCGTTACTAAGGAAGAACTTAGCAGAGAATCTTCTTAATAACTTCTTATCATTGACTGAAGCTCCTTCTGGATATTCTTGAGCCTCGAGATACCTCTTGACTTCATGAAACCAAGGCTGGTCCACTACTTTATCAGTATTAATCTCGTGATAGTTTGTTGGTTCATCCATTCGTTCAATGGTGATCTGGGGAGCCTTGTTATCCCAATTAAGTTTAAACATAGATGACATTGTGGCTAGTGTGTCTGCTAGCTGATTTTCTTCTCGTAGGAAATGCTCGAAGGTAATATTCTCAAAATGTGGTAGCAATGTCAAAACATGTTCTTTATAAGGGATAAGGTTAGGGTGTTTGGTGTCCCATTAACCTTTGATCTGACTGATGACCAAAGTTGAATCTCCGAATACCACCAAGGATTTGATCCCTAAGTCTATGGTAGCTCTGAGACCAAAGATTCATGCTTCGTATTCCGCCATGTTGTTTGTACAATTGAAGAAGAGTCTTACGGTAAAGGGAGTATGACACCCTTCAGGAGATATGAGTACAGTACCGATACCATTGGCAAGTGCGTTGGATGCCCCATCAAAGAACAGGGTCCATTGGGATCCTTGTTCAGGTCCGTCATATGACTTGAATTCTTCACAGTTGTTTACAGCCATGATGTCTTCATCTGGGAATTCAAACTTCATGGGTTGGTAGTCTTCCACAGCTTGGTAATCAAGGTGATCAGCTAGTACACCGCCCTTTATTGCTTTCTGGGTAGTATATTGTATGTCGTATTCCTTCAGGATCATCTGCCATCTTTCTATTCTCTCGAAGAGAGCAGGTTTCTCGAAGATGTATTTTATCGGATCCATTTTAGATATCAACAAAGTAGTATGAGTCAGCATACACTGTCTTAGCCGGCGAGCAGCCCATGCCAGAGCACAACAAGTTTTCTCGAGCAGTGAATATCTGGTTTCACAGTCGGTAAACTTTTTGCTCAGATAGTAAATAGCATGCTCTTTTCGGCCAGACTCGTCATGTTGCCCCAATACACACCCCATTGAGTTTTCTAAAACAGTCAGATACATGATCAATGGTCTTCCCTCAACTGGTGGCATCAACACAGGAGGCTCTTGTAAATATTCTTTGATTTTGTCAAAAGCCACTTGGCACTCGTCATTCTATTTGACTACTTGATCATTCTTCAATAATTTGAAGATTGGTTCACAGGTAGCTGTCAGGTGAGAGATGAATCTGGCAATGTAGTTTAAACGTCCCAAGAATCCTCTGACTTCTTTCTTAGTATGAGGAGCAGGCATCTCTTGTATCGCTTTCACCTTGGCAGGATCTACTTCAATACCCTTTTTGCTGACGACAAAGCCTAGGAGTTTATCAGACATTACTCCAATTGTGCATTTGTTTGGATTCAACCTCAGCTTGTACTTCTTTAGTCTCTCAAACAGTTTTTGTAAGTGATCAAGATGCTCTTCTTCTGTTTTAGATCTGGATATTATCTCGTCCACATAGACCTCTATTTCGTGATGTATCATGTCGTTGAATAGAGCTACCATGGCACGTTGATAGGTTGCCCCAACATTCTTCAGTCCTAATAGCATCACCTTATAGCAGAAAGTGCCCCACTGCGTGACAAACGTTGTTTTCTCCATGTCCTCGGGCGCCATTTTGATTTGTTTGTAACCTGAGAATCCGTCCATGAAGGAAAACACTTTGTGTTGTGCTGTATTGTCAACTAGAATATCAATGTGGGGGAGTGGGAAATCATCCTTAGGGCTTTCCCTATTCAAATCTCTGTAGTCCACACAAATTCGCACTTTGCCGTCCTTTTTGGGTACGAGAACAATATTGGCAACCCATTGGGGATAAGAGGTGACAACCAGGAATCCAGCGTTGAATTGCTTCATGACTTTTGCTTTAATCTTTTCTGACATATCAGGAATCATCCGGATTACCTTTTACTTTACTGGCGGACAAATTTCTCTTGTAGGCAGACGATGTACCACAATGTCTGCATCAAGTCTTGGCATGTCTTCATACGACCAGGCAAAGACTTCAACATAATCGTGTAATAACTGAATCAAATGCTCATTGACACTGGGTTCCAGATTAGCACCCATCTTGACCTCTTTTTTGTCTTCTTTGGTACCTAGGTTGATTGTATCCACGGGTTCCTTGTGAGGTTGAATGGTTCTCTCTTCTTGTTGTAGTAGTCTGGCAAGTTCCCCTAGTACTTCACAATCTTCCTCACCTTCGTCTTCGGCTTGGTAGATTAGATTCTTAGAGTCACAAAAGTCCATATCAGTATCGTTACCCATGGGATCCTGAATGGATGTATACCTGTATTGTGAGTGTGAGTGTGTGTAAAGGTATAGCTATCTTTGAAAGAAATAAAAATGTAAAATAAAAACAAGGATCACAAAAGTTTGTATGCGAAAACGTCCATGATTCATTGGTGTCATATGAAAATGAGATAATAACCCTTACAAATGGACCATTGTGCCTCGGGTAAGACACAAGGTTTTAAGAGTGTGAATTGTTTTAATATTAAAGATCCAACAAAATGTAAAGACAAATTATCGTGGGATAAAAATGATCAGGACAAAATATCTAGCCTCCCAATTGCAGAGCCCTCCACTGACAGTTGGGAATATCTAATCCTCCAGGTTGTAGCCATCTTCACTATCTTCTACGGCATTGACTTCTCGGTTGCTGATCTTCAGGGGTGGTCCTCTGGAACGAGCGTGACGCACAGCCTTCTGGGCACCTAAAATGAAACCCAGGCCAAACTTGTCAAACTTATATGGGATATCTGGGAGTTGTCCCCAAATAGTGCACCCTTCTTCTTCTATCACTGTCTTGGCATCCTTTAGAGATAACACCTGGAGTGGAGGCCTTGTAATCTTGGGAACCTGAGACACAACCTTGGTCACTGCCACATCTTGGGGGACTTCTTCAAAGTGTTGAAATGGAGTTTCAATAAATTCACCATCTAATTCCACATATCTGAAGGAATTGAGATGGCTAATCATGTACTCTTCCTCTCCATGAACGGTGATAATCTTCCCTTGAATTGGATACTTCATCATTTGGTGCAACGTAGAAGTAACAGCGCCAGCATTGTGGATCCATGGTCGGCCTAGCAAGCAATAGTATGAAGGGTGGATGTCCATTACATAAAAAGTTGAATTGAAAGTTTGGGTTCTAACCTTTATGGGGATATCCACTTCCCCATGCACCATCCTTTTCGAGCCTTCAAAAGCCCTTACTACTATGTTGCTTGGCTTTAATGTCAATCCCTCACAATCAAGTCTATCAAGAGCTTTTTTAGGTAATACATTCAGAGATGAGCCAGTGTCCACCAAAACATGAGCCAGGGTTGTTCCCCTACATTCCACTGAGACATGCAATGCCTCATTATGCTTCCTTCCCCTTGGCGTTAGATCATCATCAGAAAAACCTAAGCCATTATCTGCAGTCAAGCTGGCTACACAGTCTTGGAACTGATCGGCGGATGTTCCTTGAGGTACATGGGAGGTTTTTAAGAACTTTACTAAGGCCTTTGCATGCGCCTCAGAATACAACAATAAAGCCAGCATGGAGATTTTAGATGGAGTTTTCCCCAGTTGTTCAACTACATCGTAGTCGCTTCTTTTTATGATTTTTAGAATCTCCTCCATCTCTTTCCTGGAGGTCTCAGGGTTAGTCAATGATTGTGCCTTCGTCTGGACAAGCTCAATCAGAATACTTTTTCCTCGAGTCTCGGTTAACTCGTCAGCCGGAATATCAGTAGGAGTGATAACAACTTCGTCAATAGGAGTACTTGTAGAGATGATTATGGGATTGGGAGTAACCTTTGGAATAGCAACATGAATGATTACGGGTCCAGAAACGGCCTTTGGGGGAGCAATTTCTGGAGAGAAGATCCTACCGCTTCCGGTAATCTTACTAGTCCCTGCAATATTACTGACGTCGGAATCCACTTTCTCAAAACTTGAATCTTTGGCATCTGGACAATCTTGCTTAATACCGTGGTAGTAGACATCCCCCCCATAATTCCATGGTACGGTTTTGTCTGACGCATACGAGACTGGTCCAGGCATTGTAATTATCAAAGGAGTTGCTTTCAAAACTGATGTAATTCTAACGGGTCTTTTGGTGGAGACCTTGGAAGAATTGGCGAAAATGGTGATGATAGAAACATCTTTAAAAGGAACAGGTGGAACTGAAGTCTTTTCAAACAAAATTTATTTGTTATCTATTAGGCACTGAACGCCTGCTTTCAACAAAGGACAGCTGGTTGGTGAGGATAAACAGAAATGACAAACTTCATCACAGCCCGGGAACACACCGGCATTCAACAAGTTTACTTTAATAGTCAGGAGCAGGGTCATAAGGTCATCAACTGAAGTAACAAACACTTATTCTTCAATGGCATTGGTATTATGGCCATGTTTGGGCATAGGGGCAGAAATGACATTTGGCTTTTCGGGTGCATCGAATTCAATCTCTTTTTCTTCAATGAGGTCTTGTATTTTGTTCTTTAGATCCCAACAGTTATTAGTATCATGGCCAGGACTTTCAGAGTGATATGCGCAACGGGTATTGGGATGATAGTGAGGAGATGTCATGTTGGGGTTTTTCGGAGCTTCTTTCAAGGTCACCAAATTGGATCTTAGTAGATGCGGTAATACCTGAGATAGGGCCATATTAATTATGGTGAATTTCCTGACCGGTCTTTCCATCCTCGGTTGGTTGTTTCTTTGCTGATGGGGCGCAGGTTTAGGAATCATAACAGCCCCCACCATTGGACGGCGCTCGGTCCTATCTTAGTTTCTTTATGGATATACAACAACCACTTCCTTCTTTCTGATAAATGGTTTCCTTATAGCAGCAAAGGAGGATGTATCTCTTTGAATCTTTCCACTCTTTATCCCGGCCTCTACCCTTTCTCCGGTTAATATCAGTTCAGTAAAACCCACCGACGAACTCCTAATTAGGTCATTGAAGAATGGACCAGACAAGGTGCCCAAAAACATGTCCACTAATTCTCTCTCAGATAGGGGAGGTTGAACTCTTCCAGCCAAGTCTCTCCATTTTTGCGCATAGTCCTTGAAACCTTCATTGGAAACCATGGCCATACTCTGGAGTTGAGTACGGGTAGGCGCAAGATCAGCATTATATTGGTATTGTTTATAGAAGGCTGCAACAAGATCTTCCCAATTGTGAATGTTGGCTCTTTCTAGTTGGTAAAACCAGTCAAGTTGAGTTCCAGACAGACTGTCTTGGAAGAAGTGTACCCATAAGTCTTTATTAGCGGTATGGGGCTGGATTTTCCTCACATATGACCGGAGATGCATTTTAGGGCATGAAACTCCGTCATATTTGGCGAACACAGGTGCTTTAAATTTCGGAGGAATAATAATCCCCGACACTAAACCCAATTCCTCAAAGTCGAAGCCAGGCACTTTTTGGATTTCCATCGCACTCAACCGCCCTTCGAGATGTTTATACTTGTCATCAGCTAGAGGGTATTGTTCTTCAGAATAGTCTTCTTCTTCCTCTTCCTTTTCCGATTCTGACGGGACAATTGTTTCCTTGCCTTTCCCATCTTGATTATCTCTTTCACCGGATGTCGTTGAAAAGTTTAAAGTCCTTCTTGTCTGCTCATGAAATCTTCTTCCCATGTTTAGGACTCCGGTTACCTTCTTTGTCTTCTTTTTCTTCTCCTCCGCCAACAAAGTCTTTAACTCTTCTTATCCTTTGGCTAGGGTCAAGAGAAACTGTTGAAACTGTGTATTCTGAGCTTGGAGGTCCTTCACTGTTTGCTCGAGATCCATGATACTGAAATAAATAGTAGAGAGATAAGGAGACTTGTTGTAAAAGACATGCTTATGTTATGATGAATGGTATATGCATATGTAATAATTTCAAGGATTTTAAGATTCAAGTCTGTTTTAGACAAAAAGGAAACACACGTTATATTAATAGATTAAAGCTTGAGTACATCAATGCCTTCTTGGGCAAAATAATACAAAAACTCTAAGATAAAAAAAGGTAGTACGCCTCCTCTTTAGTGCAATGTAGGCATTCAGAGTCTGCTCCTCATGAAGTAGTCTAGTGAGTTCCAAAACCTTATTGTCGCTTGCGTAGAATCGGGCTTCGAAAGTATCTCGCTCTCCATTGATTTGTATCCAATCCCTTTGTAAGTCTTCAAGAGATGTGGGAATTTCAGGATGTAGGATAGTGTATGGAACATCTCCCTCCTTAACAGGCTCAATAATTATCGGGAGAACAGAGGGATAAGGCATCATAAGATTCTGAGCGCGAGTTCGTACCCATTTGAGGTAAGGCTCAAGAGGAATGGAATTATTGTGCCCCAAAGTCTTGATATCCACCTTGTTCAACATCCTCCAAGCTCGGATAAATCTCTGGCGAAGACCTTGATCATCGTTGTCGTAGTCAAATACCAAGCCTTGAATCAGCATCTCATACGGACCATTCCTTCAGGCGTAACCAAACTGTCTTAAAGCTAAGCAGGGGTTATAGGTGATTCCTCCCCTAATTCCAAGTAAAGGGACATTAGGAAATTCACCACAACGGTCGACAATGATAACATTCTCTTTAGATCGGGAGCACCAATGAATGCCTGAATGTTTGAGTGTCATTAACCTTTGTGACCACCTTGAACCTTGCTCATTTTTTAATACAGATTGGGGAAGATGAGAAATAAACCATCTTGCCAAGAGAGGAGTGCAACACATAAGGACATCTCTTTTCCTCATTGTGCGAGTGTGAAAGGAGTGTAGGATGTCTCCTAGCAAAGTAGGCACCGGATTACGGGATATGAAGATTTTAACGGCGTTCACGTCTAAGAGTTGGTCAGGGTTTGGGAACAAAACCATCCCATAGATGAGGAGAGCCACAATTTCCTCAAAGGCTTGCAGATTCAAGAAATTCCAATAGCTTTGGGATTTTTCAAATAAGAACTTTGCTAGGAAGCCCTTGACAGCACTCCTTGTTTCCCAATGAGTTGTGACATCATATGAGTGCAAGTATAGAGCTTAAGCAATCACTTCTGGCTTTGGGTCTCTTTTCGTACCGTTGAAAGGTAGTTGATTGAGAATGGAAATCCTCAAGAGTTGGAAGAATTCTTCCAAAGTAGGCACAACTTGATAGTCGGGAAATGTGAAGCAATGGTGTAAAGGATCAAAGAACTGAAAGAGCACCTTCATCATTTGCTCATCTGTGCTAGAGGTGACCAAGTTGAGTAGGCGACCATGTCTCTCGGTAAATGGAGAGTTTCAGGAATCCTTAAAGCTAGCTCCTTAAGTTGTGGAGGGATCCTTACAAGATTGACTTGAATAGTTTTCCTGCGAAGTGAATCCATATCCTACAAAATAAGAACAAAGATGAATCCTAAAAATCCTTGAAATGGTTAGTGGATGTATATGATGTTTATGATCTTCATGATGCCATGTACAAGTATGTATATACAAACAAAACAAACAAATCCTTAGGTTTAGGCTTGCATGGAGTTTTATAGGTAAGTACCCTCTTGAAGTTTAGTTGGCTTAAACCTGTCCTAGTAATAGTAACCGGGTTCTAAGGAGCTCAATATCATTGGCTTGTTTCCTTGGTCATTATTTCAGCACAAGCCTCTTTAATGGTGACCGAAATATCCCAAGTAACCAAACCTTAATGAGTGTAGTATCGAGTATCTACCAACTTCGGACTGCACCAAAGCCGTTCATGTCACTACATCCTAAAGGCCAAGTTGGTCAAGTAAAGGTTCTAAAAGTTCATTAGTTCTTCATGACATCACTCAGCAGCCCTGTATTCTCCTTGATTAACTCAAGGGCTACCGGTACCCACAAATATGTCGCACTAACGTAGCTATTGCTTAGAACATGTCATTATACCCCGCACAGTTTCCACAACGTATTGCTATTTACCTATAATGTATCCCAAATCATGGTAGAGGATTCAAACCCAAACAAAGAATCATAACGTAAAGCATACAAGTCAAACAATGTAAGAAAATAAATGTGATCTAAGCCCTAAGGTAACCCCACTTTTATAAAATTCCCCAGCAGAGTCGCCAGTTCTGTGATATGGTGGGAGAACTAACTTGAATGTTTTGCATTTGATTGCAAATGTTGCGGTTAGCAAGAGTCTCCACCGACTTTTCTTTTATCCAAAAGTAAAGGTGAAAAAGCACAAGAAAGACCTTTGAGATTGTTTCTTGAGTTCGAGAGGTAGATTATGAAAAGGGAAGGTATTAGCACCCTTTTCATCCATGGTTTTCCATGGGCTCTTAGTTACTTGCTAGATCACTTGCTTTTGTTTAAAATTGGGCTTTGTGTGGTTTTTGAAAGAATTTTGTAAAGAGGCCATTTTTAGGCAATCTTTGTAATGATTCTCGTTCGTAAGAATGTATACAAAGATGTTTGATCTTTTGAAAATGTTTTCAATTTTGTAAGATGTTTGAAAGTGTATGTGTTTATTTTGAAAATAGCAAGGATGTTTGTTTTGAAATGGAGCAAGTAATTAGGAGCAATCTACCTACTCAAATGTCTTTCTTGTTCATTTTCTTTTCCTTTGACATTGTTGTCTTACCATTGATTTGGTAAGCAACCCTATCTTTGGATGTAAACGGGACGGGCGTGGGTCATCGTATAACCATGATTAGCAATGTTGCAAGGTATCTTAGCATTCTTTTCTAGGGACTAAGATCATTTGTAAGGAAGCTTAGATAGCATCATCGAGGGACTATGATCTTGTATTTGTTTGTTTTTGCTAAGATACCTTACATGCGTAATATGGCCATTTTGTAAGGCAACCAAGTGGATTTTACCCTAGGGGTGCTTGTGTGCAAGTGTATTGTTTTCATGCTTGTTTCTGTCTTGAATTAGGGTTTTCTACTTGATTGATTTTATTCTTTCCATACAAACCCTAATTACTAGCATGTTATGTAAAAGCGATAAATTGTGAAATTTAAAGTTACTACGCTATTACAACATTTGTGGGGAGGGTGTACAATTGGTAAATGGGGATTGCAAGAATATAAACATAATTAATCTACAACCAAATTTAATTTGTACAAGAATTATATAAATACAAAGTATAATGATGAATAATGTATAAGGATGAAAAATATAAAGAAAATGAATTTTGTTTGATTTTTTTATGAAAAAAAAGATTTTTGTCTTAACCTAATTTAAATAAAGAAAATAATTAAGTTTGAATTTATTAAGAAAAAGATTTTAAAAGAAAACTCTAATTCTATTAATTAATCAAAAGACAATAAGTTAAGGAAAGTATTTTTTTTTAGCATTTTTTATCTTGAAAATATTTAGCATTAAAAATATTTTTAGTCTTTTTTGGTATTTAAATAATATATTTTTAAATGGTATGAAGAAAAATAAATAATATAATTATTAATTAAGTCTATAAGATTTAGTTAATAAAAATAAATAAAGTATAGTAAATAAAAATATTTTTTGTTTATAGAGAAAATAAAATAAAATAAAGTCAAAATATAAAATATATCATTTTTTGTGTTTTTATGATTTTTTAGTATTTTAGAAAAGAAATATTTAAGAAAAATAAAAATGAAATAAATAATCAAATAAATAAATTGGGCCAGGGTGCAAATATGAAACAAGGGGGGAAGGTTAGAAAAAAGTCAGGCCCAGGATGGGGGAGGCCCATGCGCTGGAAGGAACAAAAAAAAACAGAAAATGTAAAAACATTTGCAAAAGGCAGCGCTGAGGTTCGAACCCACGACCTCTATCAATAACGCGCGCTGCCTTACCACTGGGGTGGTTGTACATTTGTTAACTTAAATGAAAGAATAAATACATAAGGTAAAATGTTTCCATGGTCTGTACTTCGTCTTCAACCTTCAGCCAGCCGGACCACCTGTATCTCATTCATTTCTCAACAAAAATGGAAAATTAAAACATGAAAGTTGTGATATTTTACCTCATGAATCCAACCATATAACTTATGTAAGCTAAAATTCAAAGATGAAGATTAATTTTACTGGCCCTAAATTGAAACCTAATTTTCTCAGAAATTTCAAATCCAAAATTCTCTATACACAGTCAATATAAATGGGAACTATGAACATGGTCAGTTTTAGAGCAATGATATCTACATTTTATCTTCACAAATCAGAAACAAATGATGCCTGTATGAAGAGATGGAAGTTTTAAAACTTACCTCTTGCAGCTGGAGTCATGAATGGAGTTTGATCAACTTTTGAGATGGCCTGAGGATCTGTTTAGCTTGCCCGGACTTCCTTGAGTGTATTCAAACTCCTACTTTGCCTTGAAAGTCCCTGAATCTCTCTACTCAAGTCAACCTCCAAGCTTGACTTTTGAAAATGGTGGATAGTGATGGAGGAGTTACAGTCTTGAAATAGGGGCCTGGATTACTTTGGTATGATGTATAGAAGGTGTTTAACTGACTGGTTTTCAAAATGCACGAGTGGAAATGAAGATGATGATTTTTGGCTCAAAACTGTCAAGTTGGGCATTTTTGTGCAGCAATGGTGTTTTGGAGAGTTTTAGGATGCTTGGAATCGTGTCTCAACTTGCAATGAACTTGTTAATGTGTATGGAAAAGATTAGAGTACAAAATAACTCCAGGTTTTTGAGTTATAGGGTTATGGTTCTATAACTTGCTTTTGAAGAAAAGTGAAATGACAAATCTCAAATGTTGAACAAGCACGTCCTGAGATTCTTCAGCCATTAGACACCTTGCTTTTGTATTATAGGGGTTGTGTGTGCAGAAAGAACAAGTTAGAAGCTCAAGACAAGTTGACTTTGTGATTAAAGCAACTTTTCAAGAGTGGAATGGTAACTTTCTTCCAAAAATGGCAAATTGGCTTGGACAATGCTTGGAACACTTGGATAATAGCTCAAAAGCAAGTGTAATCTTCTTATTATGGATAGATCTTGAGGTTTAGGAACCTTCAAAACAAAATTGTGCAGTATAGGTTTGAAATTGGATTTTTGTTCATCACAAAATGCCTTGTAATTCAAGTGACAAAACACCAACTTCATCTCTCCGATTCTCCCTACTCAAGAATGATCTCAAGGAGTTCTTGGACATTTTGGAAAGTTTTCAATGTTCTCTTAAACTAATCTTTGAATTTCTTTTGAAGATTCCCCTTGGAACTATGTGAAAAATTTCCATGAAGTTAGGTCAAAAATCTGCCTAACTAGGGCAAAATTTCACTAAGTCTTTTTTAGTTCATGAGCATGTATTCATAAAATTATAACTTGAGATCCAAGCACTTTTAGGAGAATTTGTGTGAAGCAAAGTTGTATATTTCATGGAGATATACAACTTTCATGTTGGAAGTTTCCTTTGAATCATCTTGCATCATAATGAAAAAAAATGCTCAAAGTTATGAAAAAATAGGAAATTTTTTACACTTAGAAAAATTTCTAAGTTTAGAAATTTTGACTTTTCAAAATGAAATGTTGATTTCTTGATTTCTTGATGAATAAGTTTCCAATTTTGCCTTTTTTTTGATGAATTATGATCTTTGGCACTTGAATTTGACCAAAAAGTCAAAGTTTGACTTTGCAGTGTACAGTTGACTTTTGATTAGTTGACAGCAAAATTCATTTGTCAATCTAATGGATTTGCAATGTTTTTAACCATGTCATTAAGTCAAAATGATTCAATTGGAATCTTGAGATCATGCCTTAACCCAATTGACCATTTGCTAGGTCAAAAATCAGAAATTGCCCTTTCCCAATCAAAACCCTAATTTTGACCATTTTGCCCTTTTGGAGATTTGATCAAATTTCTTGAGGAATTATGGTCCAAACTTGATCTAATGATACATATCAGTCTAAGATATTGATGTGGATCAAAAATTATGAAGTTTTACTGTAAATTGGCCATGGTTGACTTTTTCCCCAATACAATTGATTTTTAGGTCAATTGCTCAATTGATTGATCAAAAGTGTGATCCAAAGCTTGAAACTTGAGATGAGTAATCTTGGGGGTTCATAATCGTCCATGAGAGTCATATGAATCATTGATAGTTCAAAAATCCTTGTGCAAACCCAAACCCTAATTTTGGTCATCAGTGCCTAAGGAGGTGTCTTGACCTGATCAAACCCTAGTGCAGTCTTGAGCCCAAGAAGATTTTGTGAGCAAATTCTTGATAAGTGAGAGGTAAAATTTTGGGGTACAACAATGTAAATCAATACACTGCACACAAACACCCCTAGGGTAAATCTACTTGGTTGCCTTACAAAATGGTCATGTTATACATGTGGGATGTCTTAGCAAAAACAAATCAAAATACAAGATCATAGTCCCTCGATGACGCTATCAAATGTTTCCTATCAAAATGATCTTAGTCCCTAAAGAAAATGCTAAGATATCTTGCAACATTGCTAATCATGGTTATACGATGACCGACGCCCGTTCCGTTTACATCCAAAGATAGGTTTATTTACCAAATTAATGGTAAGATAACAATGTCAAAGGAAAGAGGAAATGAACATAAAAGACTTTTGAGTAGGTAGAATGTTCCTAGTTACTTGCTCAATTTCAAAACAAAAACATCCTTGATATTTTCAAAAACAAACACCTACGCTTCCAGAACACCTTTCAAACTTGAAAACATTTTCAAAAGATCAACACCTTTGTATACATTCTTACGAACAAGAATCATTACAAAGTTTGCCTAAACAATGGCCTCTTTTCAAAAATACTTTCAAAAACCACATAAAGCACATTTTCAAACAAAAGCAAGTGATCTAGCAAGTAACTAAGAGCCCATGGAAAACCATAGATGAAAAGGGTGCTAATACCTTCCCTTTTCATAATCTACCCCCGAACTCAAGAAATAATCTCAAAGGTCTTTCCTGTGCTTTTTCACCTTTCCTTTTGGATAAAAGAAAAGTCGGTGGCGACTCTTGCTAACTGCAACATTTGCGATCAAACACAAAACACCCAAGTCAGTTTTCCCACTATATCACAGAACTGACGACTCTGCTGGGGATAATCTTAAAAGTGGGGTTACCTTAGGGCTAGATCACATTTACTTGCTTTCATTATTTGACTTGTATGCTTTACATTATGGTTCTTTTTTGGGTTTGAATCCTCTACCCGGATTTGGGATACCTTATAGGTAAGTAGAAATACGTTGTGGAAACTGTGCAGGGTATACCGACATGGTCTAAGCAATAGATACGTTAGTGTGACATATTTGTGGGTACCGGTAGCCCTTTAGTAGTCAAGGAGAATATGGGGCCGCTGAGTGATGTCATGAAGCACTAACTAACTTCTAGAACCTTTAATTGACCAACTTGGCCATTAGGACGTAGTGAGATGACCGGCTTTGGTGCAGTCCGAAGTTGGTAGATACTCGATACTACACTCGTTGAGGTTTGGATTTTTGGGATATTTCGGTCACCATTAAAGAGGCTTACACTGAATCAATTCCCAGAGAAACAAACCAGTGATATTGAGCTCCTTAGAACCCGGTTACTATTACTAGGACAGGTTTGAGCCAACTAAACTTCAAGAGGGTACTTACCTATGAGACTCCATGCAAAGCCTAAACCTAAGGACTTGCTTGCTTTGTTTGTATATATATACTTGTACATAACATCATAAACATCATAACATCATACTCATATTCACTAACTATTTCAAGGATTTTGGGATTTATCTTTGTTCTGTTTTGTAGGACATGGATTCTATTCGCAGGAAAACTATTCAAGTCAACCTTGTAAGGATCCCTCCTCAACTTAAAGAGCTAGCATCAAGAATTCCTCAAAACTCTCCATTTACTGAAAGACATGGTCGCCTACTAAACTTGGTCACCTCCAACACTGATGAAGACATGATGAAGGTGCTCTTTCAGTTCTTTGATCCTTTACATCATTGCTTCACATTTCCCGATTATCAACTTGTGCCAACTTTGGAAGAATTCTCCCAACTCTTGAGGATTCCCATTCTCAATCAACTACCTTTCAACGGTACGGAAAGAGATCCAAATCAAGAAGAGATTGCTCAATCCCTACACTTGCAATCATCTTATATCACAACTAATTGGGAGACAAGGAGTGGTGTCAAAGGTTTCCTAGCAAGATTCTTGTTTGAGAAAGCCCAAAACTATTGGAACTCTTTAGATTTGCAAGCTTTTGAGGAAATTGAAGCTCTCCTCATGTATGGGATGGTTTTGCTTCCAAATCCTTACCAACTCATAGATGTGAACACCGTCAAAATCTTCATGTCTCATAACCCGGTGCCTACTTTGCTAGGAGTCATCCTACATTCTTTTCACACTCGCACTATGAGGAAAAGAGGTATCCTTATGTGATGTACTCTTTTGACAAGATGGTTTATTTTGCATCTTCCCAAATCCGTATTGAAGAACGAGCAAGGTTCAAAGTGGTCACATAGGTTGATGACACTCAAACATTCAGACCTTTATTGGTGTTCCTGATCTAGAGAGAATGTTACCATTGTTGACCGTTGTGGAGAATTCCCTAATGTCCCTTTACTTGGAATTAGAGAAGGTATCACCTACAACCCATGCTTAGCCTTAAGACAGTTTGGTTACGCCCTAAGGGATGGCCCACATGATATGCTTATTCAAGGTTTGGTATTTGACTATGAGAACGACGATTAAGGTCACCGCCATAGATTTATCCGAGCTTGGAGGATGTTGAACAAGGTAGATAGCAAGACATTGGGGCATAAGAAATCCATCCCTCTTGAGCCTTACCTCAAATCGGTACGAACTTGTGCTCAAAGTCTTATGATGCCTTACCCCTCTATTCTCCCGGTAATCATGGAGCCTGTTGTGGAAGGAGATATTCCATACACTATCCTACATCCTGACATGCCCACCTCTCTTGAAGACTTACAAAGGGATTAGATACAGCTTAAGGGGGAGCGAGACACTTTTGAGGCCCAATTCTACGTCATCGAGAAGAAGGTTTTGTAACTCACTAGGAAACTTCATGAGGAGCAGAGCCTAAACGCCTACATCGCACTAAAGAGGATGCATACAACTTTTTTATCTTAGATTTTTTGTATTTTCTTTGTAAGCCCAAAAGAGGCATGATGTACTCAAGCTTTGATTTTATTAATATAACGTGTGTTCCTTTTTGGTCTAAAGCAAATTTAATTCTCTAATTTCCTTGAAATCATTGCATATGCATTTACCATTCATCATAACATAAGAAGGTTTTCTCACAACAAGTATCCTCATCTTTCTACTATTTATTTCAGTAAGATGGATCTCGAGCAGACAGTAAAAGACCTTCAGGCGCAGAATGCTCAGTTTCAACAGATGTTCTTGACTCTAGCCAAAGGACAAGAAGATTTGAAAACCTTGTTGGTTGAAGAAAAGAAGAAGAAAGAAAAGAAAATAACCGGAGTTCTGAGTATGGGAAGAAGGTTCCAAGGACAAGCCAGATGGACCCTAGACTTTACATTGTCGTCTGGTGAAAAGGATAATCAAGAAGTGAAGGGCAAGGAAGCAGTTGTCCAGCCATAATCTGAAGAGGAAGAAGAAGAAGATTACTCTGAAGAGAAATATCCCCCGGCCGACGACAAATACAAACATCTGGAAGAACATCTAAGTGCAATGGAAATTCAGAAAGTGCCTGGGCTGGACTTCGAAGAGTTGGGTTTGGTATCTAGGATTGTTATTCCACCAAAATTCAAGGCACCATTGTTTGCTAAATACGACAGGGTTTTGTGTCCCAAGATGCATCTCCGATCTTATGTGAGGAAGATATAGCCTCACACTGATGACAGAGATTTGTGGGTCCACTTCTTTCAAGAAAGTTATCCGGGACTCAACTAGATTGGTTCAATCAACTAGAGAGGGCCAATATCCATAATTGGGAAGACCTTGCTGCTGCTTTCTATAAACAATATCAGTGCAACGCAGATCTTTCTCCCACCTATACTCAACTCCATAGTATGGCTATGGTTTCAAGTGAAGGTTTCAAAGACTACGCTCAGAAATGGAGGGATTTAGTAGGAAGAGTCCAACCTCCCATTTCTGAAAGAGAACTAGTAGACATGTTTTTGGGTACCATGTTCGGTCCTTTATTCAATCATCTAATTGGGAGCTCCTCAGTAGGCTTTACTGAATTAATCTTGACTGGAGAAAGAGTGGAAGTTGGGATTAAGAGTGGGAAGATCCAAAAAGACGCATCCTCTTCTGCTGTAAGAAAACCATTCATCGGGAAGAATGAAGTTGGTGTTGTGTATCCTCAAAGGAATCAAGAAAGAATTGAACACCGTCCAATGGTGGGAGCTGTCATAATCCCAAAGCCTGCACCTACTCAACAAAGAAGCAATCAACCTAGAATAGAGAGACCGGTAAGACAATTTACCCGGATTCATATGACACTATCTCAAGTCCTACCACATTTGTTGAGATCTAATCTGGTAACTTTGAAAGAAGCTCCGAAGAATCCTAACACAACATCTCCTTACTACCATCCTAATGCTCGTTGTGCTTACCATTCAGAAAGTCCAGGCCATGATACCAACTATTGTTGGGCTTTGAAAAACAAGGTGCAAGACCTTCTTGAAGCAAAAGAAATTGAATTTGATGCTCCTGAAATCCCGAATGTTATCACTGCTCCTATGCCCAAGCATGGTCGTGATGTTAACGCTGTTGAAGATGATATATTTGTTACTTTTGCTTATGAACTTGTTACTCCTCTCCTGACTATCAAGAAGAACCTTTTGAATGCCGGTTTATTTCCGAGTTGTGATGAAAGCTTCCACCTCGTCTTATCCTTACCAACTGGCTGTCATTTATTGAAAGCAGGTGTTCAACGCCTAATGGATGACAAAGATATTTTGTTTGAGAAGACTCCCATTCCAACCATTTCTTACAATGATGTTTCAATAGTAACCATTTTCGCCAATCCTTCCAAGGTCTCCACCAAAAGACCTGTTAGGATTACATCAGTTCCTAAAATAGCTCCACTAATAATTACTATGTCTGGACCAATCTCGTACTCATCAGATAAAACCGTCCCAAGGAATTATGGGGGCGACGTCTACTATCACGGTGTCAAACAGGATTGGCTGGCAGACGAAGACTCAATTTTTGAGAAGACTGGCCCCGGCATCAGCAACATTGCGGGAACCAGCAAGATAACCTGAAGTGGCAGAGTATTCTCCCCAAAGATTACTCCTCCAAAGATCATTATCGGTCCTGTGATCATACCTGTTTATGTTCCTGTTGACACTACTACTCCTACAATCCCTATGGTTACCCCTACTGATACTCCTACCACCGAGTCGGCCGAGACTCGGGGCAAAGGCATTCCGGTTGAGCCTGTCCAGGTGAAGGCGCAATCAGTATCTATCCTTGAGGCCTCCCAAAAGGAGATGGAAGAAATTCTGAAAATTATAAAGAGAAGCGACTACAACGTAGTCGAACAACTAGGGAAGACTCCATCAAAGATTTCCATGTTGGCTTTATTGTTATGCTCTGAGGCTCATGCGAAGGCCTTGGTGAAATTCCTTAAAACTTCCCATGTACCACAAGAAACCTCTGCTGATCAATTCCAAGACTGTGTGGCCATCTTGACCGCGGATAATGATTTAGGCTTTTCTGATACTGACCTGACACCTAGGGGGAGGAAGCATAATGAGGCATTGCATGTCTCTGTCGAATGCAGGGGAACAACATTAGCCCACGTCTTGGTTGATACCAGTTCATCTTTGAATGTGCTGACTAAGAAGGCTCTTGATATACTCGACTGTGAAGGATTGACCTTAAAACACATCAATATAGTGGTAAGGGCCTTCGATGGTTCAAAGAGAATGGTGCATGGGGAGGTGGACATCCCCATAAAAGTTGGAACTCAAATCTTTGATTCAACTTTTTACGTGTTAGACATTCACCCTTCTTATTCCTGCTTATTGGGCCGACCATGGATTCACAATGCTGGTGTTGTTACCTCTACATTACATTAAATGCTGAAATATCCAACCAAGGGGAAAATCATTATTGTCCATGGAGAAGAGGAATATATGGTCAGTCACTTGAACTCCTTCAGATACGTGGAATTGGATGGTGAATTTATTGAAACTCCATTTTAGCACTTTGAGGAAGTCCCATAAATTGTGGCAGTAACCAAGACTGTTTCCCAAGTCCCAAAGATTACAAGACCTCCGCTAAAGATGTCTTCATTAAAAGATGCCAAGGCAGTGATCGAAGAAGGTGGGTGCACTATTTAGGGCCAACTCCCAGATATCCGATACAAATCTGACAAATTTGGTTTGGGTTTCACTTCAGGAGCCCAGAAAGTTATACGTCGTGCTCATGCGGGGGGACCACCCTTGAAGATCAGCAACCACGGAGTCAACACAGTGGAGGATGAGGAGGACAGCTACGACCTAGAGAAATGGATTTTCCCAACTGTCAATGGAGGACTCAACAACTGGGAAGCTAAAGATTTTGTCCCAATTACTTTTATCCAACAGTAATTGTCTTTAAATTTTGTCAGACTTGTAATAATTAAACAATTCAGACTTTTAAAAACCTTGTGCCTTACCCGAGGCACAATGGTCCATTTGTAAGGGTTGTTACCTCATTTTCATATGTCATCAATGAATCATGGACGTTTTTGCATACAAACTTTGTGCTCTTTGTCTTTATTTTTACATTTTTATTTTTCTTTCAAAGATAGATATACTCTTACACACACTCACATTTAAAATGCAAAACTACATCCATTCGGGATCCTATGGGTAACGATTCTGCTATGGCCTTCTGTGACTCTGAAAATCTAATCTATCAAGCCGAAGACGAAGGTGAGGAAGATTGTGAAGTGCCAGGGGAACTTTCCAGATTACTACAACAAGAAGAGAGGACCATACAGCCCCACGAAGAACCAGTGGACACAATTAACCTAGGTACTGAAGAGGACAAGAAAGAAGTCAGGGTGGGTGCCAATCTGCAACCCAGTGTCAAGAAGCATATGAATCAGTTGCTACATGATTATGTCGAGGTCTTTTCCTTGTCGTACAAAGACATGCCAGGACTTGATACTGATATCGTGGAACATCCTCTACCAGCAAAAGAAGACTGCCCTCCGGTAAAACAAAAGGTCTGTTGCATGCGACCAGACATGTCAGAGAAGATCAAGGCCGAAGTCATGAAATAATTCAACACCGGATTCTTGGCCGTCACCTCCTATCCGCAATGGGTCGCCAATGTTGTTCCCGTGTCTAAAAAGGATGGCAAAGTGCAAATGTGTGTGGACTACCGAGATTTAAATAGGGCAAACCCTAAGGACGATTTACCACTTCCCCATATCGATATTTTGGTTGACAACACCGCACAACATATAGTGTTTTCCTTTATGGATGGTTTCTCAGGTTACAATCAAATCAAAATGGCGCCTGAGGACATGGAGAAAATAACCTTTGTCACACAATGGGGCACATCTGTTACAAGGTTATGCCATTTGGTTTGAAGAACGCTGGAGTAACCTATCAGTGTGTCATGGTATCTCTATATCACGACATGATACATCACGAAATAGAGGTCTATGTGGATGACATGATAGCCAGATCTCAAACTGAAGAGGAACATCTTGACCATTTACAGAAACTATTTGAGAGATTAAAGAAGTACAAGCTGAGGTTGAACCCAAATAACTGCACATTTTGGGTGAGGTCCGGCAAACCCCTAGGCTTCGTCGTCAGTGGTAAAGGTATGAAAGTGGATCCTGCCAAGGTGAAAGCAATACAAGAAATGCCTGCTCCTCGCACCGAGAAGGAAGTCAGACGATTCTTGGGACGGTTAAACTACATTGCCAGATTCATTTATCACTTAATAGCTACTTGTGAACCAATCTTCAAATTACTGAAGAAAGATCAAGTAGTCAAATGGAATGATGAGTGCTAAACAGCCTTCGACAAGATCAAAGAGTACCTGCAAGAGCCTCCTGTTTTAATGCCACCAGTCGAGGGAAGACCCTTGATCATGTATCTAACTGTTTTGGAAAATTCAATGGGGTGTGTGCTGGGGCAGCATGACGAGTCTGGACGAAAAGAGCATGCTATTTATTACCTGAGCAAAAAGTTTACCGACTGTGAAACAAGATATTCAGTGCTCGAGAAAACTTGATGCGCTCTGGCATAGGCTGCTCGCCGGCTAAGACAGTATATGCTGACCTATACTACCTTATTGATATCCAAGATGCATCCAATAAAATACATATTCGAGAAACCTGCCCTCTCTGGGAGAATAGTAATATGAAAGATGATCCTGACGAAATATGACATTCAGTACACTACCCAGAAAGCAATAAAGGGCAGTGTGCTAGCCGATCACCTTGCCCATGAAGCCATGGAGGACTACCAGTCCATGAAGTTCGAATTCCCAAATGAAGACATCATGATGATAAACAACTGTGAGGAACTCAGACCATATGACGGACCTGGACAAGGATCCCGATGGACCCTGGCTTTTGATGAGGCGTCCAACGCACTCGGCAATGGAATTGGTGTTGTACTCATATCCCCTGAAGGATGTCACACTCCCTTCACTGTAAGGCTATACTTCAACTGTACAAATAACATGGCAGAATACAAAGCGTGTATTTTTAGCCTCAAAGATGCCATAGATTTGGTGATCAAATCCTTAAGTGTATTCCGAGATTCAGCCTTGGTCATCACCCAGATCAAAGGAGAATGGGACACTAAACACCCTAACCTCATCCCTTACAAAGAACATGTGTTGACATTAATCCCACATTTTGAGAAGATTACCTTTGAGCATTTCTCGCGAAAAGAAAATAAACTAGAAGATGCAATAGCCACAATGTCATCCATGTTTAGACTCAAATGGGATAACGGGGCTCCCCAGATCACCATTGAACGGATGGATGAACCAGCTCACTGTCACGAGATCAATACAGAAGAAATAGTAGACCGGCCTTGGTTCCACAAAGTCAAGAGGTATCTCGAGGCTCAAGAATATTCGGAAGGAGCTTCAGTCAATGATAAGAAGTTCTTAAGGAGGTTCTCTGCTAAGTTATTCATTAGTAATGGTATCCTCTACAAACGCAACCACGACTCTGTATTGCTTCGTTGAGCAGACAAGGTTGAGGTAGAAAAGATCATGGCTGATCTACATGAAGGAACTTTTGGCACCTATTCCAGTGGGCATATGATAGCAAAGAATATCCTACGGGCAGGTTATTACTGGTCTACCATGGAAGCAGATTGCTATCAACACTCTCGAACTTGTCATAAGTGTCAGATCTATGGTGACAAAGTGCATGTACCTCTAGTTCCTCTGGATGTCCTGACTTCTCCCTGGCCATTCGCGATGTAGGGCATTGATATGATTGGAAAAATCAAGCCCACGACTTCTAATGGACACCGCTTCATCTTGGTGGCCATTGACTATTTCACAAAGTGGGTTGAGGCAGCTTCTTTCGCTTCCGACACCAAAAATGTCGTGGCCCGGTTCATCAAACAGAATCTCATTTATTGGTATGGTATCCCGAGGAGGATCATCATAGACAATGGTACGAATCTCAACAATACTATGATCACCGCATTGTACGCGCAATTCAAGATCCAGCACCATAAATCTTCTCCTTATCAGCCAAAGATGAATGGCACTAACGAATCCTCAAATAAGAACATCAAAAAGATCATACAGAAAATGACAGTAACCTACAAGGACTGGCATGAGATGCTACCAGTCGCTATCCAAAGTTACCGTACCACGGCGCGCACATCAACCAGGGAAACACCTTACTCTCTGGTATACGGAATGGAAGTTGTCTTGACTATTGAGGTCCGGATCCCCTCTCTGAGAATTATGAAGGATGTAGGGCTGAATGAAGAAGACTGGATCCAAACTCGTCTTGATCAACTGAACTTGATTGATGAGAAAAGGCTTACTGTTGTCTGTCATGGTCAAATGTATCAAAAACGGATGATCAAGGCTTTCAACAAAAAGGTCATACGCCAAGTGTATCAAGTCGGGGATCTGGTAATCAAGCGCATCATACTGCCGCAGGGTGATCCCAGGGGAAAATGGACTCCTACATACGAAGGACCGTTTATGATCAAAAGCATATTCTCTGGTAGAGCAATGATCTTAACCACTATGGATGGCAACGACCTAACGCACCCTGTGAACGCGGACATAGTCAAAAGATACTATGCATAAGAGACCCGCTAGGTTGACACACCTAGGGAAAACAAGGGCATCCCGGCGAACCAAAAAGGTTCAGGCAAAAATTAGGGATAAAACAAAAAAAATCTGTACACCCGGCAAGTTGAAAACCCAAAAGGGAGACTTGGGCAAAAAAGGGCATCCCGGTGAACTGAAAACCCGAAAGAGCGGTCCAGGAAAAAGTTAGGGAATTAAAGCGTATGACTATGTCCCGTTTGGATCACCTTACAGACAACCTTTGGCTTCGACTGAAAAACTCAACGGGCATAATCAATCCAATCAACTTCGGACAAGGCGGCAAATGGACAAGACGCTCAGAGACACGAAGGCTATAGCAGAATGGGAACCCCATGGGATTATTGCACATAGATATCTTTTCTTTGTATCAAATTTTCATTTTTACGACGACATTCTCTTACTAAAATGTTTGTCTCATTGTACAAAAAATACTTATTCAAGTTAATACAAAGATACCCCTTTGAAAGTGCAAAATTATCTGTTTTTCTTTATTTCTGTGTTTTGTTTACAAAAACGTCCAATGATTTATTTTTGAACATATGCATTTGAACGTAACTACTGTTTACAAATGAACAAAAATAGAAAGACAATCACTAATGGCTTTAAGAAATAGGATAATATCTTTAGACTATAAAATCCCCCCACAATGCACAGCTTAATAATGTCAAGCTCTCTTACATCCCCGGAGGAACAAAACTTCCAGTTTATCACTCCCCGGTAAAGGTCGCCCAATTTCTCAGGATTCCCCAACAGGATTTTCACAAGCAATACAAGGCGTTTCCCTTACAACAGAGTTTATTTCTCTAACAAATAGAAACTCATCAAATCATCAACACTTCAAAACATGAAGACTTACACTCCACGTCCCCAATAGCAATCCGAGATTTATTTTCCCTAATCTAACAGTGTTACAGCAGCATAGCTTACATGCCCATACATCGCATCCATACGTCATGACATTGACAACACGAACGCATACAACATAATCTCATTCATTTTATTGAGAACATCATTATACAATGCATTTCATACATCATGACATTGCATACAACTAATCTTTCATCTCTTCAGGAAAGATCAGTCAGCAGATGGCTATCATTAACAATTTACAAAAAGGTCAGAGATTGATACCTGAAACAAGCCAGGACAATTTTCTACACGACCAACTGAACTTTCAGATACAGTTCAGATACACTCCAGACACGAATTCCATTCTAATACTCATTCAGATTCAGCTTTCTGATACAGTTTAGATACGCTTCAGACACGGATGCCATTCTGATACTCATTCAAATAAGCTTTCAGATACAGTTCAGATACGCTCCAAACACTGACGCCATTCTGATACTCATTCAAATTCAGCTTTCAGATACAATTCAGATACGCTCCAGACATGGACGCCACTCTGATACTCATTCAGATTCAGCTTTCAGATACAATTCAGATACGCTCCAGACACGGACGTCATTCTGATACTCATTCAGATTTAACTTTCAGATACAGTTCAGATATGATCCTGACTCGGATGTCATTATGTCACTCATTCAAATACAGTCTAGATACGAGTCAGATACAGTCCATTTATGGATATTATTCTGGTACTCAACCCAACACATCCATTATCTCAATATAAATTAAACAAAGATTTATTCCGACACTTCTTCCCTTCCCATCAACAATCATTTTTGGATGGCATCTGTAATCCAATCTCCAACAACTTTCCATCATCTCTCCAAATGGAATCTTTTAATCTCATTCCCTACACCATCAACCATCACATCCTCGAGTGCAAATTTTTGGGCACTCTAGTGTCCAATCATCTTCCACCTTCAAGTCACGAATGGCGAATCCGCCAATCTAAATCTTCAGGTTTAAGAAGATTGAACAGGTTGTACCCCAAAATTTTCCCTCTCACTTATCAAATATTTTCTCACAAAGATCTCTCTTGGTTCAAGACTGCACTAGGGTTGATCAACTCAAGACACCTCCTTAAGCACTAGTGACTAAAATTAGGGTTTGAGATTGCACAAGGATAATTTAACTTTAAATGCCTCATATGACTTTCATGGATCATTATGGACCCCCAAGATTACTCATGTCAAGTTTCAAGCCTTGGATCACATTTTTGCTCAGTCAATTGAGAAGTTGACCTAAAAATCAATTGTATTGGGGGAAAAGTCAACTGTGGCCAATTTACAGTCAAACTTCATAATTTTTTATCCATGTCAACATTATAAACTCATATTTATCATTTGATCAAGTTTGGACCATAACTCTTCAAGAAATTTGATCAAATCATCAAAAGGGCAAAATGGTCAAAATTAGAGTTTTGACTGAGAAAGGGCAATTTCTGATTTTTGACCTAGAAAATGGTTAATTGGTTTGAGGAATGATCTCAAGAGTTAAATTGCATCATTTTGACATAATGGCATGACTCAAAACATTTCTCAAGATCAATTGGATTGATAGTTGATTTTCAGTCAACTGATCAAAAGTCATTTGTATACTGAAAAGTCAAACTTTGACTTTTTAGTCAAAATCAAGTGTCAAAGATCACAATTCATCAAAATATGTCAAAATATGAAACTTATTCATCAAGAAATCAAAAAGTCAAGATTTCATTTTGAAAAGTCAAAGTTTTCAAACTTAGAAATTTTTCTAAGTGTTGAAAACTTCATGTTTTTTCACAACTTTGAGCAAATGTTTTCACCATGATGCAAGATGATTCAAAAGAAACTTTCAACATGAAAGTTGTATATTTACATGATATCTACAACATTTCTTTACACAATTTCTATTAAAAATGCTTGGATCTCAATTTATTAATTCATAAAGTCATGGTCTTGAAATTAAACACTTAGTGAAATTTTCCCTAGTTTAGGCAGGATTTTGACCTAACTTCATGGCACTTTTTCATATAGTTCCAAGGGGATTTCAAAATTGATTCAAAGAGGGGTTGTAGAGAATACTGCAAGCTTTCTAAAATATCAAAGAACTCCTTAAGATAATTCTTGAGCAGGGAGAATCGAAGAGAGGAAGTTAGGATTTCAAACTAAAATTATAGGTCATTTTGTGATGAACAAGATTCAAATTTCAAACCTATGCTGCATAATGTCTACTTTACAGGTCTCAAACTTGTTAGGCACTCCATAATTAATTTCTTGCACACCTATTGGAGATCTCAACTCAAGCATTCGATGCATTATCATGCTTTATATCCATTTTAGGAAGAAAGTGCACAATGCCATTTTGAAAAAGTAGCTTTATGCATAAAACTTGTTCTTGAGCCTTGCAATGGTTTTCTTCTGATCATACATGTCCCATAACTCAAGAGAAGTTTGTCTCAAGCCTTACAATCACTCATCCCATGCTTGTACTTCCTCTTGAAACCATACATTCACTTTTCTTCAAAATCAAGCAACCTAGTCATAACTCTATAACTCAGAAATCCTTTGTGCAATAGCTCTCCAACCTTTTGCTTATACATACACAAGTCATTTGCAACAAATCACACGCATGCTTGACCCCTAAAAACACCAAGAAATTAGAACTGCATCACATACCTCCATTGTTGCCTAACCTGACCAAAAGTTTGAAACTCACATCTCCCTCGTGCGTTTTCAAGCCTTTTGGTTCCTAAAGTTTCCAAACATAATTTAGAACTCATCCCACACCCTGTTACAAGACTGTAACACCATTAACACCATCCTCCATTTTCAAAAATAGAGCTTTGCACTTGGACTTCTCCAGAACTCCTCAGGCACTTTCAGCTCAAGCTAAGCATCACATTAGCTTCCTGGGAACTTGAGGAAGCTAATCCAATCATTGGAACTCACTAAAAGCTGCTCAAACTCAAAACATGATACCCTCTTGCAAGGTGAGTTTTCTGATTTTTGAACTCTTCATACAAGCATCATTAATAGTTCATTTGTTAATAAGAAATGTAGGTATCATTGTCTTGAAGCTAACCATGTCTTTAGATTTCATTTATATTGCTTAAGAAGTTAGAATTTTGAGTCTGAACATCCTGGAAAAGTTAGGTCAGAATTTGGTACCATTCAAAATTCATGCTCGTTTTTTAGAATTAGTTTAAGTTGTTTACATTTCTGGAATCCTAGTGAAATTTTACACAACTTTCATGTTTATATTTTTGCAAATGGTTGAGAAATGAACAAGTTGCAGGGCTTCTGGCTGGAGGTTGAAGATGAAGTACATTCAGGGCAAGACTTAGATTATATATTTGTTGTTTTACATAAGTTAATGGATGTATCACCACCCTAGTGGTAAAAGCGTGCGCCTGTCACCATGAGATCCTGGGTTCAATCCCCAGCGTGACCTTTTTCCCACTTTTTTTACACTTTTTGTGTTTTTGCAGCGCCTGGGCCTCCATAGCTTTGGGCCTTATTTTTTTTGCTACACTCTAACCCCTATCTTGCTGTTCATACATCCTAGCCCATTTTATTTTATTTTTCATTTTTATTTATATTATTATTATTAGTATTATTATTAACATTAATTTTTATTATTAGTGATAAAAACCCAAAAATATTTATATTTTTTAATTTCACATTTTTATATTTTATTTTTCTTCATGAAAACAAAAGAATAAAAGCATTTCTTTTACAATCAAATTTAATTTTTTTTAAATACTTAGATAATTCATTTTAATTATTATTATAGTATATTATTCATTTTTCTTACAAATTAGAATCAATTTAGAATTTAGGGATTTTATTTAATTATTTTTATTTAATAACTTAATTAAATCCACAAAAACCCTAAAAAAACTTGTTTTCTTTAAATTAATTTAGTTTACTAACTTAATATTATTTTTCTTTTTTTAAGTTAATTATTTTACTTAAATTAATTAAGTTAGAAAACCCTTTTCATAAAAAACCAAACAAAAATTACATTTTCTTTTTTACATTTGCATTCTTGCACTTTATTTATTTATTTTGTATATTTATTCAAAATTCAATCTGGTTTTAATATTTATTTAGATTTAAATTCTTGCAATATTCCCCATTTGTAATTTGTATACCCCTTCCCCTAAATGATGTAATAGCATAGTAATTTTGAATTCCGTAATTTATCGCTTTATATACAAATGCTAGTAATTAGTGTTTTGTATGGAAAGACTAAAACCAATCAATAGAAAATCTTAATCAAGACAAAAACAATGCATGTAAATCAATACACTTGCACACAAACACCCCTAGGGTAAATCTACTTGGTTGCCTTACAAAATGGTCTGTTATGCATGTGGGATGTCTTAGCAAAAACAAATCAAAATACAAGATCATGGTCTCTCGATGACGCTATCAAAAGTTGTCTATCAAAATGATCTTAGTCCCTAAATAAAATGCTAAGATATCTTGCAACATTGCTAATCATGGTTATACGATGACTCACGCCCATCCCGTTTACATCCAAAGATAGGGTTATTTACCAAATTAATGGTAAGATAACAATGTCAACGGAAAGAGGAAATGAACATGAAAGACTTTTGAGTAGGTAGAATGTTCCTAGTTACTTGCTCAATTTAGAAACAAAAACATCCTTGATATTTTTAAAAACGAACACCTACACTTTCAAAACACCTTTCAAACTTGAAAACATTTTCAAAAGGTCAACACCTTTGTATACATTCTTACAAACAAGAATCATTACAAAGTTTGCCTAAACAATGGCCTCTTTTCAAAAATACTTTCAAAAACCACACAAAGCACATTTTCAAACAAAAGCAAGTGATCTAGCAAGTAACTAAGAGCCCATGGAAAACCATGGATGAAAAGGGTGCTAATACCTTCCATTTTCCTAATCTACCCTCCGAACTCAAGAAATAATCTCAAAGGTCTTTCATGTACTTTTTCACCTTTCCTTTTGGATAAAATAAAATTCGGTGGCGACTCTTGCTAACCGCAATATTTGAGATCAAACGCAAAACACCCAAGTCAGTTCTCCCACCGTATCACAATGGGGAATTGGGGATCATCGATATCTCCAATGTTGCTTAATTTTACACTATTGCTTGCACTTTATACTTTTACTCTAATCCTTTTCTTGAGTATTTTTCATCATGTGAGTGTAACTTCCTTTCCATCAAGAGTGAGGTAATATCATTTCAATTTCTCCTTGAAAGTAAGACTTTTTTAATGCATGTTACTTGTTGGTTAAAAATGCTTGATATGTTCTCAAATGATGAAAACCGTGAATGTTCATTTCCAAAAAAATTGATTGATATTCATTGTGTGTTCTCAATGTATATGCTTATAATGACTTCATGTATTAATTCTTTCACATTTGTATAAGTTTTTTCTTGTTGTTCAAGCATGTGTTTTTATTAAGTTTATTTCTTGCATTCGTGATTGAGTTAATTGTATGTGTGTTACTTGTAATATATGTTTCAAATTGTAGTTGGTCACATGTTATGGAAAACATTTTCATTTTGGTTTTAGTAGTGACATGTTCTTGTCGTTATGCTAGGCACATGCGTGTGCGGCATCAGAAGTTCCATTATAATGTGTTACGTAATTGTGACGTTATAGAATCAACTTGAAAAGTTTTCTCTTACACTGCGTTCATTATTCATCATGCATTGCATTACATATCTTGTAATGATTTTTTCTGGTTATTTATCAATTTCGCATCATTACATATAAATGGAGATATGTGATTGTTGCTCTTTTATGCAAAAACGCCTTTGAGTGATATATTAGTATTTGTATTGGAATATGATACTTCCCACGGTATGATATCTTGCTTTTTGATGTTTTCAAAGGGGGAGAAGCACATGCGAGTTAAAGCCGGGAAGTACAAAGTCAGAGGGAGCCTTCGATAACTACATGGAATGCATCGTCACAAGTTTTTCCATCATCAAAAAGGGGGAGTATATGAGTACAACTTCACTATTAGACATTTTGCATGATTTCAAAACTAGAAAAACTTATCATTTATGTATATTATACGGTATATCTATGTCTTGTGGCACTCCTTTGCATTAGGGGTCTTAGGAACCATTAAAAACCATTTTGAAGTTGACCAAAGTCTTGAAAAACAAGTTTTTGCATGATTTTTCTTACATGTACTGACACATACGTGTTTTAAGTTGGCACATGCAACTCAGTTTTGCAACCTGAAGCGTCTAGTGGTCTTTGGTCGACACATGCATGTATACAGGCCGACACATACTGAAGCTTTTAAAAATTACTGAAATTCTTATTGTATGTGTCGACACTTACGAATTTCAGGCTAACACATGCACTCCAGTTTTAAAGGCAAAACGCTACTTCCATGCTTAGGGCTACACATCTATTTTTCAGGTCGACATATACGATTTTCAGGTCGGCACATACTGTTTGATTGGGTTAATTTTTCAATTATTTTTAATTCTAAAAATCTCCTCTTTGCATCTAAACTTACACAACTATAAATACATCATTCATGCATCATTCCAACTTGATTAAACTATCAACACATACTCCATTTGCTCTTCACCTTCAACATCCAACCTATATACACACACTAATAAATCATACATAATCATCTTTTGTCGGGGTGCCATCTAGGTAAGGTTTGATAAAGTTCAATTAGGTTCTTGTGTAGCCGAGAATATTGAGTTGAGATTTGCAGGGGGTTTCATCTGGAAAACTGCGGGTTTGTCCTCCAAGATTGTTGATAAATTAAGGGTTTTTCGTGCAATACATTTAAGAGATGATTGTAGCCTAGTGAGATCATTTAGAGATAAAGAATACAAAGGACCTTTGGAGATAAAGAACACAATAGAAGTAGCATGAGAACAACAAATTTAATTGAAGTCTAGTGTACAATAGGTACAATTGTTTGTGCACGAAAGCTTTGGAGATAAAGAATACAAAGGAGTGGCTATATCAATAAATAAATTAGTAGCTATTGTGTCTTGGTCTTTATGAAGATCAAAAGAAAAGAATGGGTTGAATCAAACAACAAACAGTTAGGGTTTATAGGGTTGCTCTTGGAACACTTCTCTTGTAATGACTTTTTGCATAGTAAGAAATTATCCTAATTCTAAAATTGGAATTGGGGGAAGAAGTAGCCATAATAAGTACGATTGGCGAGCTTCCTAAACAAATCCTCGTGTCTCTTTTTCTTATCGTTTTACTTGCTTTAATTTTTATCAATCAATTTTTCAAATAGCATTGAGTAATTGATTGACTCATAAGAATTTTTCCGTGGCTGTTTTGGTCTTATTTAGATGTTTATTTGCTTATAATCACTTATGATTTTTTTTTATATCAACACAACTCTAAGGAAAATTCTGAAAATTCGGTCGCACACCATGTGTTTGACAAATTATGTTGCTTGTTCTTTTTCTAGTTACCATTGGAAATAGTATTGCTAGTAACTTGCTATAAATGATTAATACTTTGTTACTTGATTGAAGTTTATAAATTCACTATTATATTGTTCATTCCAAATATTTATTTAGATTTGCATATCCGACATTCAATAACTAGGCTTGTATAGACGATAAATTTTGATCTATATCAAAACCTTTCGCGTGCACTCTTTTTGAACTATTTTTAAAACCATAATTTTATCTAGATTTTTGTCTTGGTGATCTATTCATCCCCCCCCCCCCCCCCCCCCCCCCCCCCCCGCCCTCTAGATAAGGCTTCATCTACTAACAAGTGTGTCATGGGAAAAAATTGATATTAAGTTATTTATTAACTTAACTCGAAAAGACAAGAGTCGCCACCAAACTTTATTATTTCCAAACGTAAGGAAAAATATCGAGAAAACCCTACGCAAGAAATAACAAAACATATCTGGATACAGGGGTTGGTTATGTAAAGGGAAAGTATTAGCACCCCTTATATCAATGGTACTCCATAGGAACCTCTTGAATATTTGTGTTATGATAAAATCGGGTTATTTGTAAAATGATTGGGGTGATGAGAAAGAAGAACTTTGTTATGTTCTTACTTGCCAAGACTTCTAGAGCCTGTGCATACGTATCTTCATAGTGCAATAAGGAAATCAAAGTCTCATAGTTCGTTGTAAAAACTACAAAACTTTACTTATTTATTTTAATTAAAAAGATATTTTGTAGTATCCGAGTGGAAAACACAACTTACTACCCACAAGTATGGGGAATGAGCATTTGCATTATCTTGATATGGAGAACTTTTACTTGGACTTTCTCACAAGCACGTCTCAATATTCAAGTGGAAAATTTCAATCACTTCGATAGATCTTATAGAAGTATAGTGTTCTGCACTACTAGAATATACTAGTATCCAATCTTTTGAAAAGGTTTTAAAAGAAAAATGCACAAAGACACAAAAAGAAATTTGATGAGTTTTGTCTTTTTTAGAAGTTTTGAAAATAATTTGAATATGCTTAGGTGTCTTATCATTTATTAGGAAAAAGATATTTTTGGGGTCACTTGACAAAATCAAGGTTTATCATGAAAGGTTTGAAGTTTTAAATAAAAAGTTTTGAAAATTTAAGAAGTGGGTAGGAGATGAAGAGTCAATCCTAAAGCATTAAGTAAATGACATGAAATAAAATTTCTCAATGTAAAGTAATCCAAGAGAAAGATTTTATGTGTGAAAGTGTACTAACCACAAGATAGATCAAGCATTTGTCATTATTCAAGATCAAGCATTACTTTCCCTTTTGATTAAGCCACGAGATAAGCAAAGCAAATGAATCATTAGGAGCAAGTAATAGAAGTAGATGAAAACCTAAATTATCTAGATGAAAGCCAAGGGCACAGAGCCATAGAGAATTTCAAGTCTTCAAGTAAAGATAAAAGTTATCTCATAATAAGGTCAAGTCTAGAATTGAAGTTTAGAAGTCCAGATGAAATATAAGGTCTCAGACACAACCACTTCAGTCAAAGGAAAGCAATAAGTCTTAAGGTCAAATCTAAAATAATCCTCGTGCAAGGGATAGTAAGACAAAATCCACAAGATCAGATGAAAGTTTTTTTAGGATTTTATCCATTTTATCATGTTTTTATTCTTTTTGAAGCAATAAAGCAAGATAAAGAAAATATTAAAAGAGAGATAAAAATAAAATAAATATGAAATTGTAAGAATGTAAATAACATGAATGTAAATGACATAAAATTAAATTGTAGTAAATGTAAAAAGCTTAAAGTAAATGTTAGCACAATTAATAAGTCAATGTTAGTGTTAATGAGAAATCATCTGAGTCGGGACAATTTAGCGTTATGTGAAGCAATCATAAGTGGATTTGTGTAGAATTCACACCTATGTGAAGCTGGTTAGTAGCAATTTATGTGTCAACATGTTAGAGGAATGATACAAAATCATCCTCCTAAAACAATGTAACATAATGATCAAAACAAAAGTAAAAAGAAGCAGATGGAGAAGAGAGAGAGAGAGAGAGAGAGAGAGAGAGAGAGAGAGAGAGAGAGAGAGAGAGAGAGATAATCAAACACAATTTAAATGTGATAAGGGGTCATCTATCATCAATTTCAACCATTCAAGTTCACAATGCCATGGGATAAACTTATCATTAATCCAAAGTACCAAAAATGATCAAATGATCATTTAAATGATAAGTTTGAAATGATGAAAGTTCATACAATAAACCATCATCTAAAGACATATGAAATTGATGAAGCATTGATCAACCAAATCAAGATCCAATGGTCAACAAAAGTCACTCAAAAATAGATAAAAAATATCATAAAAATTGATTTAAAATGGAAATTGAAAAGAAAAATTCCAAAGAGGCATCAAAACATCAATTAAAAGGCCACCAAAAATTGAGAAAATTAGAAATATTCCAAATAATTGGATCTCAAAAGATGAAGTGAAAAATGTTTCAAAAATACATGAAAATTTAATGTTAAAAGAAAATAGCAAAAAATTATAAAAATGATTTTAAACATCTGAAGAAAAAAATATGTGATAGAAAATATTTTTAGTTATTTATGAAAAAAGTTGGAGTCAAAAATATTAAAGGAGCTATTTAAGATAAACCAGAAAAGAAAAAGTAATTAAAAATGATTTAAAACAAAATGAAAATAAAAGATCCAATGGCTAGAATGTAAGGCATGTGATGACTATACATGATTTGATTTCTCCCACCAAAGCGCGTGAAGCCTGTGTTGTCTTCAACCTTGGAACCAATTTTACGTATCCATGAAGTCCAAGTTTTAAGCTCAAACACCACATGGTTAATCTTATACTCATGTCATTGTTCATGTCTCTGTGCATTAAAGCCATTTATTGGCTCTTGTTAGGTTGATTGTATTCTAATTGGTAGAATTTTGTTAAAACAAAAGAAATATCAAGATGTCTTGATATGCTTTTACAACATCGTGGCGTGTTGTGGTTTTGCATTCTCCGAAGATTTGTTTCATATTCTCAGAAGATTTGATTTAAGTATACTATGATCCAAGATACATGTATGAATATTGGATTATCTAAAGATTTGTTTCAAGCGTGAGATACCTGAAGATTTGTTTATTAAGATTGGATGTCAAAACATTTAATGAAATAATTGATTTTATTCCTAAGATTATGCAGAATATTGTGCAACAATCTGTTTTGGATCTGCTGAGTGTATAGTCTGAAGTCCATGCTATTCTAAATTTATTTAAAAGAAGATTATAAACCTAAGAAAGATGACTGAGTTGCGCATGTGATAGTATCTATTAGGGCTTAGCTTGTTCATTGTTATTTGTGAGCCACCCTTGTATCACTTAGATGCTTGAGTTAGATTTATCTTTGAGTTATAATTGTGAATCACTCATAAGATTTTAAGCAAGAGTAGATTCTTTTTATTGGAGTGTGTCTCCTATTTGTTTGTTATCATTGCTGTGTGAATGAAGGGAAGTGAGATGGGTCTAATATCTAAGAGAGTCTTTGATAGAAATACCACGGGTAGTGATTAGGTGAGAAAGTTGTAAGCCGGAGGTTGCTTACATAGGACTTCAAAATAATACAATTATAGTGGATTTCCTTCCTAGCTTGGATGCCCCCAGATATAGGTGACGTTTCACTGAACTAGGTTAACAACTGCCTTTTTTTATTTACTTCCTACAATTTACTTTAACATTGTTATTGTTATTTGTGTTGTTATGATGTTCTGACTTTGCATTCAATATTCTGGTTCCTGACATCGTATATGACATTTGTTCGGCAAGTGCCAAAATTTCAACTGGTATCAGAGCAGGCACCCAATTCTTATTTGGGTGAGCTCTAGGGAAGATATTTTCTGGTACTATACACAAGGAATAAGGATTTGTTAACATACCGCCTATTTTTGATGGCACCAACTATGATTACTAGAAGGTTCATATGGTGGCATTTGTAAAATCTATGAATAGCCAAACCTGGAAAGCAGTTGTCAAAGGATGGGAACACCCTGTGGTGAAGGACAAAGATGGGAAGAACACAATTGATTTGAAGCCATAAAAGGACTGGTCTAAGGGAGAAGATGAACTTTCTCTTGGAAACTCTAAAGCTTTGAACGCATTATTCAATGGGGTTGACAAAAATATATTCAGGTTAATAAATACATGTATTGTGGCCAAGGATGTATGGGAAATCCTCAGAACCACTCATGAAGGAACATCGAGAGTAAAAATGTTAAGACTTCAACTTCTCACCACCAAATTTGAGAAACTCATGATGAAAGATGATGAGTGCATTCATGATTTTCACATAAATATTATTGACATTGCTAATACATCTAGTGCCTTGGGATAGAAGATGTCAGAGGAGAAGTTGGTTAGGAAAATCCCCAGGCCGTTGCCTAAGAAGTTTGACATAAAGAGATGATTGCAGCCTAGTGAGATCATTTAGAGATAAAGAATACAAAGGACCTTTGGAGATAAAGAACACAATAGAAGTAGCATGAGAACAACAAATTTAATTGAATTCTAGTGTACAATAGGTACAATTGTTTGTGCACGAAAGCTTTGGAGATAAAGAATACAAAGGAGTGTCTATATCAATAAATAAATTAGTAGTTATTGTGTCTTGGTCTTTATGAAGATCAAAAGAAAAGAATGGGTTGAATCAAACAACAAACTGTTAGGGTTTATAGGGTTGCTCTTGGAACACCTCTCTTGTAATGACTTTTTGCATAGTAAGAAATCACTATGCCAGAAATAACCTACGAAAGCACTTTTTTTGGGCTTTAAAAGCGCTTAAAAGCGCTCTCGTAGGTGGCGCTGCTAAAGGTTTTAGCAGCGCTTTTTGTTCAGAAAAAAGCGCTCTCGTAGGCCTACCTATGAAAGCGCTTTTTGGTAAAAAGCGCTTTCATAGGTAGGCCTACGAGAGCGCTTTTTTCTGAAAAAGCGCTTTCATAGGTGTATTCAGAATGCGTGTCAGGCAATCTAAAGTAGGCCTATAAGAGCGCTTTTTGTTCATAAAAAAGCGCTCTCGTAGGCCTACCTATGAAAGCGCTTTTAATCAAAAAGCGCTTTCATAGGTAGGCCTACGAGAGCGCTTTTTTCTTAAAAGCGCTTTCATAGGTTTTCTACTGAAAAATCTAAAATTTAAAAAATTTCTAAACCTGCATTTTTTTGCAGCAAACCTGTAATTCTTAAACCGGTATTTTACAATCTAATCTAGAAATACTAATATATATTAGTTTTAATCCAAATACCAAATGTAATTCAAATACCAAATATTATATATATATACAAATACCATTATAATCAATTCATATCCAAAATATATATACACCATGGTAATTCAATATTAACATGTTTTTAAATGTAACAAAATACACCCTAAGAAATCAGCTATATAACACTAAGTAAATCAATCCTAATCTACATATATATCCAAGGTCCTGATCCTGCAATATGAACATAATAACACAGTCAGTGTTGTATACACAAAACAATATATTCATAATTAACCAATTTTCACACAACAATGTATTCATACCTTATTATAAGATTCTTAGCTCAACAAAATATTGGCACAACTCCTCTTTGAGTTCTTCCAATTGACGTGGCGAGTAATATGGACAATTGTATTGATCAAAATACTACATTACAAAACAAAATATATGCATGATTTAGTTTAATGTAATAAATTATATGCAAAATCCGATAAGTAATAAAACAAAGTATAAATCCATACCGTGATTGGAATCTCGATTTCATTCATTTGAATGATTTCTTTGATAAACTTCAAAATGAAGTATCTGCAATCTATGTCATTTTGTTGTTGAGGGCACTACATAGAAAAACAAATAAGATTATACACATCTATTGATTTATCAAGTAGCATAAATATTATAAGCAAAATTGTTGAAATTTATATACCTGTACTTTGATCCAATTAATGTTGTTTGATTTAGACCGTGGTACTCGTGCTTCCCTTTGACATCGGAATACTTGTATTGAACTGATGACAAAATTAAAATATTTATTTAGAACAATGACATTGAAATAATTAAATATATAAACACAGACGAATATTTAGAATAATGTCACTTACGTATCAATCACTAGCTTCATTTCCAGATAATTTGTCCAATCACCGTCAACCGAATTCAGGTAATAGACCACTTCTTTTATGGGATTGATTGCAAGCAACAACCAGTGACATCTATAAATTAAAGCAACAATTTAGAAGCGAATTTTAATGTAAAAAATACAAATATTAAAAGGAGCTTAGAATGAAAATCTAACCCTGTATTATAAGGCAAAAGATACAAGCTCTCTGTACTGGCAGTTGTCATGAATCTTTCGACCAAGTGTTCTCTTACTGAATCAGGTTCCCTAGAAATTGTTGCTCCGCTGACACGGGAGGAAGACACGAAACGGAATCTATTTGACAATTGATTCCCGCGCATCAATTTGTCAAATAACATCCTTAAATAAAAACATAATTAATATTAGACTATTTCAATTAAATGTTTAAAAAAAATGTTCAACCAATTAAATAATATATTGATCGGGTTACCGGATGTACGAGTGCATCACACTGATGCCTAACTCTCGATGATGAAAGATTTGTTCCATGTCCTCTAATCCAATTGTTTCGGTACATGGAAAACCAAAGACAATTTCATCCACATCGATTTGACAAATTCCATCATTCATCAAATCTGATGTGCCAACTAGTGTCTCCAGACACTGTCGATACCTAGGCACAAATTTACGGACAGGAACCTTCTTCTTAGGTGGAACCCTACTAACTTTCTGGCTCACCTGCTGTGACTGATCTTGAGAAGGTACCTTAAAAATCATATAGAATTATGTAAGATACAAAGTTATGCAGTTTTTTATTCCGATCATAAATGAAACACTTTAAAAGTACCTGTCTTTGCGATGCAATAGACTCGCCGCGCTGCAAAATCCCTTTATCCTTAGATGCGGGTTTTGTAGGAGTCTAAAATTACCATGTATAAAATTCAGGTCAGAACTGTCAGTTGAATACTTAAAGATTCATAATGGTTTTCAACATACCTGATCATCTATGCAGATGAGGTCTGATGGCCATGCCACAAAAGATCCTACTGCATCTCGCAGCAATGTGGTCTCCGCAACAATGTCAGGTACCGGTAGCAATGCATTCATATCTAAAACAACATCAACCGATACCTTCATGTGGCCATCCGGGAGCGGTCTATGGTGAATTAAATCTCCCGAGGTGTTGTGCACTTTTCCCTTGCCAACTACCCGATAAGTCGGAGACGCTAGATACAGCTGACAACATGAAATGCCCTAAACCAATAATAACCGTTAGACTTCCTTTAATGTTGACAATAATAACCGTTATAATTATACTTTCTCTAAATATAATGGATTATCATCTTAATTACCTCGGGAAAATTTTGTTGACAGTTGATACTAGCCTTGTCACTAGTTTCTTTCAACTGTGAACTGCTCCTTTCTGCCATATATCTCTCTTTGTCCCTCTGCAGTTCACGGACTTGTGCTTGTAAATCCTGCAATGTTTGCATCACTTCTGCATTGCTAGGATTTCTTTTTCTTGGATTGTTATACAGAGAGGTAGGAGTCACACCATGGCCTTTACCCCTCACTCGTCCCGGATACTCAGTAACACATAGTGCTCGACTAAGTATGCTCCTGATATTCCGGTCATCACCCGTGGATACCGATTGCGACATAGTCTCCTGTAATTCATTTAAATATCGATAATTAAAGACACAACGTTAATTATATATTCATTAAAGAAATAATGGTATACTTACACACTCATCATAAATATGTTGCAGATCGGGGTTAACAACTTGATCTCTGCCAACACGAGCTTCCTTCCACAACACATGTGCAGGTAGTGATGTTTCGTCACTCTGCGTCTCCTCCAACTACGCATTGTTACAAATAATAAAATCATCAATACACATTGTTACAAATTAATAATACACATTGAGATAATTAATAAGATCGTAGAATTGAGATTTACTTACAATTTTTTCATGTAAGCGTGCATATCCCAAACGACCTTTTTTATATGGATATGCGGGTTTTGACGCTCTCTCCCGATTTGCAGCACTCACTTTCTTGAAATTCTCGTCTCTTCTTTGGCCCACAAAAGCAACCCATTCTTCGGGTGTAATGAAGCTCTCATATTTATTTGGTCGTTCAGGATCCTCTTCAACAAAATTTCCTTCATCGTCTTTAAGAAACTTATTTGTCAAAAAATTTCTCCACCCTCTATGTCTTTTTCCGGCCAAGCCCATTATATACTTTTTGCGGGCATCTTCAATGTTAAAAGACATCTACAAAAAAACATACGCATAGAGGGTGTTAGTATATGTAATTTAAAAACAATATTTTCGGCAAAATAAATCAAATAACAACAACCATATATGATACCTTTATCTCGGTCCAAATTCTTTCTTTAGCATCCAACTCTCCTTTTTTCCAGCTAGGAGTGGTGATCGGAATGTGCATACGAACAAGCGTACCGATGTAGCTTGTCAGCTTTGCAGAATTAGGCCCAATTAGTTGGTCATCATTATTCCAATCTACATTATACATAATACCTCTATCTCTATCACGGATGATTCCCCGCATGATAGTTATGCCTCGTGTGATGTCCTTATCTGAAGTGTCTTGTGGAACATTATCTTGTGGAACATCTCATTGTGGAACATTTTCTGAATTATCTTGGTTACTAGCCATTTGACCTGTAATAAAGAAAAATTAGATTAAATTAAATGACATGTATAAAATTCCATATAGCAAAAAAATGAAATGACGTATATTTAAATTTTACTGGATGATATAGGCTATATATATTATACTATAATGAAAAAAATGAAATGATATAGGCTATATATATTATACTATAATGAAAAAAATGAAATGATATAGGCTATATATATTATACTATAATGAAAAAAATGAAATGGCATATATATACAATTTATTGAATGACATTGTCTATAATTATATATACTATTACCTTTTTCACTAACATCTCTTTCTTTTCTTGGTAGGAATATGTTCTACTCGTCTCTTAACAACGCGGATGGTTGGATTGATCCAAATACCCTCATTATGATCATTTCTAATGCATGATTCATTCTCATTTTGATCATTTCTGGTAAAAGATTCAATGTCAACACCAGTATCGCCTTGGTCTCCAATCTTTTCATCAATTACTTTGTTAGAGAAAAGCACTATAGACCATTTCGTACTTGTCGGATCAGTGACATAGAACACTTGTTTAGCTTGAGAGGCTAGAATGAAAGGCTCATCTTTGTACCCCGCCCTGTTAAGATCCACTTGCAAAAATCCTGACTTATCCATCCGTATACCATTATTATTTTCAACCCACTTGCAACCGAATATAGGAATCTGAAATTTCTCGTAATCAAAGACCCAAATGCGCTTGATAACCCCAAAATACGACAGATTTGCAAATTTCGGGTTTAAGTCCTTCACACTAGATATGTGCATTGCTTCAGCTACCAAGGTGACACCACTATTTTGCACAGTACTTTTATCATCTTGTTCTTTGGTATAAAATGTGTATCCATTAATTGCGTATGCGCTATAAGAAAACGCAACCAAACTTGGACCATATGCTAAACATCTCAACCTTTCTGTCACTGAGGCGGGATCTGAACGATACTTTGAATAAATATGTTCCTTAAACCATGGTATGAAACTTCGATTGTGCTCTCGTACAATCCAATTCTCATTTCTATTCGAATTTAAACCTCGAAGAACACCCTTGTGTATTTCAACATACGGCTCAACCTCAATCTCATTGTGCAGAACATACAAATGCACTTGATCTCGTTCGACCCTTGATACTGTCACAACTTTATTTCCAATTAGCTTATTACCTTCTTTTTTTTCAACAACATGAGATTTGGGGAGTCCAATTGATTGAACATTTGACAAATATTCAGTACAAAACTCAACCGCTTCTTCAACAATGTATCTTTCGGAAATACAACCCTCTGGTCGACTCCGATTTTTCACATACCCTTTTAATATTTTCATATAACGTTCAGCAGGGTACATCCATCTCATATAATCTGGTCCACACAATTGTGTCTCTTTCACAAGATGAACGACAAGATGAACCATTATGTCAAAAAACGAGGGAGGAAAATACATTTCAAGCTCACACAAAGTAACAACTATTTCTTTTTGCAATGTTGGCAAGATCTCAGGATCGATCACCTTACTGCAAATTGACTTGAAGAAAAAACACAATTTAGTTATTGCGCTTCTTACCTTTTCTGGCAGAATAGAACGTATATCTATCGGTAGAAAATGTTCCATTATAACATGGCAATCATGCGTCTTTAAACTCTTTAACTTGAGGTCTTTCATAGACACAAGTTTTCTAATATCTGATGAGTAGCCTTCTGGAACTTTAACTTCACTCAGAAACTTACACAATATTTTTTTCTCCTTTCTAGATAGAGTGTAAACAGCAGGTGGTAGGTATGTCCGTCTTCCTTTCTTCACGGGTCCCAGTTCAGTTCTTATTCCCATGTCTACCATGTCCTCCCTTGATTTAAGGCCATCCTTAGACTTCCCTTTTATATTGAGTAACGTACCAATAACACTGTCAAATACATTTTTTTCAATATGCATCACATCAAGAAAATGTCTTACGTACAAAGATTTCCAATATGGCAATTCAAAAAAAATCGACCTCTTCTTCCACCCACCTGTGACAACTTTATGTGCAAAAGGCTTGCCAAACTGAATATTCACATCTTTCACCTTTTCAAAAATTTGATCACCTGTCAAACCAGGCGGAGCTCTACGTTGTTCGGTATCTCCGTTGAACGCTTTTCTCCATCCACGATACTGATGTTTAGAAGTTAAGAATCTACGATGACCGAGAAAGACATTCTTCTGACAAAGTTTCAATCGCATGGTATCGGTTCCGTCTTCACAAATAGGACACGCTTTTTCACCTTTAATGCTATACCCGGATAGATTGCCGTATGCTGGAAAATCGTTAATTGTTCCAAACAACATCGCCCTTAAGTTGAAACTTTCTTTCCTATAACCATCATAAACCTCCACACCGTTCTCCCACAAAATCTTCAAATCTTCGATTAATGGTTCCAAGTATACGTCTATGTCATTTCCTGGTTGTTTAGGCCCAGAAATTAACATAGACAGCATCATGTACTTACGCTTCATACATAGCCATGGAGGTAGGTTATAAATCATAAGAATCACAGGCCATGTGCTATGCGAGATACTTTGAATACCGTGTGGGTTCATTCCATCAGTAGACAATGCCAAGCGAAGGTTTCTTGCTTCTTTTCCAAATTCAGGATAATCATTATCAATTTTCATCCACTGTGGAGAATCTGCCGGATGTCGAAATTTTCCATCAATAATTCTTTCATCTGAATGCCAAGTCAAGTGTCTTGAATCGGTTTCACTACGATACATCCGTCTAAATCTCGGGATTATAGGAAAATACCATAAGACTTTTGCCGGAGACAACTTTTTCTTATACCGAGGGGCACCGCATTTAGGACACTCATTTAACGATGCATACTCGTTTCGAAACAAAACGCAATCTTTTGGACACGCATGTATCTTATCATAGCTCATGCCAATGGAGTACAACATCTTTTTGGCCTCATACGTTCGATTGGGAAGAACATTATCCTCTGGTAGCATATCTTTCATAAGGGCTAATAACTCTGTGAAACTTTTATCCGACCATCCATTGCCGGCTTTTAAGTTGTACAACTTTAACACCGCAGACAATCTTGTGAATTTTGTACAACCATTATACAACGGTTTCTCTGCATCGCTTACCAACCTCTCGAACATTTTGGGACAATCGTTAAGATCTTCTTCAAGCGCTTCTGCAATTTCTTCGACTCGATCATAATCGTATTTATCTGTGCAATCATCATTTGAAACATAGGTCCTTGCATACCCCGATTCAACATTCCCGTTACTTTTCTCACCATTCATATTCCAACATGTATAACTTCTATCAATTCCATACCGAATTAAATGCGATGCCAACTGAACTACGTCAACCCGGTTCCTATAACAGCAATACAAACAGGGAATGGCATACGACTGGGGTCTTTGGCGTGCGCAACAGCAAACTTAACAAACTCAGAAACACCATTCTCGTAGTCTTTCGACAATCGATTGGAATACATCCATGTCTTATCCATATCAACTAATTAGTGCATAAAACAGTAGTATACTGCGTTTCTGTCAAAATGCAAAGTATACACGGAATGAATCTGTATCAAGAAAATGCAACATACGAAAGACAATTTAAGACAAATTCATCACAATATATACCAGTAATTTGAGGAATAAAGTTACCTCTCAGATGTTTCGAACTCTAAGAAACACGGAGAATGAGCGTCGTACGTCGAACTAGGCCGGGAAACGCTGCAAATTCATAGAATGTTATTCAATATTTCGGATCGATTGTCGAAAGATATATACTATTTTAACATAAAGGTTCACAATAAATGTCACATATATATTTTCAATGTTTGGGAAAGCTATGACAATAATACAACAAAAATATTAGAAATAGTGAATTCACAAAGTCAACATAAACCCACAAATATAATCCAAAACACAAACCATTTCAATGTTACCACCAAAATTATGTAGCATGCACCCGGAGAAATAAAACATACATCAACCCACAAATAAGAAACATATAAACAAAAAATAAGTAGAAAAAGGATAGTGTTAGATTTGTAAATACATAATTAAAAGATATTTGAAAAAAGGGAAATATACATAATTCTATATACATAATTCTATAAATACAAAGCATTACAAAAAAGGGAAATAACAATTATAACTAAAAGATATTTGAAAAGATGCCATGTAAGGGACTTTTATATCCATTTTCATATGTTTTTTTACCTTACAATCTCCGGAGGCATTTGATGACCAAACTAAAAAATGAATGTAATTCAAACTTACGGGAACAACTTTGTAACTTAAGTACATTCAAAGACTACAAGTGTCATTTGATGACCAAACTAAAAAAGTTGAAGGTAAAACTAATATGAACTGTGAAGGGTGTAGGGCCAAAGTCAAGAAAGTACTTAAAATTTAACTCATATTTTCAGTTTCTCTAATTATCATCTTTAAGAAGTTATAGAACCATTGTGTATCATCTTCAAAAGTTAGCCAAATTGGGTAAACATGCAAGAATATATAATGAATGACACGGGTGCGTTTAAAAATCGGTATATGGAATCAAGACAGGCCACATAACATCTTTGGAGTGTCATCAACTACAAACAATCCAGAGTAACCAATATTAAACATACTGTGGCACAACAAGTAAAATGTGCGTAAGTTTCTTCCTGTATCATAACGTTGGTGTTTTCCAACAAGAATCCAAACATATACTAACAGCATTATCTATCCCTAGAAATACTCAGATAATGGAAGAAGAAATCGGAACAGGCCAGAACATGCATAACTAAACGGTCAAATAACGGAACAGATAATGGAAGAAGAAGAAACTTACCAAGATGGACAAGAACGCAGTGAACGGTGGCGACGACTGAAGAAGAGGGAAGAACGACGGCGACGAAGGAAGACGAAGCAGCAGTGAACGAACGCAGCAATGGGATTCTGGAAACGCAACAATGGGACAAACACGAACAGGAACAGGAACGGAATGCAAGGAAGACGAACAGTAACGGCAACAAACAAACGAACAGGAACAGGAACGGAGACAGGAATGAGAGAAACGAACGGTAACGACGGCAGCAAGGAAGAAGTAATGAAGAAGACGAAGAAATGAACAAGTGAGGGCAAATTTCGTATTTAGGGATATAGGCTACGAAAGCGCTTTTAAAAGCGCTTTCTAAGACCCATATATGAGAGCGTTTATGAGGTAAAAAGCGCTTTCGTATGTCCCCCATATAAGAGCGCTTTAGAAAGCGCTTTCGTAGGTCCCCCTTTCAGAGCGCTTTTCAAAAGCGCTTTTATAGGGCCACCTATAAGAGCGCTTTTCAAAAGCGCTTTCGTAGGTTAGATATTTCAAATACCTATGAAAGCGCTTTCTGAAAAGCGCTTTCGTAGGAAACCCTATAAAAGCGCTTTTTTTAAGCGAATTTTTTTTAAAGGCTACGAAAGCGCTTTCTCTTAAAAGCGCTTTCGTAGATGCGCTGCCAAAAATTGTTTTTTTTCGTAGTGAATTATCCTAATTCTAAAATTGGAATTGGGGGAAGAAGTAGCCATAGAAAGGACGATTGGTGAGCTTCCTAAACAAATCCTCGTGTCTCTTTTTCTTATCGTTTTACTTGCTTTAATTTTCATCAATCAATTTTTCAAATAGCATTGAGTAATTGATTGACTCATAAGAATTTTTCCGTGGCTGTTTTGGTCTTATTTAGATGTTTATTTTCTTATAATCACTTTTGATTATTTTATTTTTTTTATATCAACACAACTCTAAGGAAAATTCTGAAAATTCGGTCGCACCCCATGTGTTTGACAAATTATGTTGCTTGTTCTTTTTCTAGTTACCCTTGGAAATAGTATTGCTAGTAACTTGCTATAAATGATTAATACTTTGTTACTTGATTGAAGTTTATAAATTCACTATTATTTTGTTCATTCCAAATATTTATTTATATTTTCATATCCGACATTCAATAACTAGGCTTGTATAGACGATAAATTTTGATCAGTATCAAAACCTTTCGCGTGCACTCTTTTTGAACTATTTTTAAAACCAGAATTTTTATCTAGATTTTTGTCTTGGTGATCTATTCATCCCCCCCCCCCCCCCTCCTCTAGATAAGGCTTCATCTACTAACAAGTGTGTCGTGGGAAAAAATTGAGATTAAGTTATTGATTAACTTAACTCGAAAAGACAAGAGTCGCCACCAAACTTTATTATTTCCAAACGTAAGGTAAAATATCGAGAAAACCCTACGCAAGAAATAACAAAACAGATCTGGATACAGGGGTTGGTTATGTAAAGGGAAAGTATTAGCACCCCTTACATCAATGGTACTCCATAGGAACCTCTTGAATATTTGTGTTATGATAAAATCGGGTTATTTGTAAAATGATTGGGGTGATGAGAAAGAAGAATTTTGTTATGTTCATACTTGCCAAGACTTCTAGAGCCTGTGCATACATATCTTCATAGTGCAATAAGGAAATCAAAGTCTCATAGTCCGTTGTAAAAACTACAAAACTTTATTTATTTATTTTAATTAAAAAGATATTTTGTAGTATCCGAGTGGAAAACACAACTTACTACCCACAAGTATGGGGAATGAGCATTTGCATTATCTTGATATGGAGAACTTTTACTTGGACTTTCTCACAAGCACGTCTCAATATTCAAGTGGAAAATGTCAATCACTTAGATAGATCTTATAGAAGTATAGTGGTCTGCACTACTAGAATATACTAGTATCTAATCTTTTGAAAAGGTTTTAAAAGAAAAATGCACAAAGACACAAAAAGAAATTTGATGAGGTTTGTCTTTTTTAGAAGTTTTGAAAAGAATTTGAATATGCTTAGGTGTCTTATCATTTATTAGGAAAAAGATATTTTTGGGGTCACTTGACAAAATCAAGGTTTATCATGAAAGGTTTGAAGTTTTAAATAAAAAGTTTTAAAAATTTAAGAAGTGGGTAGGAGATGAAGAGACAATCCTAAAGCATTAAGTAAATGACATGAAATAAAATTTCTCAATGTAAAGTAATCCAAGAGAAAGATTTTATGTGTGAAAGTGTACTAACCACAAGATAGATCAAGCATTTGTCATTATTCAAGATCAAGCATTACTTTCCCTTTTGATTAAGCCACGAGATAAGCAAAGCAAATGAATCATTAGGAGCAAGTAATAGAAGTAGATGAAAACCTAAATTATCTAGATGAAAGCCAAGGGCACAAAGCCATAGAGAATTTCAAGTCTTCAAGTAAAGATAAAAGTTATCTCATAATAAGGTCAAGTCTTGAATTGAAGTTTAGAAGTCCAGATGAAATATAAGGTCTCGGATACAACCACTCCAATCAAAGGAAAGCAATAAGTCTTAAGGTCAAATCTAAAATAATCCTCGTGCAAGGGATAGTAAGACAAAATCCACAAGATCAGATGAAAGTTTTTTTAGGATTTTATCCATTTTATCATGTTTTTATTCTTTTTGAAGCAATAAAGCAAGATAAAGAAAATATTAAAAGAGAGAGAAAAATAAAATAAAAATGAAATTGTAAGAATGTAAATAACATGAATGTAAATGACATAAAATTAAATTGTAGTAAATGTAAAAAGCTTAAAGTAAATGTTAGCACAATTAATAAGTCAATGTTAGTGTTAATGAGAAATCATCTGAGTCGGGACAATTTAGCGTTATGTGAAGCAATCATAAGTGGATTTGTGTAGAATTCACACCTATGTGAAGCTGGTCAGTAGCAATTTATGTGTCAACATGTTAGAGGAATGATACAAAATCATCCTCCTAAAACAATATAACATAATGATCAAAACAAAAGCAAAAAGAAGCAGATGGAGAAGAGAGAGAGAGAGAGAGATAGAGAGAGAGAGAGAGAGAGAGAGAGAGAGAGAGAGAGAGAGAGAGAGAGAGAGAGAGAGAGAGAGAGAGAGAGAGAGAGAGAGAGAGAGAGAGAGAGAATCAAACACAATTGAAATTTGACAAGGGGTCATCTATCATCTATTTCAACCATTCAAGTTCACAATGCCATGGGATAAACTTATCATTAACCCAAAGTACCAAAAATGATCAAATGATCATTTAAATGATAAGTTTGAAATGATGAAAGTTCATACAATAAACCATCATCTAAAGAAATATGAAATTGATGAAGCATTGATCAACCAAATCAAGATCCAATGGTCAACAAAAGTCACTCAAAAATAGATAAAAAATATCATAAAAATTGATTTAAAATGGAAATTGAAAAGAAAAATTCCAAAGAGGCATCAAAACATCAAATAAAAGGCCACCAAAAATTGAGAAAATTAGAAATATTCCAAATAATTGGATCTCAAAAGATGGAGTGAAAAATGTTTCAAAAATACATGAAAATTTAATGTTAAAAGAAAATAGCAGAAAATTCTAAAAATGATTTTAAACATCTGAAGAAAAAAATATGTGATAGAAAATATTTTTAGTTATTTATGAAAAAAGTTGGAGTCAAAAATATTAAAGGAGCTATTTAAGATAAACCAGAAAAGAAAAAGTAATTAAAAATGATTTAAAACAAAATGAAAATAAAAGATCCAATGGCTAGAATGTAAGGCATGTGATGACTATACATGATTTGATTTCTCCCACCAAAGCGCGTGAAGCCTGTGTTGTCTTCAACCTTGGAACCAATTTTACGTATCCATGAAGTCCAAGTTTTAAGCTCAAACACCACATGGTTAATCTTATACTCATGTCATCGTTCATGTCTCTGTGCATTAAAGCCATTTATTGGCTCTTGTTAGGTTGATTGTATTCTAATTGGTAGAATTTTGTTAAAACAAAAGAAATATCAAGATGTCTTGATATGCTTTTACAACATCGTGGTGTGTTGTGGTTTTGCATTCTCCGAAGATTTGTTTCATATTCTCAGAAGATTTGATTTAAGTATACTATGATCCAAGATACATGTATGAATATTGGATTATCTAAAGATTTGTTTCAAACGTGAGATATATGAAGATTTGTTTATTAAGATTGGATGTCAAAACATTTAATGAAATAATTGATTTTATTCCTAAGATTATGCAGAATATTGTGCAACAATCTGTTTTGGATCTGCTGAGTGTATAGTCTGAAGTCCATGCTATTCTAAAGTTATTTAAAAGAAGATTATAAACCTAAGAAAGATGACTGAGTTGCGCATGTGATAGTATCTATTAGGGCTTAGCTTGTTCATTGTTATTTGTGAGCCACCCTTGTATCACTTAGATGCTTGAGTTAGATTTATCTTTGAGTTATAATTGTGAATCACTCATAAGATTTTAAGCAAGAGTAGATTCTTTTTATTAGAGTGTATCTCCTATTTGTTTGTTATCATTGTTGTGTGAATGAAGGGAAGTGAGATGGGTCTAATATCTAAGAGAGTCTTTGATAGAAATACCACGGGTAGTGATTAGGTGAGAAAGTTGTAAGCCGGAGGTTGCTTACATAGGACTTCAAAATAATACAATTATAGTGGATTTCCTTCCTAGCTTGGATGCCCCCAGATATAGGTGACGTTTCACTGAACTAGGTTAACAACTGCCTTTTTTTATTTACTTCCTACAATTTACTTTAACATTGTTATTGTTATTTGTGTTGTTATGATGTTCTGACTTTGCATTCAATATTCTGGTTCCTGACATCGTATATGACATTTGTTCGGCAAGTGCCAAAATTTCAACTGGTATCAGAGCAGGCACCCAATTCTTATTTGGGTGAGCTCTAGGGAAGATATTTTCTGGTACTATACACAAGGAATAAGGATTTTTTAACATACCGCCTATTTTTGATGGCACCAACTATGATTACTAGAAGGTGCATATGGTGTCATTTGTAAAATCTATGAATAGCAAAACCTGGAAAGCAGTTGTCAAAGGATGGGAACACCATGTGGTGAAGGACAAAGATGGGAAGAACACAATTGATTTGAAGCCATAAAAGGACTGGTCTAAGGAAGAAGATGAACTTTCTCTTGGAAACTCTAAAGCTTTAAACGCATTATTCAATGGGGTTGACAAAAATATATTCAGGTTAATAAATACATGTACTGTGGCCAAGGATGTATGGGAAATCCTCAGAACCACTCATGAAGGAACATCGAGAGTAAAAATGTTAAGACTTCAACTTCTCACCACCAAATTTGAGAAACTCATGATGAAAGATGATGAGTGCATTCATGATTTTCACATAAATATTATTGACATTGCTAATACATCTAGTGCCTTGGGATAGAAGATGTCAGAGGAGAAGTTGGTTAGGAAAATCCCCAGGCCGTTGCCTAAGAAGTTTGACATAAAGAGATGATTGCAGCCTAGTGAGATCATTTAGAGATAAAGAATACAAAGGACCTTTGGAGATAAAGAACACAATAGAAGTAGCATGAGAACAACAAATTTAATTGAAGTCTAGTGTACAATAGGTACAATTGTTTGTGCACGAAAGCTTTGGAGATAAAGAATACAAAGGAGTGTCTATATCAATAAATAAATTAGTAGCTATTGTGTCTTGGTCTTTATGAAGATCAAAAGAAAAGAATGGGTTGAATCAAACAACAAACTGTTAGGGTTTATAGGGTTGCTCTTGGAACACCTCTCTTGTAATGACTTTTTGCATAGTAAGAAATTATCCTAATTCTAAAATTGGAATTGGGGGAAGAAGTAGCCATAGCAAGGACGATTGGTGAGCTTCCTAAACAAATCCTCGTGTCTCTTTTTCCTATCGTTTTACTTGCTTTAATTTTCATCAATCAATTTTTCAAATAGCATTGAGTAATTGATTGACTCATAAGAATTTTTCCGTGGCTGTTTTGGTCTTATTTAGATGTTTATTTTCTTATAATCACTTTTGATTATTTTATTTTTTTATATCAACACAACTCTAAGGAAAATTCTAAAAATTCGGTCGCACACCGTGTGTTTGACAAATTATGTTGCTTGTTCTTTTTCTAGTTACCATTGGAAATAGTATTGCTAGTAACTTGCTATAAATGATTAATACTTTGTTACTTGATTGAATTTTATAAATTCACTATTATATTGTTCATTCCAAATATTTATTTATATTTGCATATCCGACATTCAATAACTAGGCTTGTATAGACGATAAATTTTGATTTATATCAAAACCTTTCGCGTGCACTCTTTTTGAACTATTTTTAAAACCATAATTTTTATCTAGATTTTTCTCTTGGTGATCTATTCATCCCCCCCCCCCCTCTAGATAAGGCTTCATCTGCTAACAAGTGTGTCGTGGGAAAAAATTGAGATTAAGTTATTGATTAACTTAACTCGAAAAGACAAGAGTCGCCACCAAACTTTATTATTTCCAAACGTAAGGTAAAATATCGAGAAAACCCTACGCAAGAAATAACAAAACAGATCTGGATACAGGGGTTGGTTATGTAAAGGGAAAGTATTAGCACCCCTTACATCAATGGTACTCCATAGGAACCTCTTGAATATTTATGTTATGATAAAATCGGGTTATTTGTAAAATGATTGGGGTGATGAGAAAGAAGAATTTTGTTATGTTCTTACTTGCCAAGACTTCTAGAGCCTGTGCATACGTATCTTCATAGTGCAATAAGGAAATCAAAGTCTCATAGTCCGTTGTAAAAACTACAAAACTTTATTTATTTATTTTAATTAAAAAGATATTTTGTAGTATCCGAGTGGAAAACACAACTTACTACCCACAAGTATGGGGAATGAGCATTTGCATTATCTTGATATGGAGAACTTTTACTTGGACTTTCTCACAAGCACGTCTCAATATTCAAGTGGAAAATGTCAATCACTTCGATAGATCTTATAGAAGTATAGTGGTCTGAACTACTAGAATATACTAGTATCCAATCTTTTGAAAAGGTTTTAAAAGAAAATGCACAAAGACACAAAAAGAAATTTGATGAGGTTTGTCTTTTTTAGAAGTTTTGAAAAGAATTTGAATATGCTTAGGTGTCTTATCATTTATTAGGAAAAAGATATTTTTGGGGTCACTTGACAAAATCAAGGTTTATCATGAAAGGTTTGAAGTTTTAAATAAAAAGTTTTGAAAATTTAAGAAGTGGGTAGGAGATGAAGAGACAATCCTAAAGCATTAAGTAAATGACATGAAATAAAATTTCTCAATGTAAAGTAATCCAAGAGAAAGATTTTATGTGTGAAAGTGTACTAACCACAAGATAGATCAAGCATTTGTCATTATTCAAGATCAAGCATTACTTTCCCTTTTGATTAAGCCACGAGATAAGCAAAGCAAATGAATCATTAGGAGCAAGTAATAGAAGTATATGAAAACCTAAATTATCTAGATGAAAGCCAAGGGCACAAAGCCATAGAGAATTTCAAGTCTTCAAGTAAAGATAAAAGTTATCTCATAATAAGGTCAAGTCTTGAATTGAAGTTTAGAAGTCCAGATGAAATATAAGGTCTCGGATACAACCACTCCAATCAAAGGAAAGCAATAAGTCTTAAGGTCAAATCTAAAATAATCCTCGTGCAAGGGATAGTAAGACAAAATCCACAAGATCAGATGAAAGTTTTTTTAGGATTTTATCCATTTTATCATGTTTTTATTCTTTTTGAAGCAATAAAGCAAGATAAAGAAAATATTAAAAGAGAGAGAAAAATAAAATAAAAATGAAATTGTAAGAATGTAAATAACATGAATGTAAATGACATAAAATTAAATTGTAGTAAATGTAAAAAGCTTAAAGTAAATGTTAGCACAATTAATAAGTCAATGTTAGTGTTAATGAGAAATCATCTGAGTCGGGACAATTTAGCGTTATGTGAAGCAATCATAAGTGGATTTGTGTAGAATTAACACCTATGTGAAGCTGGTCAGTAGCAATTTATGTGTCAACATGTTAGAGGAATGATACAAAATCATCCTCCTAAAACAATGTAACATAATGATCAAAACAAAAGCAAAAAGAAGCAGATGGAGAAGAGAGAGAGAGAGAGAGAGAGAGAGAGAGAGAGAGAGAGAGAGAGTCAGAGAGAGAGAGAGAGATAATCAAACACAATTGAAATTTGAAAAGGGGTCATCTATCATTTATTTCAACCATTCAAGTTCACAATGCCATGGGATAAAGTTATCATTAATCCAAAGTACCAAAAATGTTCAAATGATCATTTAAATAATAAGTTTGAAATGATGAAAGTTCATACAATAAACCATCATCTAAAGACATATGAAATTGATGAAGCATTGATCAACCAAATCAAGATCCAATGGTCAACAAAAGTCACTCAAAAATAATAAAAAATATCATAAAAATTGATTTAAAATGGAAATTGAAAAGAAAAATTCCAAAGAGGCATCAAAACATCAAATAAAAGGCCACCAAAAATTGAGAAAATTAGAAATATTCCAAATAATTGGATCTCAAAAGATGGAGTGAAAAATGTTTCAAAAATACATGAAAATTTAATGTTAAAATAAAATAGCAAAAAATTCTAAAAATGATTTTAAACATCTGAAGAAAAAAATATGTGATAGAAAATATTTTTAGTTATTTATGAAAAAAGTTGGAGTTAAAAATATTAAAGGAGCTATTTAAGATAAACCAGAAAAGAAAAAGTAATTAAAAATGATTTAAAACAAAATGAAAATAAAAGATCCAATGGCTAGAATGTAAGGCATGTGATGACTATACATGATTTGATTTCTCCCACCAAAGCGCGTGAAGCCTGTGTTGTCTTCAACCTTGGAACCAATTTTACGTATCCATGAAGTCCAAGTTTTAAGCTCAAACACCACATGGTTAATCTTATACTCATGTCATCGTTCATGTCTCTGTGCATTAAAGCCATTTATTGGCTCTTGTTAGGTTGATTGTATTCTAATTGGTAGAATTTTGTTAAAACAAAAGAAATATCAAGATGTCTTGATATGCTTTTACAACATCGTGGCGTGTTGTGGTTTTGCATTCTCTGAAGATTTATTTCATATTCTCAGAAGATTTGATTTAAGTATATTATGATCCAAGATACATGTATGAATATTGGATTATCTAAAGATTTGTTTCAAGCGTGAGATACCTGAAGATTTGTTTATTAAGATTGGATGTCAAAACATTTAATGAAATAATTGATTTTATTCCTAAGATTATGCAGAATATTGTGCAACAATCTGTTTTAGATCTGCTGAGTGTATAGTCTGAAGTCGTGCTATTCTAAAGTTATTTAAAAGAAGATTATAAACCTAAGAAAGATGACTGAGTTGCGCATGTGATAGTATCTATTAGGGCTTAGCTTGTTCATTGTTATTTGTGAGCCACCCTTGTATCACTTAGATGCTTGAGTTAGATTTATCTTCGAGTTATAATTGTGAATCACTCATAAGATTTTAAGCAAGAGTAGATTCTTTTTATTGGGGTGTATCTCCTATTTGTTTGTTATCATTGTTGTGTGAATGAAGGGAAGTGAGATGGGTTTAATATCTAAGAGAGTCTTTGGTAGAAATACCACGGGTAGTGATTAGGTGAGAAAGTTGTAAGTTGGAGGTTGCTTACATAGGACTTCAAAATAATACTATTATAGTGGATTTCCTTACTAGCTTGGATGCCCCCAGATATAGGTGACGTTTCACTGAAATAGGTTAACAACTGCCTTTTTTTATTTACTTCCTACAATTTACTTTAACATTGTTATTGTTATTTGTGTTGTTATGATGTTCTGACTTTGCATTCAATATTCTGGTTCATGACATCGTATATGATATTTGTTCGACAAGTGCCAAAATTTCAACTGGTATCAGAGCAGGCACCCAATTCTTATTTGGGTGAGCTCTAGGGAAGATATTTTCTGGTACTATACACAAGGAATAAGGATTTGTTAACATACCGCCTATTTTTGATGGCACCAACTATGATTACTAGAAGGTGCAAATGGTGGCATTTGTAAAATCTATGAATAGCAAAACCTGGAAAGCAGTTGTCAAAGGATGGGAACACCCTGTGGTGAAGGACAAAGATGGGAAGGACACAATTGATTTGAAGCCATAAAAGGACTGGTCTAAGGAAGAAGATGAACTTTCTCTTAGAAACTCTAAAGCTTTGAACGCATTATTCAATGGGGTTGACAAAAATATATTCAGGTTAATAAATACATGTACTGTGGCCAAGGATGTATGGGAAATCCTCAGAACCACTCATGAAGGAACATCGAGAGTAAAAATGTTAAGACTTCAACTTCTCACCACCAAATTTGAGAAACTCATGATGAAAGATGATGAGTGCATTCATGATTTTCACATAAATATTATTGACATTGCTAATACATCTAGTGCCTTGGGATAGAAGATGTTAGAGGAGAAGTTGGTTAGGAAAATCCTCAGGCCGTTGCCTAAGAAGTTTGACATAAAGGTCACGACTATTGAAGAAGACCAAGACATTTGAAACATGAAAGTGGATGAGCTTGTTGGGTCACTTCAAACTTTTGAATTGGATATCAATAATAGGTCTGAAAAGAAGAACAAGAGCATAGATTTTATCTCCAACACTAATTATGAAGAGGTTCTAATGCTATTGTGCTTCTTAGGAGGCAATTCAATAAGGTGCTAAAAATAATTGATAGGAAGCCAAGACCAAATGTCAAGAACATGTCATTCGACATTAGTAAGAATAATGATTTTCAAAGAAAATCAAGAACAAAAGAGAAGCTTAGTCAAGGAAATGATATTCAATGTCGTGGATATGTGGGTTTTGGTCACATTAGATCAAAATGTCCCACGTACCTCAAGAAACAAAAGAAGGGTTTGTCTGTTTCTTAGATTGATAATAGTGATTTTGAAGGTGAACCTGATGATGAAACTACTAAGCCAGTTACAACGTTCACTGGTAGATATGAATATGATGAATATTCCTGTGATGAGGATGTCTCTTATGCAGAATTGGTCGTTTCCTGCAAAGATATTTATGCTAGAAGTGAAGAGGTTTGTAAGAAATGAGAAAAGCATAAGAGAATCATAGCTCAACTACAGGCTGAATAAGAGAAACTTTTATCTACTGTCTCTGGTCTTCGAGATGAGGTAACACTATTGAATTCTAAACTTGAAAACATGACCAAATCCATAAGAATGTTGAAAAACGGGTCTGATATGTTAGATGAAATTAATCAAGTTGGGAAAGGTGATAGAAACTCGACATATATAGGTTTTAATTACCAATCTCTAAATAAACAAGGAAAAATCCATGTGACAAAATTTATTCCTCGTGAAAGGAAGTATGAGCTCAAGATGTCCGACCAAATGTTATAACATCCTTCCAGACTTTAGGAAACTCGAACTAAATCCAAGTTCTTGCCTTGTAAATGTCATCATTATGGTAAATATGGTCATATAAGGCTTTTCTGACACATAGTGTATGGTTATCCAAAACATCCAACACAACCTAGGGCTGATCATGTGATGATTAAAACTATAAAGGAGTGGAAACCTAAGATTGTTGATACTAGTCTTATAGCCCATGCTTCTTTTAGAGCTTCATCTAGATAAGACTAGTACTTTGACAGTTAATGTTCGAGACATATGATAGGGGTCAAGAAGCATTTAGTGGACATTAAGTCTTATTCCTCCCAGTTTGTCACTTTTGGTGATGGAGGTAAAGGTGAAGTCAAGGGATTTAGAATGATAGTTTGTACTGGATTTCCTAGACTAGATGATGTTCTTCTTGTGAAAGGATTGGCTGTAAATCTGATCAGTATTAGTCAGTTATGTCATCAAGGTTTAAAAGTCAATTTTACCAAGTTAGAATGTTTGGTTACCAATGAGAAGAATAATGTTCTGATGAGGGGAGTTAGGTCTAAATACAATTGCTATTTGTGGGTACCAAAAGAAACTAATGATTCCTCCACATGTTTGATGTCTAAGGAAGATGAAGTCAAGTTGTGGCACCAGAGGCGTGGACATCAGTATCTCAAAGGTATGAAGAAGATTGTGTCTGAAGAAGCTATTAGAGGTCTACCAAAGCTCAAAATTGAAGAAGGTAAAGTATTTGATAAGTGCTAGATTGGGAAGCAAACCAAGATGCCACACCCGAAGTTGCAACATCAGGCTACTTCCAAAGTACTAGAAATTCTTCATATGGATTCAATGGGGCCAATGTAGGTCGAAAGTCTTGGTGGAAAGAGGTATGTCTATATGGTTGTTGATAATTTTTCAAGGCTTACTTGGGTGAACTTTATCAAAGAAAAATATGATACTTTTGAGGTTTTCAAAGTCCCGTGTCAACACCCTCAAAGAGAGAAGGATAATGTGATTGTTAGAATCAGAAGTGACCATGGCAAGGAATTTGAAATTGACAAAATTTCTGAATTTTTCTCTTCTGAAGGTATTGGTCATGAATTATCATCTTCTATCACTCCTTAACAAAATGAAGTTGTAGAATGCAAAAATAGAACTTTTCAAGAATCTACCTTATCATTTTTGGGTAGAAGGAATGAACATTGCATGCTATATTCACAATCATGCTACTCTGAGAGCTGGTACATCACCTACTCTCTATGAAATGTGGAAATGGAGAAACCTAGTGTTAAATACTTTCATTTTCTTAGGAGTAAATGTTACATCCTAGATGATCAAGAAAAATGAGAAAGATGGATCCCAAAAGTGATGAAGGGATATTTTTGGGTTACTCTACAAATAGCAGAGCTTATAGAGTCTTTAACTCCATAACCAAAGTCATGATGAAATCCATTAGTGTCGTGGTTGATGATTCTATCATTCAGAAATGGATTGATGTCAAAGAAGATGTTGGAATATCATCTCAATAGACTGATGCTCAAGAAAATGAGGCAGGCATTGAGTCAGACATTAAGCCAGCAGGTACTGAACCATATAATTCTTAATCCAACAAAGGTCCCTCTATTAGAGTTCAGAAAAATCATCCAAAGGAAATTATCATTGTCTCTTTGCATTAGAGCCATTGATTGGCTCTTGTTGTGAGAACAAAGTTGGTTCCACATCTGGCCTTATGTTTTGATGATAACCTTACATGTAATATTTAAGAACAATTGTGTACTCTAACAGGTTTGTGTCTAGTGTGTGGCTTTTTCTATACAAGTTCTAACTCTGGTAAGAAGGTGTGTGACATCATCAGGTTCTGAACTCAACACTCTGGAAGAATACCTTGGGTGTGTTACAAGTTAAGTCAAGATTAAGGAATGTGTCTTATGCAATAGTTCTAAGGAATGTTAGTAAAAGAATTTATGATCGTGACTTACTCAGGGAAACTTTAGAGGCCTTCTAAAGCTTTACTTCTGATGTCCCAAGTTCTGAAGATGCTGAAGACAAGGTTTTGCTGAACGAAGTTCTAAAGATCTAAAGATATTCTTCTAAAGACCAAGTGCTGAAGACTGAGAAGGCAATAGTTCTCTGAACAAGCCCTAAAAGGTTCTAATGACTTAGGTTTTGGAGGATACTAGTTCAGATCCTTCTACAACCTGCTTCATCAAGAAACACATCAGAAGCCTCTAAAGACATATAAGTCGAATATCAAGACTTAGGGATTGCATGTAATGGTGATTATAAAAGTATAAAAGTACAAAAGTACACTATGACCTCTACTCTCTAGAGTGGTTCAAGGATAAACCTTTTTGTACTATTGTCTACCAGTCTCACCATGATCGTTGGAAATAATACAATTGTATTTGTATTTCCTATTGTATCCTCCAATGGGTCTCTTCTTTTCAGCTATAAAATGAGTACTTGGAAGAATTTGGAATGAACGAATCGGTTCAACAAAACTACACTAAACCGCTGCACACAAACTCTGTAGAGAAATCTTTTGTATAGTTTTGTAAATAAGCAAGGAGTTGTTACTCGTATCTTGCTATCAACACTTTTGTGTTTTTGTACTTAAACTTGTGTAATCTGCTTGTGTATAAGCATTTTTATATACACATCTTTGTAATTAACTGTTGGTTATAGGTTCCTTGAGAGACTCCGTGTAGTCTGGATTCTAAAGAAGACTTTGGTTGCATTCATAGTGGTTTGCAATAAGGATCAACAGACTTATTGGGGGTTCTAATAGGGTTGATCAGACTTATTGTAGTTGTCTATAATCTGGTTGATTATAGTGGATTAAGTCCTTGTGTATAAGGCAAATCACCATGCGGGATGGATAAGAGTAACTTAGTTAGCAGTGAACCCGGATAAAAATAATTGTGTTCATCTATTTTTATTCACTTGTTATCTTTATTTTTTGAGTTGAAAAAATATTATATTTGGTGCAACCCAATTCACCCCCCCCCCCCCCCTTCTTGTGTTTCTCACACTTTCACTTGTTAGGTTGATTATTTTGTGATTGGCAACATTTTATTAAAAACAAGTGAAATAGAAAGATATTGGACAAGATGTCTTGACATGCTTGTACGACATCATGGAGTGCTATGGTTTCACATTCTCAAAAGATTTATTTCAAATTCTCATAAGATTTGATTTGTGTATACTGCAGTCCAAGATGTGTGTGTGAAGATTTTTATTCTCTAAAGATTTGTTTCAAGCATGAGATATCCGAAGATTTGTTTCTTAAGATTGGATGTCAAAATATTTAAGGAAACGTTTGATTATGTTTCGAAGATTATGCAGAAGATTATACAACTGTCTATTTTGGATCTATTGAGTGTATATCCTAAAGCCTATACTATTCTAAGTCTATCTAAAGGAAGACTATGAACCTAAGAAAGATGACTGAGTTACACATGTGATAGTATCTATTAAGGTATAGTCTATTCATTTTTATTTGTGAGCCACTCTCGTATCACTTAGATGGTTGAGCTAGACTGATCTTTGACTTGCAATTGTGAATCACTCGTAAGATTTTAAGCAAAAATGGATTCTGTTTATTGGAGGGTGTTTCCTATTTGTTTGTTATCATTGTCATCATTGTTGTGTGATTAAAGGGAAGTGGAGGGGTCTTATATCTAGGAGAGTCTTAGATAGAAATACCACAGGTAATGATTAGGTGTGAAGGCTGTAAACTAGAGGTTAACTATATAGGGATTAAAACTAATACTATTATAATGGATTTCCTTCCTGGCTTGGATTCCCCCGGATGTAGGTGAAGTTTCACCAAAGTGGCTTAACATCTGCCTTGTGTTATTTACTTCATCCGACTTACTTTAACATTGTTATTGTTATTTGTGTTGTTACGAAGTTCTGACTTTGTATTCAACATTCTGGCATCCTGGAATTGTATATGACATTTGTTCTACAAGTTCCAGAATTTCAGCTCTAAGCAGAGAGAATTTTCTCAGAAACACCGAAAACCCTAAGTGCTTCAAAGTAAAATTAAATGACAAATACGGAGAATAAATTCCACGTAAGTGAGGGCTTTGAACCAGTGAATCAAGACGAAGAGTGTGGTAACTTATTTGTTCATAAATGTAACTCGTATATACCTTTCTAGTTAAAGCTTGGATGGTTAACATTGGTGAAATCGAGTTGAAGGTTGCAGGTATTTTAAACTTCTGTAATGCTTCAGTTAACTTCAAAAGGTGTCGATGAGTGATTATAGGCCGAGATTTGAATTTAAAACAAGCTTAATTTGAAATAAGGATTTTTGGTTTTTGAAGCTCTTCCAGAGTGAAAATGGCCGAGGTTTTATGGATGTTCAAGCTTGAAAATGAAGGAAAAACCATTCATTATTTATAGGAAACACAATGATGTCATGGTACGTGCGAAATTAGATCTAGAACGTGTGAACCAAGTTGATAAAATCCAATTTGAAATCCGTGTGAAAATAGGGATAAAATGTGTTTGGACCAAGTGACATGCCATACTTGATTTTAGGTCAACCAAACATGCACCAACTTTTGATTTTTGACATTTTCTTGCATCCAAAGGCCCAGTGATGAACACTTGAAGACAAATTAAAGGAATCTTTATTTTCCTTTGAATAATCTTGATGAATGCTTTATAATTTGATGAAGATGGCATGGAAAATAAACACATGAGCCATTCTTGAATCACCATTAGAATCAGGCATCAAACTTGAACTTTTTTTATCAAACAATATTGAATGAAGCTTGAAATGAATATGACCTAAGATTATAAGTCATGCCTTGAAAAAAATTCTCTTGAGGACCATTTGTTGGCCAAACTTTGACCTTGAGAACCAAAACCCTAATTTAGAAACCAATCTTTATCCTTTGATTGCAAGTCCCTTCCTTGCACAAAAAGAAAAGAAAGCAACACATATTTTTGTATTTTGAATAAAGTTAGTAAAGTAAAAAATATAAACAAGCAATAGATACAAACGAAACACAAAGGGTACTTGGTGATCTCCCACAAAGGTTGAACCAAAAGGTTCAGGGTTAGGAGGATGACATGCTTGTGGTATTGGTCAAAATACAAATGATATGATAGGTGAAATTTTAGGGGTAAAAATTGGGGTATGACAGTATCCATATGACATGCTAACTACAATGATGGAAAACTTGCAGACTAACATATTGATGTACGTAAATAATGCAATGGCTATTGCATATCCTTTTAATCCATACTTGGAATTAGGATCTATAATAAATAGCCATGTACTAATGGGTCAATCCTATGGAGGATTAGGATACATCCCTCAAGTATACCACCTTTAACTAATAATTCTCTCTTGGTCGTGAGGCAACTGATGGATGATAATAACCATGACATGGTTAACATGCTTACCCGGAAAATTGGTATGGTGTTCAATCCTTTGATCTATAGTACCAATCATAGTTGCGAACAATTAGCACATCAAATGGTTCGAATTGCTAATTTTTTTGGTGCTCATTAATCACCCACTGAGCCAGTTCCTAATAAATAAGTGCAACAATAAGTTGCGCCCCAACCACTCGAACAACCTATACCTAGGGTAGTTGAAGACATGTTATTGGTAAATAGGAACGAAGACACCTATCATGTAGTTAGGAGAGTCCAACAAAAAAAATTGAGGGAAAAATAACGTAACCAATATGGTTGAACAAATCCTAAATCAAAATGATCTTAATCTTACTCTTCATAGGCCAAATTTTGTTTATGCATTATCTGAATATGTATTGCAAACTGAACTCCCCAAAGGTTGGAAACTCCATAAGTTTACTAAATTTGTCGGTGACACTAGTGAGTTTACTATCGAGCACATCACTTGATACCAATCATAAGCCGATGATTTGGATAATAACAAATATCTAAAGACGAAATACTTTCCTAACTCTTTTACCAAGAATGCTTTCACATGGTTTACTACTCTCCCTCCAAATTCCATACATAATTAGAATCGATTAGAGAGATTATTCTATGAATAGTTTTTATATAGAGCAGTCGAAAATTAGCCTGAAAGAGTTAGCTAGTGTGAAACGAAAATTGTCTGAACCAATAGATGATTATCTCAATTGGTTAAGATTGATAAAGTCAATGTTCTTTACTCGGGTGTCTAAACATGAGCTAGTTGAAATGGTTGCACGTGGTTTTGAATATTCCATTAGGAAGAAGTTAAATACCTAATAATTAAGGGATATGACCTAATTAGAAAATAGGGTTATACAAGTGAAACATTTGAAGGAAGAGAAAGCTAGAATAGAAAAGGTTAGAATAAATCGACAACCAAGAAAGGAAAAAATTGCCTACATATAATGTTAGAATTTGTGAAGGGTTGACAAGAATGTTAGAAACATGCATGTGTTCAGCATGTTCCTGCAAGTGAGTTACACTATATTGTTGTGTCTTGTCCATTTAGAGGATGTGATTTATATTTAATTGGTGAGATTCATCCTACATCACCCAGCAGTCACAAATACATTTTAGTTGGTATAAATTATTTTACCAAGTGGGTAGAGGTTGTTCCTTTGATCAATGTAAATCAGGAAGCTGTAATTAAATTTTTTTATTTCAAAATCACATTGTCTATCGGTTTAGAATTCCTGAAACTTTAACCATTAATCAAGGCAAAATATTTACTGGACTAAAGATGGTTGAGTTTTCCTTAAACTTAGTAATACAACTTTTAACTTCTACTCCTTATTATGCTCAAGCAAATGGCTAATTTGAAGTAACTAACAAAATTATAATTGGCCTGATTAAAAAACGCGTGGGTCAAAAGCCAGAGAATTGGAATAATAATTAAGACCAAATATTATGGGCTTGTCTAAATTTCCCTAAAGAGGCAACTAATTTTACTCCATTTTGACTAGCATTTGGTCATGAAGTAGTTTTGCCTCAATTTATTCTTAGTCAAATAGAATTGAAAAGCAAGTTGAAATTCCTTTTGACTATTATTGGAATAAAATGTTAGATGAATTAGTTAATTTATATGAGGAAAGATTATCTACCCTGAACATTCTCGTAACACAAAAAGAATGAATAGTTATGGCCTATAACAAGAAGGTTAAGTCGAAAGCCTTTACAATTGTTGATTACGGTTGGAAAGTTGTTTTGCATGTGGATCAAAAAGATAGAACTTTAGGTAAATGGTAAACAAATTAGGAAGTCCCATTTCAAATCATACAAGTGTTTTCAAATAATGCCTATAAAGTTAAAGAGTCGGGTCGTGAAGATCGAACTCTGAAAATAAATGGCAAGTACTTAAAGAAGTACAAACCTATGTTGTAGGAGATTCAGATGATAAAAGAATAATGCATAGGAATAAAGGTGCCATAATGGAATTAAAATTAAAAGTTAAAAAATGTTACATTGTCATTACATAGTTACACAACAAATAAGAGTAAAAAATTCAAAAAGGAAGTTCAACCTTGATTCTCTCAAAACGCTTTTTTGCAAGCTCAATCCCCGTGTCATTCATTGAGTCTTCATTTTTTAATTTTTGGATTTATCCTTCCAATAGATAAGCGGCATATTCATACTTAAGACCAATTTTGGCCTCTTGGTCTATTTTTTCTTTGAAAGAAGCTAAGCTAGGATCTTCGAGTGCAAATTTCTTTCATTGAACTTCTTCAAGTTGTTTCGTCAAGTTTGAAATTTGTTCGTTATAGGTCTCTAATTGATCTTCATTTTTTTTATCTTATGCCTCCAAGTGATCAACTTGACTGTGGGACTGAGAAATTAACTCCCATTGTTTAGACACAATATCATTCTTTTGTTTGAGCTTGCTTGCTGACTCCTACTTCATATATATGTTATGACTAAGTTGGTCAAGAAATGATTCAAACTCTAACACAAAATGAATAATGGGGTTAGATAGATCCTGATCACTTAGCTGTTTTTATAAATTCCTGATGTCATATTCAGTAGAAGGGTTTTCTTCGATGGTTTCAAATAGACCTTTTTTGAAAACATTTTTCTTTTAATTGTTGAACCAATAAAGTGACAGAGTTACCAGAGGGCTCGGTACTTAACACAGTTGAAGAACTTGAGGCAACATGGCCAATACCTTGACTGCTCATAAATATCCATAAAGATTTTGTAGAATTTCTCTCTTTTATAGTTTTTAATTCCTCACGGCTGAGATAAGTGTTAGAGGTTTTTGATGAAGAGTCTTCAATTTTAGGATGAAAAATAGTAGTTGTAGTCGAAAAATGAATCTCAATGGTTACAGGTGAGCTTTTTTAAGTTTGAACAACCCACGGTTGTACTTTTTTGGTAATAGGAGTTTGAGATTCTCTTTGATCTTGGTCCTCTTGTGTTTGATCAACATATTGGTCTTCTTGTGTTTTATCAACATGTTTTTGGCCCTCTACTATTTGATCGTTGTTAGTCAATTTTTATTTAGGTTCTTGATCTTCTGGACCATTCAATTGTTATGCAAGATTTTGATCTTCGACTACTTCCTTTAAATATTCAACAAGTGTTTCCCCAATAGGATTTTCAGCTATTATTTATTGTAGTGGTGAATTTGTTGTTTATGGAACGCGTGGACGTCTGAAGCAATGTTTGTTGGAGGAGAAGTAGCAAGAATATGAATTTCCTACGAGGTAAAAGTAGAACTATATTATAAGTTGTTTAATGTAGATTAAACATATGGATGAAACTCAAAGTACCTTGGGCATCCCGTAGCTGGGGCTCGAATCCTTACTCTCTGAATGTTTATCAGGAATAGGTTTCCTTTGTCGATTTGTTTTCTTTTGAGTTAGACGAGTACCTTTTTCTTCTTCATATTCTTCATCATCAATATTAAGAGCTATTTTTATTTATGGTCTCTCTTGTGTACTAGCCTTGTGAACTTGAATTTTATGTTTTTTGGCTTTATGAGTTTTTTCAGCCTCGCCTGTCAACTACTCCAATATTTGGGAGGTATTGGTGCAGTGGAAATCTCCTCACTTTCATCACTTCCATTATTATCTTCAACTTCATCATATTTTCTTGAACTCTACGATCAGACTAAAACAATTATGATTATTAGTATGATGGTTGAGTTGAAAAGATAAAATATGCTAATAGAGCTTGAAGTTTTGTTTAAACCAGAGTCCCTTCTCTATCGAGATGGGCAGTTGGTGCCTCTTTTCTTATCTTTTTTTACTTGGGGTGGCAGTGGAGCTAGTTCCCCTTTTTCGACTCTGAAATACAAGAGTAAGGTAAATAAAAAATGAGGACTTTAACATAAGTAGAACAAAGAGTTATAAAAAAAATACATGTTTTGTCTATTTTTATTTGCCAAGTACTGGGCCAGACTCTTCACTTCCTTCAGCAGATTCAAGCTTCTTTTTCTTCAGCCCTTTTGGGGGAATGAGAGCTCGAGATACAAAATTTCAACATAAGTAAATAATATGAACTCAAAAGAGGAATTATTGAATTTTTGAGAGTCCATGTATATCACCTTCTAAAATAGTGGATATAACTCGAACGTGTTAGAGATGGACTCTCAAAGGCCATGGATAACTGTGTATGTGATACTTAGTCGAAATAACTCTCTGGAAAGGCTTTTCCAATTCATTGTTTTGTGGAACCTTGTTTTGTAGGTAATAGGTTTTCTATTGATGATGACAACTATGAAGAACAGAATAGATATTCAGCATGATAAAGATGCAACATGATGACAACTGTAAAATATCAAAAAAAGGTAACATTCAACATAGTAATTATGCAACCATTAAGAAAGATAACAAATGTACTTAAGCATTTAAAGATGCGAGCTATGAGGTTTGATAAGGATTGACAAAGTTTCAGACAAAGGCAAACAAATATATCACATAAAAAGCCTCAAAATAAATCTTAGAGCAAGTGTCAACATAAAAGAATCTATCAGACAAGGCTTAGAGGAGTTAATCTCCTAATTTAGTAAGTGAGTGAAACTTTTGTAAAAGAAAAATTTATTTCTTTGTAAAAGTAGACGACTATAAGCACATACACACACACACACACTTCAAATCTTTTTATAAAATGTTTTTAAAAATAATAAACCTTGAGAAGTATATAAAAGTTACATTGAAAAGGATGAGAGCGTTTAAAAAGCTATACAATATTTTTTATTGAATCTAATCGATTAAAACATAGTGTTAATCGATTATATTATCACTCTATTGAGGAACAAGGCAGTTTGAACGCACCCATATCCTATGAAATGACTATATATATATATATATCACTTATTTCCTATTTTGGAACTAATATCGATTATTTTTATGAGCTAATCGCCTGGTCTAATTGATTAACAATGGTCATTTTGGCTTTAATTAAATTTCCTCTTTTGGAGGACTTTAAGTTTATAAATAGAGGTCTCATTCCTCGTTTCATTTTATCCAAAAATCGATTTGTGTATTGACACACATACACTCTGTCTCTCTCCAAGTTTTCATTTTAATTTCTCTCACTATTCTTTATAGCCAAATGCTTTTGTGAGCGAGGTGTTCTTGTAATTCTGGATGGGTAGCATTATATAAGTTCTCCAATAATTTTGTTTATGCATCTTGGATGAACAAAATCCATTTAGGGATAAAAATATGTGGTTAGAAGTTAAACTCTTTAAAAGTTTGGTTGGGGAATGTGTGACTAGTTCAAATATTTATTTAGGTTGAAGATCATTAATATTGATGAACTTCCCTTAGGATCTTAGTAATCCTTGTTTGAAGGTTGAATATTATCAATATTTATGAACTTAACATTGGTTCATGTTTATCTTGTTTAAAACCATAGGTTAGAAGATCATCATGTTAAAATATCAAGAGTTTATTGGTTCTTTTGTTAAACCAAATAGAGCTCAGTTATTTTTGTAGAACTTGGAGGCTGTTGTACCCCAAAATTTACCCTCTCATTTTATTTCAAGACTTTCTTTTACATGGGTGGTTGCAAACTTTGGCTTGAGGAAAGTAAAATTTGAAGATGAACGAAATTTCCTTTGATTGGAACATCAAAGGTCCTTCGATTGAAACATCAGGGTTTCCTTCAATTGGAACATCAGAGTTTCCTTCGATTGGAGCATCAGAGCTTCCTTCAATTGGAGCATCAGAGCTTCCTTTGATTGGAACATCAGAGTTTCCTTCGATTGGAGCATCAGAGCTTCCTTCGATTGGAGCATCAGAGCTTCCTTCAATTGGGACATCGGAGCTTCCTTCGATTGGAGCATCATAGTTTCCTTTGATTGGAACATCAGAGCTTCCTTTGATTGGAACATCATAGTTTCCTTCGATTGGAATATCAGAACGAAGTTTCCTTCGATTGGCATACCAGGGAAGAGTATCCTTCAAATGGCATATCAGTGAAGAGGTGTATTAATCTAAAATATTTTGATGAGGGAACTTCTGAACACTTCGAATAAGAACTCAGAACCATCACAGGAACAAGGGATGGTCGAATGGGCTTTGAAGAGGGAAATTCTGAGTATTTTCAAATTTGAACAAGGCGCCAAATTGACATGTCCAAGTTCATTCAGAATCCCATAATGGTATGAAATATCTCAAAATGGAAGTATTTTAATTTGTATGATTCTGTTTCTCAAAGCCCTATTAATGGCTGGTCTTCAATGCCATGTTTCCTTGTCTCCTCCACCATCTATAAATACAAGATGACAAACGCAAATCAGAAAAAGGGAGAAAGAGGGGACTCACACGCACGCATACTGCATCACACAGATCACGTTGCGGCATTGCTCAAAAATACCAAAAGTGTCCCAATCGAAACACCTTTTGTAGGCACCTTCAGCCCGAACGAATACCAGATTCGTATTCCTGAACAATCTAGGAGTCCACACCAACTCCTAAGCCAACATCTCTGCACCCAAAGCTGCAGATCGAAGCATACCGGCCATAGGTATAATTCTAAAGTTCAATTTCTTAATTTAAGCGAATTTATCCGTTCTAATGTGTGTGTGCGTGTTTGTAATGAAGCGTTAGACAGGTTACAATCCTCACAGACTTTCCATTATTAGGGCACATGAATTTGGTTCATTCGAATCTCAAGATTCTTAGTGTTTTGGGACAAGACAAACCCAGATTCGAATTAAGGAGAGTTTTGAATTAGGGAGAGGTTTGAGCTAGAGGGGTAAGGTCCCCCATGGATCTCTAACGTTGATTCATTTCGTAGGAATACTGTTTAGGGCTTCGAAGAAGCAAGCTTTGAACTAGGTGGCAGGAACCTTTTGCCAATAACCTTCGATTCAGACTCTAGTGATTCGATTCAGGGTAACACAACCAAGCTATCGAATCCAGGACCAGATTCGATTCAAGCCCAGGATATTGTTTTGTTTTGTTTTTTTAACGAATTCCTTGCAGATCCAGTATCCCAGATTGAAGGATGATACGTCCAGATCGAACACCCTCAGATGTGCAGTCTCTCAGGCACCTTCGATCAAGAATCTTCATTGGATCGAAAGGCAACCCAAACCTCTTCGATCCAGGCCTTCCTTCCAAGAATGCACTCTTTTCATTTACTTTTTTTGTCTTTCGATTTTGTCCTTTCTTTTGATTGTTTTTCTTTATTTCTTCTAAGCTTTAATTAACATTAAAAAAACACAAAAACATTAGGCTTAACTTTTTTATAATAACTTTGTCAATTAATTAATTAATTATTTTAACATTTTCTTTGAAAAAACTAAAATTGAATAGACTTAGGATTTTTAAGTTAATTTCTTTTCATAACGAAAACAACAACAAAAAAATATTTTTATTTAATAGTTCTTAGGTTTTTTTAGACGAAATATTTATTTCACGCGCGTTATTTTTATTCTCGCATTTTATGTAAATAATGTAACTGATTATGGGATGTAATAGTCTAGATTTAAAATTTTGTATTTTATTTTCTTGCACTTTTATGTAATTATCCCAAAGCGTTGTAATAGTCTAGGATTTAAATTTTCAGACTTTAAATTTCTGTAACTATTAACTGCTAGTAATTAGGTTTGCATGGAAAGACTGAAAAGAAAACGATTAGATAACCTTAAATGCACAAGATAAATAAAATGAATCACTACACTTGCACATGTTCACCCCTAGGGTATCTCCCACTTTGGTTGCCTTCGAAAACAGTCACAATTCTCGAAATGTGAGAATCTTTAGTGGTTGTCCTTTAGTTCAAGATATCTTAGAACTTTAGGACAATTACTAAAAGTTCTTGCCCAGTTTCCTTAGTGACCGTAAACGTCCCTTGGATAGTCCATCAACATCCAACGATAGGGCTACCTACTCACTAATAGTAGGATAACACTATCTAAAGGAAAGGAGGAAAATAACGCATTTTTTCGAGTAGGTAGATAGTTGTTAGGTACTTGCTCAAAAACCATTTTTCACACTACACTTTCAAAACCATTTTCCAAAGAACGCTTTATCAACACTCTTCAGAACTGATACAAGAGTTAGCATAAAGCAAACAAACTTTTCAAAACACACAAACACGAAAGAAATTTTAAAAAATGAGCAAGTATCTAAGAGCCTATGGAAAACCACAGATGGAAAGGGTGCTAGCACCTTCCCTTTCCATAATCTACCCCCCTTACTCAGAAACTCTCGAAAAAGGTTTTTTCTGTTCTTTTCACCCTTTCCTTTGTCAGATAAAAGAAAAGTCGGTGACAACTCTTGCTTACCTCACATTTGAGAATACAAAATGCAAACCACTATAACAGTCGATTCTGCCACCGTATCAGAGACTAACCACTACAAGGACCTCTTTATGGAGATAAGACTAATCACTTCAATATACACTTGGGAAGGAAACTTGGCTACTTTAGTCTAAAAAGTTTCAATGGAGAAGACGCAAACAATCATATCTCCCATCTTTTAATATTTTAATTGTAGGACAACCACCATTTTCTTGTATAAAGGGGGGGGGGGGGGGGGGGGGTTCGTGAGCTTTACCTACTAAAAGCTCTCAAGTATATAATGGAAACTCTCAAGATCAAATCTGGTGTGTGAAGTCTCAAGTCCAAAAAGTGGTATCAGAGCCTAACTCGTGTTTAAGGACTAATCGTCTTAGGAGGAAGATGACTTCTGACACAAGATTCTTTTTTAAAACTCACCACCACCTTTTGAAAATTTATTATTTCTTTTATATACATGTGTTTTCCTCAAAATATTATCTTATTCTTTAGAAACTTATTCAATTGTATGATTTACCCTGCTCGTCATATAAATGATGAAGAAGTGGAAAAATCTATTTGACCAAAGATAAATTATAAATCTTGTTTTGTAAAACTGCCTAGGAAATATAGGATACTTTGGAAAAGATATATGGAGTTTCTCCAAGTATCAAGCTAGAGGATATGAACACATGAGGCGAATAAATTCTTTTCTTAATTTTTTTTAGTATCGTTACTAACATTTATCTAGAAAATTAAGAATTGGAAGACTTTTCCAACTCCTAAATCTATAGATAGAAACCTTCATGAATTTCAAGAAAATAAAGAGACAAGGTAATCATAGAAGCTGATGAAATTAAAATATTAAACTGGAAGACCATCATTGATATCATACCATGCTCTAGTTCAATCAACATCAAAACAAGAAATCTCTTGTTCAAAGAACAACAAAGAGGATGAATAAGTTACTTCAACCGTTGAATAAAAAGGAGAGAAGATTTCAGCATTAGAGAGATATATAAATAATCGTCTTCCAACAAAGAAAATAACACATGCTCAAAGGCACCCTACAAGGGAGATAGGAGACAAAAAATAAATTAGGAATAATGCACTTTCATGTTTTGCATGTAATGCTTTGCAATTTAGAACTCTTAAAGAAAGATCATTTGAAGAAGCTATACAAAGCAGAAGTATACTCTAGGAGTATACACCTTTTAAGTCTTTTATCTTGAAAGATGAACAACGATTACATATGTCAACAATTATGGACAAAGCAACATATTTGAGAATTTCTCAATTTAAAGATATGTTATGATCGATAAAATAAATAAGCTTGTGATGGATTTATCTATTTGTTTGTTTACCAACTCTCGCGTCCAATGATGTGTGGAGAAAGACACACCTTTGTGGTGCTTTTCCTAAGGGAATTTTATCTAGAACTTTTCTTGATACAAGTAAAAATATTTTAAGAATGAAATAATCAGTTAATCTGATTAACCCCTTAAAATAATTATTTTTAACTCTTTCCTGCTTTAAATAAATATTCTCATATTGATCATGTTATTTCTAACTCTTAAAATGAGTTTTTTTAAGTATTTTAAGCTTAGGGATATCAAAAGCATAAATAGAGGTGTTAAGAAAGAAACAAGGCCCAACAAACAAACCAAAACCCCAAATAGGCTTAGATGAAGAAATTTAATCGATTAAACATGAAGAGCTAATCTATTAAATATATCCAAAATGCACAGTTTTAAAACAAATCCAAATCATCCTGACGCGTTTGGAAGATTCAATTTAAGCATTAATGGAGATCGTGTCAAAAGCTGAAAGGATAAAATATTTAATTGATTGATCCAACCGATTAAAAGATCTAAAATTTGCAATTTCTGATCCAATTTTTGATCCAATTTCAAGCCCAAGTCCATCAAAACACGCACTATTAATAGGTATTGTATTCTAACCTTCTCTCGCATCTCATATTTTCTCATTCCTTCGTTCTATAATATTCTCCTTGCTGCATTACTCTTTCTCTCCTATCATGAAGTACCCAAACCAAAGACTTAAAATACCCCAACAAATGAGAGATAACATCTTTGCCTCCATAAGATACAAGCTTGAGGAAGATAGAAAGATGATCTTAGAGAAGAGAATATTAAAACCATGGTACATGGAAGAAACCTTTATGAGAGGATATAAACCTTATTCCCCACTTATGTTAAGCATCCTTAAGGGAGTTCTTCTTAAAAACTCCTGATAGAGTATATCCATATCTTGTAAGAGAGTTCTACACTAACCTACACATTTTAGGAAAAACCTTAACACCATCTATCAAGAGAGTGAAGATAGTAATTCAAAAAGAATGTTTTGGGAAATTTTTTGAGATACCATTCCTAGGAGCCTCTTATAACTCAGACTAACCCACCGAACTTAAAAACTTTAAAATGAATGAAGTCCTAAACTATCCAGTATCGAACCCCATGGAGGAAAGAAAACTTCCATTCAAGACATACATTTTAAAAACTAAAGTCATAAACTTCCATTACCTCCTAACAATGGTCTTTCTCCCAAGAAACACAAGCAACAAATATGTCATCAAATATGACATAATTCCCATATGGCTTTTAACAGAAAACATACCAACAAATTAGGTAGAAGGAATATTTTTTCACATGACCAAAATAAGAGAAGAACCATCAACAGATCTACCATATGGAGCAATGATCACCATAATCCTAAGAGGCTTCAAAGTTGACTTCCTAGGAGAAAATTCACTATCATCCAATAATATAATCAATCTTTCCAACCTCAAAGAGTTGAAAGTTGACATCAAGTATGTTGAAGTAAGAGGCGACGAGATTGATGAGAGAGAAGAAAATGAAGAGAATGGAAACATTAATCTAAAACATGAAGGGGTAAGAAAACACTTAGAAGGGGGGGTTGAATAAGTGACTCTTTTCGTTCTTTCAATACAAAGCTCAAAACAGTAATGGAATAACACAGTTATTTTTATCCTGGTTCGTTTAAACTCAAACTACTCCAGTCCACCCGCCAAGGTGATTTTGCCTTTCTCAACAAGGACTTAATCCACTATAATCAACTGATTACAATCACACAACAACTGTTGTGACTAACAATGCACAAGTAAACTTACAAGTGACTAACACCACTAAGACTTAAATCTAGTCCTAGTCTGCTTGAGAAATCTGACCAAACTTGGTCTCTCAAGTAACAAATACAGAAGTATAATCTTTACAGATAATTGAAATAGAGTTTGCTTATAATCAAGCTATATCACAACTGTGATTTTTCTTAGAATGTAATACACAATAATGTAAGAACTATGAGTTTGTAAGCTTTTGAATCTTTCACGTAGTTTCTTGTTTTTAACAATCTTTTTTGGCTTGCAATAAATGTCCTTCTACTTATAGTAGGAAAAAATAAGACCGTTGCTGCCTTCAGAGGAAATGGAGAGCATTAAATGCTTTGCGTGTATCCTTGCAAAATTCCATTCTCCAAGAAACTAGTTGTAGGCACTTGAGTGTTTTCAGCCGTCTTTGCATTAATTAGCAAACATCAGAATGTAAGAACGTGTTTCCTTTGCTTTGATAAGACACGTTGATTAATACGTTGTTTCAGTATTTGCTTTGACTCAGAACATGCTTTATTCAACTTTTGGTCAGAGTGTTGCTTGCTAAGATCTTTGAACAGCGCTTGCTTTTAAGTTATCTTCAGAATCAAGAAGCCTGCTAGAAGTTAGAAGATACATTTAACAAATGAGTGTTCTTACCAGAGTCAGCAGATGCGTTTGAATAAAAGGTTCTTATGTCAAAGAACTTCTTTATAATCTTTGCTTAGCACTTTGGAATGTTTCTTGTCAGAACATTAACTAAGACATTCAAAACCACATTCATTAGAGCATAAATTATCTTAAATATAATTTAGTTATCATCAAAACACTTGGGATAGGTCAGAACTTAATCTTGTTCTTTCAATCTCCCCCTTTTTGATGATGACAAAAAATTATTTTAGATAAAGAAAAGAAACATATTAAGAGATAAGAATCTCCCCCTGAAATGAATATATCTATGCATAAGACATCCTGAGATTATTTAGTCAGAGTGATACACAGCCTTCTTTGAATTTCTTCAGAACTTCTTCAAGAAGATAAATCTTAGCTGGAATATTCTTTCAGAGTTAAATGATACCTGCAAAAAAAATCTTTTGCACAGAGGGAATTCTTGCAATTATGTTAGAATGTCTGAGACATAGTCCTATAACTGTTAAACAGTGATTAGCTAAAACATGCACATTTTCTCCCCCTTTTTGGCATAATCAAAAAGTGTAATAAATGAGAAACTTTGAAAGATTCCATAAAAAGTTAAAAAAATAGATAACCAAAAGTACAAACAAAACATCAAATAAGAGACAAAAAGAAACTAGGATTTCTTAGAGACAAGAGCCATCAGAAGGTTCTTGATCTCAGAGGCAGATTCACTTTGCATTTCCATCCAGTTCTTGAACTCTAAATTTGTTTGATCTTGCTTATCCATGCGTCTATTCAAGACTTCATTATCCCTCTTTAGCTCTTTCAGAGTGTCCATAATGAGTGAGGTAGGGGGCAGAAGATGATGAAGCTTCAGTAGAAACAGGGTTAGAAGCAGCAACTGATGAATCAGACTTCACAAAGGTGGAGAGCAGAGTTCCCAGATCCATTGCAAGAGTTGGCACAGGTTCAGGTCCATCCTTAACTGAAGGTTGATTCAATAGAACAATAGCCAGAGGATTTGAATCTTCAGAGTATTCTTCAGATTCGTCTTCTGATATGTCCATCTTATCAGTTGGTGTATCTGCAATCAGTAGCGAAGACTTTTATTCCAAGTATCAGCAGCTTCTGTCTTGAAAACACGCAGAAGTTTGGAAAAGTTGTCCAGCACCTGAGAGTGGCACAAATCCTGTAACTTCTGTGATTCAGCAACCAAGGTTCTTTTGAAAGTTTCCCATAGAAGATCTGTTGTTGTGGTGTTCACACTTCTGAGGCAATCTTCTTTCAGTGGTTGTAACCATGCTTGAACATTTTTTATAAAATTCTGAAACAAAATATTTACATCTGGCTGAATAGGTTTAGGGACAGCCGTTCTCTAAGATTTGTTTTTCAATAATTGTAGAGATTGAGAGTCCACTACAGTTCTTAAAAAGCTATTGGTTTCAGGAGTATTTGTAGGTTCAGGTTCAGGTTGGTTAACACAAATATGAGGTTCTGATATATCATGAGGTACAGATGGTTCAACAATATCAGTTTGTTCAAAAATTTGTTGTTCTTGAATTTGAGGAGTTGAGAGTGGGGTTGTATGTTGTGGTGAGGTGGGTGGAGTGATATCAGGAGAAATTATTATTGTATAAGTGGAATGGGTTTTTGAGGTTGTGGTTGGTTCATAGCAAAAATGTTTTCAGTTGGTAGATTGAAAGGTGGTTTTATGGTTGCTAGAGGTTCATTAATCCCATGAATTCTCTAAGATCCAGCATCATACTGTGATCGGTGGAAATAGAACTGACTGTTTCGAAATGCTGGTTCGCGAAATGTCGCGGTAAGCAAGAGTCGCCACCGTCTTTTATGTTCTCCAAAAAGGAAAGGACAAAAGCACATCAAAATTCCTTTTCGAGATGTCTCTCGGTTCGGGAGGTAGATTATAGAAAGGGAAGGTGTTAGTACCCTTTCTATCCGTGGTTATCCACGGGCTCTTAGGTACTTGCTCACTATGTTTTCAAAAGAGTTTGCTTTTCTTGTGTTTGTGGGTTTTGAAAAAAAAGTTTGTTTGAAAACTTCTAGGTAACTCTTGTATCAGTCCTCAAGAGTGTATGAAGTGTTTGTTTGAAAACTTTTTTGAAAGTGTAGGTGCAAAAAGTGTTTTGTTTTTGAAAGAGCAAGTACCCAAGAGAAATCTACCTACTCTAAGGAATTAAGCTGTGTACGAGTCCTTTAGACAGTACCATCCCACTATTGAGAAGTAGATAGCGCTGTCGTTGGAGTTATTCGGGTCAATTCGATTAAGGGACATGTGGTCACCAAAGAAATAGTAGGACGCCTTAGCGGTAACCCTAATATCCTAGATCCTTTTTTATCCGAGGCAACCGTTTCGAGGCAACTGGATCTTTAGACAGGAGGGCGACCTCTAAAACACCCTATACTTAATGACCACCTCGAGGCAACCGAGCGAGGCGTACCCTAGGAGTGGCATGTGCACGTGTGTCAGGTTTCATGTTAAATTGTCTTTGCATGCATCATTTTGAGCTACGGGTTGATTTTATTTTTCATACAAGTCTTGTCATGCATAATTAACAGTTAATAATTATGCGGAAAATAAATTGCGGAAAGTGAATCTACGCTATTACAAGGCATCGGGTATTTACATCGCCAAAAACATAACCCTTGAAAAGTAAATGCGAGAAAATAAAAGAAAGTGGTAAAAGTCCTAATTAGCTATTACATTCTCGGAACAGTTACATAAATATAATCAAATAAATGAATCAACAATAAATATGCGCGCAAAAAATTAAATCGGAGAAGTCCTAGGGTTTTGACCCTTTTTTTTTAGAAAGGAGGAATTTTTGGTCTTTTTGCATTTAATTAAATATTAACCTAAAAATAATTAATTAATTAATTACAAGAAAAAGTATTTTTTAGTTTTTTTATGTTTTAATGAAAATAAAATAAAAAGAATTAAAATTGTCAAAAGAAAAACCCTAAGTCTAATTCATTTTATTTATTATGAAAAAGTCAAAATTAAACCTAATTAAACTAAATTAATTTGTTAGAATTTATTTACAAAAGTAACTAGTTAAATTTAATCAATAAAAATATTATTATTTTTTATGTTTTCTGGATTTATTATGGAAAAATAATTATTTAGTTAATAGTTAATTAAGAATTAAAAATAAAAAAATATAAAAGAAAAATAAAGAGGCAAACTCATGGGGGGTTTGGGCCATTTTTGAAGGTGTATTTGGAATTCCTTGGCCCAATCAATATTCCAGCCTGTTTGACTTTGTGGTTTCTCCATGGTATGTGTTGACTGGGCGTATGGTGGTCATCCACTCTAGGCCATTGGATCTGGGTTTGAGGCCACTTGGCGCACTGATTTGTGAGGTGTATGATGGACCCTCTTTGGCAAGCCTCACAGGAACACCTGAAAAATAAAGGCAACAAGGTTTTTGGGGGACCTGGGATTCAAACCCAGGTCCCAAAGGTCTATGTATGCTCGCCCCATCCACTGAGCCAATCGCTTCAATTGACATAATAATAATAAGTGGTTAATATATTAGTAAATCAACACATATGCCTAACAAAAAATAAAAAAAGTGCGCGATTGTTTAAAAGGGCGAATGGGAGAGCGACGTGTGGTCGTCTTCTCCAAATCCCTGGTTCAGTTACCTGCGGATTTTTATCCGCAGGAATTTCCGTAGGTTCTTTCCTAAAACCATCCCTAGGCTGCAAAAATGCCATCCAAGCCCATGGTTATGATCGTCCATGTCCCCTGAGTCCATCCATGCTCATGATTTATTCTAATTTCACCTGGAAACAAAATACCTAAAAACAACACAAACAAACCCTAGGTACGGGTATCATCATGTAAGGCCTAAAAACGAAATTGAATATTGCCATTAGGTTAGAAATCAAACAAGAAACATGAATATGCCAATGTTTTTGAGAAAAAGTGCAAGAATGGAGAATCACGATTCCATGTCCAGGGGTGACTTCGTGATGACTTACAGCGCTTTGTAGGTGGTCTAAGGACGTATTTGTGATCGCTTTAGCTTCAGTGGATAGCAAGGAAGGGAACCACGTTCTTAGTTTTGTTTGAAAACGCCTCCAATAGTGTTCTTGATCTCCCACTTTTCCAACACTTTTTTCAGTTTTGCCTTGGCCGTTTTAGCAATGCTTAGGTCGTGTGTTCTGTTGGTACTGCTTGCTTATGTATGTGAGAACAAAATTAGGTCAAATGCTGGGCCTTAATCCATGTATATGAGAGAATTAGGTTTACACTTTCCTCCATTGACAAACTTTCCAAATTTGAATCAAATCTAAGATTTTGTGTACACATAAGCCCTAGCACGAATTTTTTGGTAAGCACATGATATATGAAAGTTGTATAAATCATAAAGATACTATTCCATTGATTTTTAGATTTTATTTGAATTATTATATATTTAAAATGAATTAAATCAATAAAAATTGAATAAAATAGAAAAATAAATATTTGATCTTGAAATTAATCATGGGACACGTGTGTGGCATGACAAGGCTGAATCAAATGGAAGAAAGTGGGCCCTTTTGTCAAAAATTGATGTTTTAAGGATAGTTGACTTTTGCAAATTCATAAAAATTTCCCAACTTCTCCAATGCACAACTTGCTCAATTTTGATCCTATGAACATGTTCTTGGACATTTTGGAAAGGTCTTGAAGTCCTATAACCAATTCCTTTGGTCCCATGTCATTTGGATTTAACAATATCAAGTTATGGTCTTTGACTTAAAGTGCATTTTTGTTGACTTTTGAAATTGACCTATAATGTAGAAATTGATAACTTTTTGTGAGAGCATTTCTTGGACTTGGAATATGAAGATGAGTTGTAGGAAATGCCATCCCCTTCAAAATGAGAATTGGATGGGATTTTTCTGATGAACCATGAAAACGTTATGCCTTGGTCAATATACAGTTGACTTTTCTACTGTCCAAAAATAGTAACTTTTGGCATCTTGATGATTTTTGAGCCATGCTTGAGGAATCATGATCAAGACTTGATCAAATGATGATTGTGGACTCAAAATAAGATGTTGACCAAAAATTATGACTTTTGACTGTAAAATGACCATTTTACCCCTGCAGTTGACTGTGAAGCAAATGGAGCTTTTGACTGTGCAATTTGACACCGTGAATCTTGAAACTTGGCATGTAGATGCTTGACAATGTATATAGGCCTATGAGACTTGATTGGACCATTTAAAACCTCCAATTCCTTGAAGGAACCAAAACCCTAATTTTGACTGGCTTAGGAGGCATTTGGACTGTGCAACCCTTGAGAAATCTTGAACCATTTGGAAATGATTCTTGATAAACCTTGAAGAATATGGGAGGGAAAATTTTGGGGTACAACAGTTGCCCCTGTTCAATCTTCTTAAACCTGAGGATGTAGATTGGCTGGTGTGCCTTTCGTGATCCGAAGGTGGAAGATGATTGAACACTAGAGTGCCCAGAAATTTGCACTCGCATAGTGGAGTATCAGCAATGTGATGTCGGGAATGGGCTTACAGATGCCATTTAGAGAGATGGTGGATAGGAGGATGGGCTTATAGATGCCATCTGGAGATGTGACAAAATCTTGTCGGGAATGGGCTTATAGGTGCCATTTGGAAATGTAATGGATAGTTGCGGAGATGGGCTTAAAGATGCCATCCGGGGTGTCGATCGCGTAAGAGATTCCTTAGTGAGAACTTGCGTACCTGAGAAAGAAAGATAGTTTCCTGGCCTGTTACAGGTGTTGATCTTCAAACAGTCGCTCACAGATATGCCCTGGCTAGATACAGGTATTGAATCTAGAACTTCAAAAGGTTGGTAGAGATAGCTTTCCTGGCTGGATACAGGTGTAGATCCCTTCAGACTCTTCATGCAGATATTCCCTGGCTAGATATAGGTATCGAATCTACAATCAATCGCTCACAGATATGCCCTGGCTAGATACAGGTATCGAATCTGGAACTTCAAAAGGTTGGTCGAGATAGCTTTCCTGGCTGGATACAGGCGTAGACCTCTGAGAATGAAAGATAATTTCCTGGCTTGTTACAGGTGTTGATCTTCAAACTCTTCATGCAGATATGCCCTGGCTAGATACAGGTATCGAATCTACAATCACTCGCTCACAGATATTCCCTGGCTAGATACAGGTATCGAATCTAGAATTAGTCGTCTACAGATATGCCCTGGCTAGATACAGGTATCGAATCTGGAATTAATCGTCCACAGATATGCCCTGGCTAGATACAGGTATCGAATCTGGAACTTCAAATGGTTGATCGAGATAGCTTTCCTGGATGGATACAGGCATAGACCTCTAACCTGAGAATGAAAGATAATTTCCTGGCCTGTTACAGGGGTTGATCTTCAAACTCTTCATCCAGATATGCCCTGGCTAGATACAGGTATCGAATCTACAATTAATCGCTCACAGATATGCCCTGGCTAGATACAGGTATCGAATCTGGAATTAGTCGTCTACAGATATGCCCTGGCTAGATACAGGTATCAAATCTGGAATTAGTCACCCACAGATATTCCCTGGCTAGATACATGTATCGAATCTAGAACTGCGAGAGTTGATGGGAATCGTCTTTTGATTGACCTTTTCCTGAAAAGGCAAAACATTAGTTGTATGCAATGTCATGATGTATGAAATGCATGATGTCATGATGTTCTCAAGAATAAATGAGATCGTGTCGTATGCACTTTATCATGTATATAAGAAGGAGGTATGAAATGTGAAATGTCTATGAATGTATTTTCGTCTGGGAAAATAAATCCTTGACGAATGTCGGGAAGCCAAATCCTGGGCTGACGTTTGAAGAGTAGGGTTCTTCTTTTCCGCTGGGGATGATGATTGCAAGAATAAATCGGTAGGAGAAGATGACTCCATTGAGGAATAAACCGGGTGAAGATATTACTCTGCGGGGAATTACTCTGTGGGAAGAGATACTTCACTGAGATTTTGATGATAACTCTGCTGGGGATTACTGTTGATAAATTTGTTGGATAATTTGATGAACTCCGCTGGGGATAGGAAGAACTTTGCTGAGGGCGATCTTTCCGTTGTAATTGGCTGAGGATAACCCAGTTATAGGCTCTGGTGGGGAATAACCTTCTGAATATGGTCGGGGAGAGATGCATGTACTCTGCAGGTGACAAGCTTCCAGAATCTACTGGGGATAAGCTTCCAGAATCTACTGGGGAGGATGATTCAACTCTGCTGGGGAAACTTTTGAACTGTACTGGGGAAGTGGCTCCACTGGGGTGTCTGTATTCCGCCGGGGAACAATCTTATATTAAGACTGCCGGGGATGCTTGTTGAGGAATATCTGTATACTCTGCTGGAGAATATTGAGATTTTCTGGGGATACCCAACTTCCTTAGGGCTGAAGGTAGCCTAACTCTGCTCGGGGGAGAGTATTGCTGACTTGCTGGAGATATTGTGCCTTTCCGGGGCTGATTGGGGACCAACTCTGCTTGAGGAGAGTATTGTTGACTTGTCTTACTCTGCGGGGAGTGAAGGTATCCTGGTTATATTCTTCAGCTGAATCTACCTTGTACCTGGAGGACAGAGCAACTTGTACAATTCGGACGATTCCCATTGCCCCAGTTTCTGCGGGAGAAGGTACCTGTGGAGGCCTTGATAACTGTCGGTTGACAAATCTTCTTCTGGTAGGCAAGTGACGAGATAACGGGACATAGTCGTACGCTTTGATCCCTAATTTTTTCCTGGACCGCCCTTTCGGGTTTTCAGTCCACCGGGATACCCCTTTTTTCCCAAGCCGCCTTTTCAGGTTTTCGACTTGCCGGGTGTACAAATTTTTCATTTTTATCCCTTATTTTTGCCCAAACCCTTTTGGTTCGCCGGGAACCCCTTATTTTTGCCTAGGTGTGTCAACCTAGCGGGTCTTTGTTTATGCGTAGTATTTTTTACGACTATGTCCACGCTCTCAGAGTGTAGGGAGTTGCCATTGTCAGTAGTGTCGTGTTGCCATACTACCAGAAGATGTTTGATCATGCAAGATTCGTCGCTGGAATTCATGTCCAATGCCCCAAGTGATTCAGACGGAGATCTGCCCCTGACTATTTGGCATCTTGAGAGATTCCTTGAATTTTGACTTGACTGCCCCAGATGATGGACAATGCTCATGCCGTGCCCCTTGGTTGGAAATGTTTTTTCCACTTGAGGTGACTCTTTTTATTGAGAAGGTTTTTGTTCACTAGATATTCGTCGTTCAAATTTCTCTGCTGTTTGAACAAATAGCCATATGCAAACAATGTTATTTTAAGAATGTAAAGCTTATGTCTGTCTTGAAGTTTTTTTTTTGAAAATGAGTTTTCAATAAAACAAGTAAATTTTTTGTAAAATGTGATGTCAACTCAGGATTTTACAGCAAGCCCTACAGGAGTCAGGATGCCTTTTGTAACAGTATGCTTTCGAACTAACCCATGCTTCAGCTAGGACTTTTTAAGGGTTATAACGTGGCCTGGTTCACGGTTTAAGAAACAAAGGATAAAGGCTCAAATTTTATTTGTACCCACCCGTTCTTCGTGATGTTCTTCGATCCTAAACTCAGTTAATCGTGCATTAGATCGTGTTTGAGTCTTTGCTCTGATATACCAGTGATGGTTCGGATACTGACAATTTATTTTGAACAGGCAGTCATTTTCTTTTGTTGAGGGTTGTAGGACCCCTTTCTTTTTGATTTTATTATCCCTGTTTTTTGCCTGAACTGTTTCTTTTGGAATTACAGTCAGCGGGATGCCCCAGTTTTGTAAGTCTCCTTCATAGGTTTTGAATTATTGGGTTTTTATTCTTTGAGAGATAATGATTGCCTGTCTTTATGATTATTCAGAACCATCACTGTCTTTAATTTTGTAAGGACTTCTTTGGTGCCATTTGTTGTGCACTTGGACCAACTGAGAAAACTACCCTGCCCCAGGTTATAATTAAGGGTTTTAATTTATGAAAAGAAAAACTCCAACTTCTTTGGCTCGAAGGGGTTGACGAGGGATTATCTTCCTTATAACTCCACTGTTTAGGATTTGAAACAATTCATGTACCTCATCAGCGGGGTTTGTTCAAAAGCATACTGTAAAGATCGTGGTATCGTTTTCGTCATCCTCCCTCAAAAGGCTTAGAATTATTAATCGAGAGTTTGAACATCACAAAAAATGAAAGCAGTTTGAATATAGTGAATACGAATATATTGATTCAGAACAGACATATGCGATGCATTAATGAAATAAAAGAGTTTGTTATGACAATAGTTGTTTGAATAAGCAAAGAAAAATACAACTCGGAAATTCAAATAAAACAAAAGCCTTCAATGATTTGGCAAAGGAGCAGTGATTATGTTTGGAGTCTCTGGTGCTTCAAACTGGATTTCTTTGGCATCAATCATGTCTTGCACCTTATTCTTCAGGGCCCAGCAGTTATTCGTGTCATATCCCGGGCTGTCAGAGTGGTATGCACACCTTTCATTGGGATGATAGTTAGAAGCGGAAGTGTTTGGATTCCAAAGAGGAGCCCTTAATGTAATCAGCCCTGCCTTCAACATTTGTTGTAGCGCTTGATCCAGTGACATGTTGATCTTAGTGAACTATCTTTTGGGTACGACCTCCTTACGTTGATGCCCCTGTCCTTGTTGAGCAGGCATAGGATTAGAGATCTGGGTTGCCCCTACATGTTGATCATGACGACTCTTTTTACCATGCACAACATTGGACTCTCTTTTTCCATGGTAAGGCTTTTTATGAGCATCAGAAGGTGTGGGTTCTTGAATCTTCCCACTTTTGATGACAGCTTCAATTCTCTCCCCAGTCAAGATAAGGTCTGTAAACCCGGCTGAAGAGTTCCCAATCAGATGGTTGAAGAACGGACCAGACAGGGTCCCCAAGAACATGTCCACAAGTTCACGGTCAGTTAGAGATGGCTGCACCCTTCCAGCAAGGTCTCTCCACTTTTGAGCATATTCTTTGAATCCTTCACCCGTCTCTAACGACATACCCTGGAGTTGGGTACGCGTAGGAGCGAGGTCAGAATTATACTGATACTGCTTATAGAAGGAAGCAGCAAGGTCCTCCCAGTTGCGGATGTTGGCTCCTTCCAACTGATAGAACCACTCGAGTTGAGTCCCTGACAGACTGTCCTGAAAGAAGTGAATCCACAAATTCTTGTCAGCCGTGTAGGGCTAGATCTTTCTTACGTATGAACGGAGGTGCAACTTAGGACAGGAAGCTCCGTCATATTTGGCAAAGGCAGGTGCCTTGAATTTATGTGGAATCACCACCCCAGAGGATAGACCTAGATCTTCGAAGTCCAGGCCAGGCACTTTCTGTATCTCCATAGCACTTAATCGATCCTCCAGCTGTTTGTACCTATCCTCAGCAGGAGGATACTGCTCATCATTGTAATCCGTCTCGTTATCGGAGACCACGGGACTAGGAACCCTTCTCTCTTAGGGACTGTCCTTGCCTATAGATGAGGTAGTCAGCTCAGCCTCATTCTGTAATCCATTCCCAGATTTGCGTATAGTGTTGAACAAAACAGTCCTCTTCTTTTTCTTCTTCCTCTCTTTCAGAATCAGAGTTTTCAAGTCCTGTTGACCCTGGGCTAGGCTCATAACCAACTCCTGGAACTGGGCATTCTGGGCCTGGAGGGCCTTGATAGCTTGTTCAGCGGAAGGTTCAGAAGACATGATGATTGCTGAAATAAACAGCGAAGAAGATGAGTGACCTGTAAAAAAGGTACCTGTTATGCATATGATGCATGGTATGCTATTTATGCAATGCATTCAAGGATCTCGCAGGGTAAACAAGAAAATTGTTAGAACTTGAATTTTGTAGCTTGATGGAAGGAACTTCATGTTGTTGAGAGTCCTTCTTCAAGAGTCAGGCTCACCATATCGAGTGGGTCATAGCCCCTGACTCAAGTTATCATGTTTTGATCTCCAAACAACTTTGGCTAGAGGAAAATAAATCCCCTTTGCCCCTTGCTAGACATTTTGATTCATCATGACCTGCGTCACAGACCCTTGAGATCCTTGAAATGGGTTAGTCCTTATGCAATATGTATGCAGGTTAGTCCTTACGCAGGATGCATGCAATGTTATGATGGTATGATGTTATGATAAAGCACACCACAAGTATTCACAAAGGCAAACATGATAAGGCACACAAGTCACACAAGACAGCCCTTAGAGTTTAGGCCAGCATGAAGTTTAGGTACTACCCTCTTTCAGTTTCGTTGGTTAAGACCTGTCCTAGAAAATAGTAACCGAGTTCTAGAGGATCTCAATATCACTGACTACCCTCAATCGGTCATAACTCCAGCTTCGCAATCTTTTCTTGCGGCCAGAACCATCGCGAGAGTTTAGCCTCAATGAGTGTAGCATACTGCTACTATTCTATGGCCAAGTTGGGTCAATTTAAGGTGCTAAGGTCAGTTGGTGCTTAATGACTCCTCAGAATACCCATATTCTCCTCGTTCCAACACAAGGGATGTCGGTACAGACCAAGGTGTCACATCAACGTAGCTACTGCTTCACCCGTGTCGGTCTACGCCGGACAGGTCCCTCACAGTTTATTGCTACCTAAAGGGTATTCCCCAGATCCGGGTTAGGATCTATGAAACTCCGATGCAGGCCCACAAATATAAAAGCAGTCAAGACATACAATTGAAAACATAAGAGTGGTCTAATCCTAAGGTACACCTCACTTATTAAGTTTCCCCAGCAGAGTCAGCAATTCTGTGATCGGTGGAAATAGAACTGACTGTTTCGAAATGTTGATTTGCGAAATGTCGCGGTAAGCAAGAGTCGCCACCGTCTTTTATGTTCTCCAACAAGGAAAGGACAAAAGCACAGCAAAATTCCTTTTCGAGATGTCTCTCGGTACGAGAGGTAGATTATAGAAAGGGAAGGTGTTAGCACCCTTTCTATCAGTGGTTATCCACGGGCTCTTAGGTACTTGCTCACTATGTTTTCAAAAGAGTTTGCTTTTCTTGTGTTTGTGGGTTTTGAAAAAAAAGTTTGTTTGAAAACTTCTAGGTAACTCTTGTATCAGTCCTCAAGAGTGTATGAAGTGTTTGTTTGAAAACTTTTTTGAAAGTGTAGGTGCGAAAAGTGTTTTGTTTTTGAAAGAGCAAGTACCCAGGAGAAATCTACCTACTCTAAGGAATTAAGCTGTGTACGAGTCCTTTAGACAGTACCATCCCACTATTGAGAAGTAGGTAGCACTGTCGTTGGAGTTATTCGGGTCAATTCGATTAAGGGACATGTGGTCACCAAAGCAATAGTAGGATGCCTTAGCGGTAACCCTAATTTCCTAGATCCTTTTTTATCCGAGGCAACCGTTTCGAGGCAACTGGATCTTTAGACAGGAGGGCGACCTCTAAAACACCCTATACTTAATGACCACCTCAAGGCAACCAAGCGAGGCGTACCCTAGGAGTGGCATGTGCACGTGTGTCAGGTTTCATGTTAAATTGTCTTTGCATGCATCATTATGAGCTACGGGTTGATTTTATTTTTCATACAAGTCTTGTCATGCATAATTAACAGTTAATAATTGTGCGGAAAATAAATTGCAGAAAGTGAATCTACGCTATTACAAGGCATCGGGTATTTACATCGCCAAAAACATAACCCTTGAAAAGTAAATGAGAGAAAATAAAAGAAAGTGATAAAAGTCCTAATTAACTATTACATTCTCGGAACAGTTACATAAATATAATCAAATAAATGAATCAACAATAAATATGCGCGTAAAAAATTAAATCGGAGAAGTCCTAGGGTTTTGACCCTTTTTTTTGAGAAAGGAGGAATTTTTGGTCTTTTTGCATTTAATTAAATATTAACCTAAAACTAATTAATTAATTAATTACAAGAAAAAGTATTGTTTAGTTTTTTTATGTTTTAATGAAAATAAAATAAAAAGAATTAAAATTGTCAAAAGAAAAACCCTAAGTCTAATTCATTTTATTTATTATGAAAAAGTCAAAATTAAACCTAATTAAACTAAATTAATTTGTTAGAATTTATTTACAAAAATAACTAATTAAATTTAATCAATAAAAATATTATTGTTTTTTATGTTTTCTGGATTTATTATGGAAAAATAATTATTGTTTATAGTTAATTAAGAATTAAAAATAAAAAAAATATAAAAGAAAAATAAAGAGGCAAACTCATGGGGGGTTTGGGCCATTTTTGAAGGTGTATTTGGAATTCCTTGGCCCAATCAATATTCCAGCTTGTTTGACTTTGTGGTTTCTCCATGGCACGTGTTGACTGGGCGTATGGTGGTCATCCACTCTAGGCCATTGGATCTGGGTTTGAGGCCACTTGGCGCACTGATTTGTGAGGTGTATGATGGACCCTCTTTGGCAAGCCTCACGGGAACACTTGAAAAATAAAGGCAACAAGGTTTTTGGGGGACCTGGGATTCGAACCCAGGTCCCAAAGGTCTATGTATGCTCGCCCCAGCCACTGAGCCAATCGCTTCAATTGACATAATAATAATAAGTGGTTAATATATTAGTAAATCAACACATATGCCTAACAAAAAATAAAAAAAGCGCGCGATTGTTTAAAAGGGAGAATGGGAGAGCGACGTGTGGTCGTCTTCTCCAAATCCCTGGTTCAGTTACCTGCGGATTTTTATCCGCAGGAAGTTCCGTAGGTTCTTTCCTAAAATCATCCCTAGGCTGCAAAAATGCCATCCAAGCCCATGGTTATGATCGTCCATGTCCCCTGAGTCCATCCATGCTCATGATTTATTCTAATTTCACCTGGAAATAAAATACCTAAAAACAACACAAACAAACCCTAGGTACGGGTATCATCATGTAAGGCCTAAAAACCGAAATTGAATATTGCCATTAGGTTAGAAATCAAACAAGAAACATGAATATGCCAATGTTTTTGAGAAAAAGTGCAAGAATGGAGAATCACGATTCCATGTCCAGGGGTGACTTCGTGATGACTTACAGCGCTTTGTAGGTGGTCTAAGGACGTGTTTATGATCGCTTTAGCTTCAGTGGATAGCAAGGAAGGGAACCACGTTCTTAGTTTTGTCTGAAAACGCCTCCAATAGTGTTCTTGATCTCCCACTTTTCCAACACTTTTTTCAGTTTTGCCTTGGCCGTTTTAGCAATGCTTAGGTCGTGTGTTCTGTTGGTACTGCTTGCTTATGTACGTGAGAACAAAATTAGGTCAAAAGCTGGGCCTTAATCCATGTATATGAGAGAATTAGGTTTACACTTTCCTCCATTGACAAACTTTCCAAATTTGAATCAAATCTAAGATTTTGTGTACACATAAGCCCTAGCACGAATTGTTTGGTCAGCACATGATATATGAAAGTTGTATAAATCATAAAGATACTATTCCATTGATTTTAAGATTTTATTTGAATTATTATAGATTTAAAATGAATTAAATCAATAAAAATTGAATAAAATAGAAAAATAAATATTTGATCTTGAAATTAATCATGGGACACGTGTGTGGTATGACAAGGCTGAATCAAGTGGAAGAAAGTGGGCCCTTTTGTCAAAAATTGATGTTTTAAGGATAGTTGACTTTTACAAATTCATAAAAATTTCCCAATTTCTCCAATGCACAACTTGCTCAATTTTGATCCTATGAACATGTTCTTGGACATTTTGGAAAGGTCTTTAAGTCCTCTAACCAACGCCTTTGGTCCCATGTCATTTGGATTTACCAATATCATGTTATGGTCTTTGACTTAAAGTGCATTTTTGTTGACTTTTGAAATTGACCTATAATGTAGAAATTGATAACTTTTTGTGAGAGCATTTCTTGGACTTGGAATATGAAGATGAGTTGTAGGAAATATCATCCCCTTCAAAATGAGCATTGGATGGGATTTTTCTGATGAACCATGAAAACGTTATGCCTTGGTCAATATACAGTTGACTTTTCTACTGTCCAAAAATAGTAACTTTTGGCATCTTGATGATTTTTGAGCCATGCTTGAGGAATCATGATCAAGACTTGATAAAATGATGATTGTGGACTCAAAATAAGATGTTGACCAAAAATTCTGACTTTTGACTGTAAAATAACCATTTTACCCTTGCAGTTGACTGTGAAGCAAATGGAGCTTTTGAATGTGCAATTTGACACTGTGAGTCTTGAAACTTGGCATGTAGATGCTTGACAATGTATATAGGCCTATGAGACTTGATTGGACCATTGAAAACCTCCAATTCCTTGAAGGAACCAAAACCCTAATTTTGACTGGCTTAGGAGGCATTTGGACTGTGTAACCCTTGAGAAATCTTGAACCATTTGGAAATGATTCTTGATAAACCTTGAAGAATATGGGAGAGCAAATTTTGGGGTACAACACATACCATCCAGTGGGTCTGGGTCATAAAGGTATGGGAGGGGGTCTTGAGAAACCTTCAGCAGGAATAGGTTGAAAAACAGATGGTTCAGGGGGTTCTGAATGAGAGGGTTTTGATTGGCTGTCAGAATGTTTATCAGAGTCAGAATGACTAAAATCTGTTGAGAATTGATTTTTACTAAGGTTGTCAGCAAGGGGTTCAGATGGTGAGGTTTTAGAGGATTCAGCAGATGCAGATATATTTTCAGAATTATAAACAGGTATAGTTTCAGCATGATTACCTGTCTTCTTTTTCTTCTGAGGAGAGTCAGAAGGTCCTTCTACAGCTTTTCTCTTCACAGATCCTTGGAGAACAACATCAGTAGTAGCTTGATTTTTTCCTTGAAGCCAAGCTGGATCAATAGGTGATCCTGTTTCTCTGCAGGTCTCAAGATAGTGCAAAACCATACGAGAATGTTCCAACGAGTTGAACATAGGAAAATTAGCAATAGGAATTCTTCTTTTCTTCACAATAGTTGACAGACATGGAGAGGGTTCCACCAACAGTTTGTCAATAATTTTCCTTTTTAGCAAGTTCTTTCCAGTCATTGTCTTACCACAGATAGGTTCAAGCTCCCCCTGAAGATTTGCTTCTCTTAGGTGAGCAATCAGACCATTCTCAGTCAGAATGTCTGATAATAGCCTCCCCATGGGAATCCAATTCCTCTTTGATTTGGGATTCTTCATCCTTTCAGCTTCTCTGGTTTCTTTGACATGGTTCCAGAGGTGTTCAAAAAGCAAGTAGGGCAAATCAATTTTGACATTGGTTCCAAGGCAAAACAACAAATATTGTTGATCAGCGTTGATGTAATCAGGAGAACTGGTGTCTTTCCTGTGGTGAATACATCCGTGAATAATCCTTGCCCAAATCTTATACTTGTCTTTCAAATCCCTAACTTTGGAGGAACCTTGACCATTTGTAAAAATCTTTGTGTATACCCTATACATCTCCATTCTTCCAGTGGGCATTCTTGTAACTCCAAGACCTTTAAATCCCAGCAACCTTCTGATTAGATTTTCTGTAATGGATATTTCCTTGCCCATTACAAAGGAGAGAATAACCTTGGGAGTTGCAATAGCGTGAATCCAGAATTCTTTTACCAAATGAGGAAAGACTGGACCAGTAAGATGATCAAAGTAGCTTTCCCAACCTTGAAACTTTACAGCAGGGAACAAGTCAAATCCATTCTCTCTGAGATTCTCAAAGTCTACCATTAGCTCACTCAAAACTTCCAAACTTTCTACCGGAATGAGTGTTGTCCTTTCAGGTATACAGTATTGCTCAGAGTGGGTAGAGGAAGAAGAAGCCATTGAAGTTTTATGAAAAGAGAATTTTTCGAAAAGGGTTTTTAAGAGAAATGTTCAAATAAAAACTTGAGTTGAAAGAGACAGTAAAGAATGAAAGGGTTTTTCAAAGAGTATTTATAGGCATTAATTTCAGAGAATAGGTTAAGAATTAAATTAGAAGTATTTAAGACAAATTAAAATAAAGATTAAAACAGATTTAAAAAAAAATGATTCTCATCATTACTTGCATTTAATGAATTGCTAAAAATGAGGGAAAACGTGAGATTATGGATAATCATCAACAGTTACCTAGAACGTCATCAGTAGCTTTTGCATGCTTGACCTTTCAGAAACACACCACGTGTTCATCTCTTGAAGGATGCATGTAACAGCTGTTTGTTCTAATGAATTTCTGAATTACACTTGGACATGAAGCGTTAGAATGATTCATATAGCTTCTGTTACAACTTCTCTTCTAACTTCTGAAGAGTTGTTGATCAGAGCATTCATTTCAGAAAGTTCTGAAGCCAGTCACAAAATAAATATTATTTTATTCAGGACATACTTCCATACAAATATTTTTCAGAATGAAATTAAATCTATCTTCTGAAAGGGGTTTAGTAAAAATGTCAGCCCATTGATGGTCTGTTTTTACAAAAATCAAGTTTAAAATCCCCTTCTGAGTATAGTCCCTTATGAAATGATATTTAATTTCTATATGTTTGGCTTTAGAATGTAAGATTGGATTTTTAGAAAGACAAATAGCAGAAGTATTGTCACAGAAGATAGGAATCTTACTTTCATAAAGGTTGAAATCTTCTAGTTGACTTTTCATCTAAATCATCTGAGACATCCAACAGCAGATATATATTCAGCTTCTGTGATTGATAGAGCAATTGTTGCTTGCTTCTTGTTGTACCATGAGATAAGATTGCCACCCAAAAACTGGCAGCTTCCAGAGGTGCTTTTTCTTTCAATTCTATCTCCAGCAAAGTCAGCATCACAATAACCTGCTAGTTTGTAATCTTGTGATCTTCTGTAACACAGACCAAGATTAGCAGTACCTTTAAGATACCTAAGAATTCTCTTAACAGTTGTTAAATGAGATTCTCTAGGATCTGATTGAAATCTAGCACACAAGCACACGCTAAATAATATATTAGGTCTAGATGCAGTCAGATAGAGAAGGGATCCAATCATACCTCTGTAGAGCTTCTGATCTACTTTCATACTTACCTCATCTTTACCTAGAATGCAGGTTGGATGCATAGGTGTCTTGGCATCTTTGCTTTCTGACATTTGAAATTTCTTCAGAAGTTCTTTAACATACTTCATCTGATGTATGAAAGTACCTTCTTGAGTCTGGTTGATTTGAATTCCAAGAAAGAATTTCAATTCACCTATCATGCTCATTTCAAATTCCGCTTGCATTGTCTTAGCAAATTCTTTTCCAAGGGATATATTAGAGGTTCCAAAAATTATATCATCAACGTAAATTTGACAGATTAAAATATCATTTTTAAATGTTTTTCTGAAGAGAGTTGTGTCCACTTTCCCTCTGGTAAAATCTTTTTCTAATAGAAAATTACTCAAACGATCATACCAAGCTCTTGGAGCCTGTTTTAAACCGTACAAAGACTTTTTCAATTTAAAAACATGTTCTGGTTGTTTTGAATCATTAAATCCAGGAGGTTGATGGGCATATACTTCTTCTTCAATATAACCATTTAGAAATGCACTTTTAACATCCATTTGATATAATGTAATATTATTTTGTACAGCAAAAGAAATTAATAATCTTATAGATTCTAACCTGGCGACTGGGGCAAAGGTTTCATTATAATCAATTCCTTCTTGTTGACTATAACCCTGTGCAACCAGTCGTGCCTTGTTTCTGATTACTTCTCCTTGTTCGTTCAATTTTTTTCTGAAGACCCATTTGGTTCCTATAACATTGAATCCTTTGGGTCTTGGAACTAGACTCCATACATCATTCTTTGAGAATTGATTTAGTTCTTCTTGCATTGCTAAGATCCAATCATTATCTTCCAGAGCTTCATCAATGGTAGTTGGCTCAATCAGAGAGACTAAACCGAACAGAGATTCTTCATTGATTCTGAGAGATTATCTTGTTATGATGGGATCTTCTTTTCTTCCAATGATTACGTCTTCTTTGTGAGCTGAAGATAATCTAGGAAACCTTTTCTGAGTGAGTTGGTCATAGATTCTGAGATTGTTGAGAGCATCGTCAAGAGGATGATCTGCTACGTCTTCTTTTGCTTCTGAACTTTCAGAGTTTGAGTGATGATCTTCTGTACCTATAGAGAAATCAATTTTCTTTGGTTGTGGTTGGCCAAGCTTATCATCAAACCTGACTTTGATTGATTCTTTAACAATCAGAGTTTCTGTGTTGTATACTCTATAGCCTTTTGAGCATTCAGAGTATCCAAGTAGGAAACACTTTTGTGCTTTAGAATCAAACTTATTCAGAGTTTCTTTGGTGTTTAGAATAAAACAAGTACATCCAAAAGGATGGAAATAAGAAATGTTGGGCTTTCTGTTTTTCCATAATTCATAGGGAGTCTTTTCAAGAATAGGTCTTATAGAGATTCTATTCTGAATATAACACGATGTATTCACAGCTTCTGCCCAAAAGTGCTTAGCCATATTTGTTTTATCGATCATGGTTCTGGCCATCTCTTGTAATGTTCTATTCTTTCTTACTACAACTCCATTTTGCCGGGGAGTTCTAGGACAAGAAAAGTTATAAACAATACCATTTTCTTTAAAATATTTTTCAAAAGAATAATTTTCAAATTCACCACCATGATCACTTCTAACTTTTGTGATTTTAAAATCTTTTCCATTTTGCACTTGAGTACAGAAGTCAATGAATACAGAATGTGACTCATCCTTGTGTTTTAAAAACTTTACCCATGTCCATCTGTTGAAATCATCAACGATGACCAATCCATACTTCTTGCCCCTGATGGATGCAGTTTTCACTGGTCCAAACAGATCAATATGAAGTAACTCTAATGGCTTAGAGGAAGAGACAACATTTTTAGATTTAAAGGAAGGTTTTGAAATTTTTCCTTTTTGACATGCTTCGCACATAACATCTGAGTTGTACTTCAGATTGGGAAGTCCTCTGACTAAATTTAATTTATTTAGTTGAGAGATTTTTCTAAGACTGACATGTCCCAATCTTCTGTGCCATACCCATTTCTCATTGCTAACAGACAAAAGGCATTTTACATTTTGAGATTTAAGATCTGATAAATCAATTTTGTAAATGTTGTTTTTTCTCTTACCAGAAAAGAGGATTGATCCATCCTTTTGATTTACAGCTTTACAGGAGTTTTGATTGAAGATAATGTCATAGACATTGTCACTTAATTGACTTATAGACAATATATTATGAGCTAATCCTTCTACTAATAAAACATTAGAGATAGAAGGAAGGTTACCGTTTCCTATGGTTCCAGAACCAATAATCTTCCCTTTTTGATTACCTCCAAACTTCACATCTCCTCCAGCTTTAAGTTCCAGGCTTTGGAACATAGACCTTTTTCCCGTCATGTGTCGTGAGCATCCAGAGTCCAGGTACCATGACTGGTGTTTCAATTGAGTTGTTAAGGACATCTACAACAAATATTATTTTATCCTTAGGTACCCATATCTTTTTGGGTCCTTTTGGGTTAGCATAAAAGTTTCCAGAATGTGATGTATATTTTATATCATGTGAATGTCCAAACTTGAATTTCTTATTCAGAGGTTTGTTTGTGAAGGTCATTTTAGCAACAGGTTTTGGAATGTATGTTTCCTTCCCTTTAGGAGGTTCATATCCAATTCCTCTTCTGTTTTTCCCACTAACTCCATAAATCATTGAAGCCATTTTGCTTTTGTCTATGCTTTTAGCAAGAAAAGTTTGAAAGCTATAGTCATATTCTTTCAGAATATCTTTTGAACTAGATACAGACTCTGAACTAAAATTCTTTTGAACAATTTGAATTTCTTTTTTAAGTTTAACATTTTTTTCTAAAAGTTCATATTTTTCTGTTTCAAGTTTCTTAAAATCAGATGCAAGACTCTTCTTGAGTTTCTTGTATTTTATTTTGAGCTTACTGTAGTTTTCCAGAAGTTCTGATAAACTATCAGCAAGTTCTTCTCTAGAAAATTCAGAAAATACCTCTCTTTGTTTTGACTCACAGTCTGAGTCATCTTCTGTGATAGCCATTAAAGCTAGGTTGGCATTTTCATCTTCAGAACCAGATTCATCTTCAGAAGAATCTGAGTCATCCCAGGTTGTCATCATTCCTTTCTTCTTTCCAAATCTCTTCTTTGGTCATTCTTTTTTAAGCTTTGGACATTCACTTTTGAAGTGACCAGGTTCTTTGCATTCATAACAAATGATCTCTCTTCTGTTTGACTTTTTATGTCCAGAAGATTCTGGTTTATCTTCTGACTTCTTGAAGTTCCTGAACTTCTTTTGTCTGTGCTTTCACAGATGATTGATCCTTTTGGAGATCAAAGATAGTTCGTCTTCTTTTGAAGCTGATTCTTCAGAGTTTTCTACTTCAGCCTGAAAAGCGTTAGTATCAAATTTCTTAATTGATTTAAGGGCTAGAGACTTACCTTTCTTCTGAGGCTCATGTTCATCCAGTTCAATCTCATGACTTCTGAGAGGGCTGATGAGTTCCTCTAAAGACACATTGTTCAGTTCTTTTGACACCTTGAACGCAGTGACCATTGGTGCCCATCTTCTGGGTAAGCTTCTGATGATCTTTTTCACGTGATCTGCTTTGGTATACCCTTTGTTCAAAACTCTCAGACCAGCGATCAGAGTCTGAAACCTAGAGAACATTGCTTCTATAGACTCACTTTCCTCAACTTTGAAGGCTTCATACTTTTGAACTAAAGCCAGAGCTTTAGACTCCTTAACTTGGGCGTTTCCTTCATGAGTCATTTTGAGAGACTCAAACATATCATGCGTTGTATCTCTATTAGTGATTTTTTCATATTCTACTTTAGAGATAGCATTTTAAAAAATATTTCTAGCTCTGTGATGATTTTTAAAATCAGCTTTTTGTTGTCTATCCATATTTTTTCTATCCACTTTGTTTCCTTCTGAATCTATAGGATGTTTGTAACCATCCAAGACTATATCCCAAAGATCACTATCATGACCTAGAAAGAAACTTTCTAGCCTATCTTTCCAGTACTCAAAATGTTCTCCATCAAACACTGAAGGTTTGTTATAACTATTATTGTTTTGTTCAGCAGCCATTGTGTTTTCTTCTAGATCTTTTTCTGACACGGTTAAGTGTTGAGCTCAGAGTCAGGCTCTGATACCAATTGAAGGGGTAAGAAAACACTTAGAAGGGGGGGTTGAATAAGTGACTCTTTTCGTTCTTTCAATACAAAGCTCAAAACAGTAATGGAATAACACAGTTATTTTTATCCTGGTTCGTTTAAACTCAAACTACTCCAGTCCACCCGCCAAGGTGATTTTGCCTTTCTCAACAAGGACTTAATCCACTATAATCAACTGATTACAATCACACAACAAATGTTGTGACTAACAATGCACAAGTAAACTTACAAGTGACTAACACCACTAAGACTTAAATCTAGTCCTAGTCTGCTTGAGAAATCTGACCAAACTTGGTCTCTCAAGGAACAAATACAGAAGTATAATCTTTACAGATAATTGAAATAGAGTTTGCTTATAATCAAGCTATATCACAACTGTGATTTTTCTTAGAATGTAATACACAATAATGTAAGAACTATGAGTTTGTAAGCTTTTGAATCTTTCACGTAGTTTCTTGTTTTTAACAATCTTTTTTGGCTTGCAATAAATGTCCTTCTACTTATAGTAGGAAAAAATAAGACCGTTGCTGCCTTCAGAGGAAATGGAGAGCATTAAATGCTTTGCGTGTATCCTTGCAAAATTCCATTCTCCAAGAAACTAGTTGTAGGCACTTGAGTGTTTTCAGCCGTCTTTGCATTAATTAGCAAACGTCAGAATGTAAGAACGTGTTTCCTTTGATTTGACAAGACACATTGATTAAGACGTTGTTTCAGTATTTGCTTTAACTCAGAACATGCTTTATTCAACTTTTGGTCAGAGCGTTGCTTGCTAAGATCTTTGAACAGCGCTTGCTTTCAAGTTATCTTCAGAATCAAGAAGCCTACTAGAAGTTAGAAGATACATTTAACAAATGAGTGTTCTTACCAGAGTCAGCAGATGCATTTGAATAAAAGGTTCTTATGTCAAAGAACTTCTTTATAATCTTTGCTTAGCACTTTGGAATGTTTCTTGTCAGAACATTAACTAAGACATTTAAAACCGCATTCATTAGAGCATAAATTATCTTAAATATAAGTTAGTTATCATCAAAACACTTGGGATAGGTCAGAACTTAATCTTGTTCTTTCAAAACAAGTTTGGGAATTTTGTCAAAATTTGGCTAAAGATGTCAAGGAAACTAAGTCAAAAATAGGATAAGACAAATATTTGTACTCGTTAAACTTTCTTGCTTATTTAAATTCATGTCTTTCACTTTCTCTTATGAAATTTCCTTATGTATTTTGATTCCAACAAAAAAATATAATGATTGTGATGCCCTTTATTTGGTTTATAAAAGTATTTTTGGTTGTCTAAAATTATGCCTACAACCTTGTTTCACACATTTAAAGAGTAAAATTTTTGTCTTCCACCAAGTATGACACTTCTTATGTCATGATGTTTTAATCCCTGCTAGGAATAAGTTTTTCCCATTCTTTAATACTTATTTTAAGTATAGGAAAACTTATTTCACACACATTAAATATATATAGGAAATATGTTGCCCTTCATACAGTAACATAGTTCCTTTTAACATGATATGATCAAAAACCCTTACTTGAATGAAGAAAAACATCACATGTGCCCTCTTAATTACATGAAAACATGATAATTTAAATATTTTTTCATATGATAAACCTTATTCCATTACCAAACACATTGTTAGGATGTCTTCTATTCCAAACACATGTTTCTTTGTATTACATGATAAAATTCAAATCTTTGCCATGCATGAGTGTCTCTCATCACTACTTGTTCTTGCATTCCATAAATGGTTCAACACTTATGATATTATTGTTTTAAAAGCATGTCACATGATCTACTCTTACTTATCATAATTGTGATATTTGATAAAATACTTTATGCCATGTATTTTTATTTTCTCAACATGCCATGATATTTCGTGCTATAGATTTATAAAATATGAGTGCATATTTGCATCGTTTACCCGCCTTTTTAATTTTAAAAAAAGGGAAGAAGTATACTCTCAGGTAGAGGGTATATATTCTATATAACTTAGGGGGGTGTTATCACTCAAAAATATATATTTCTTTGTTTCTTTTACCACTTCTCCTAAGAGATTTGTTGTCATCATCAATTGTGAAGAACATAATAGATACTCAGTATGATAAAGATGCAACATAATGACAACTATAAAAGATTAGAAAAGATAATATTTAGCATAGTAAAGATGAAACCATTAAGAAAGTCACCAATGTACTTAGGCAGTTAAAGATGCAAGCCATGAGGTTTAATAAGGATTGATAAAGTTTTAAACATTGAAAAAGTTTCAGAAAAAGGCAAACAAATATATCACATTAAAAGCCTCAAAAGAAATCTCAGAGCAAGTGTCAACATAAAAGAATCTATCGGACAAGTCTTAAAGGAGTTAATCTCCTAATTTAGTAAGTGAGTGAAACTTTTGTAAAAGCAAAAGTTCTTTCTTTGTATAAGTAGATAGATATAAGCGCATACACACACACACACACACGCGCGCGCACACACACACACACATACCTAAAATCTTTTTATAAGATGTTTTTGAAAAGAATAAACCTTGAGAAGTATATAGAAGTTGCCTAGAAAAAGATGGGATCCTTCAAAAAGCCAGAAAATATTTTTTGTATGAATCTAATCGATTAGAACATAGTGTTAATCATTTAGATTATCAATCTCTTAAGGAACATGGGCAGTTTGAATGCACTAAGATCCTATGCAACGATTATATATCACTTCTTTACTATTTTAGAACTCATAGCCGTTATTTTTAAATGAGCTAATTGATTGGTCTAATCGATTAACAACTATCATTTTGGCTTTATTGCAATTTCCTCTTTTCTCGTTTCATTTCATCCAGAAAATGATTTGTGTATTGACACACACACGCACTCTCTCTCTCTCTCTCTCTCTCTCTCTCTCTCTCTCTTTAAGTTTTCATTTTTACTTTCTCTCAATAGTTATTACTGCCAAATGCTTCTGTGAGGAAAGATCTTTTGTGACTGAGGTGTTCTTGTAATTTTGGATCGGTAGCATTGTATAAGTTCTCCAAGAATGTTATTTATGCATCTCGGATAAACAAAATCCATTTAGGGATAAAAATATATGGTTAGAAACTAAACCCATTAAAAGCTTTTGTTGGAGATTGTGTGATCAATTCCTATATTTATATAGGTCGATGATCGTTAATATTGATAAACTTCCCTTAGGATCTTAGTAAGCCTTGTTTGAAAGTTGAAGATTATCAATATTTATGAACTTACCGTTGGTTCAGGGTTAGCTTGCTTAAAATTACAGGTTAGAAGATGAACATGTTAAATTCTCAAGAGGTTATTAGTTATCCTATTAAACCAAATTGAGCTCAGTTAATTTTATGGAACTTGGAGACTAAACGCTACAAGGACCTCTTTGTGGAGAGAATACCAATCGCTTTAATCTATATTTGGAAAGGAAGCTTGGCCACTTCAGTCTCAACAATTTCAATGGAGAAGACGCAAACGATCATATCTCCCGTCTTTTAATATTTTGGTTGTAGGACAACCACCGTTTCCTTGTATAAGGGGGGTCGTGAGCTTTACCTACGAAAAGCTCTCAAGTATATAATGGAAACTCTCAATATCAAATATTGGGGAGAAAAGTAGGTTGATTTTATTATGACTAAACATCTATAACTCTCAGTGTACTTCTTCTTCCCTTAAACTCTTTAAATTCTGCATTTTATTTCAATATTTATTTTCCGCTACTTAGATCTAGAAAAATGTTTTCAAACTATGTTTTTAATCTCAAAAAGTTTTTAAAACCATGTTTTTCCAACCACACAATTCACCCTCTCTAGTGTGTGAAGTCTCAAGTCCAACATGTGTAGGTATGACAAAGACCCAGAAAAACACCATTTTGGAAGTGGCAGCTGGAAAGCTAAGCCAAGTTCACAAGTGGGTAATGGTGGAAATTTGGGAAGATGAAATTCCAAATCAAACTCATAGCTATATTTTACGTAAAAAGGAAAATTAAGTTTTGGAATATTTTTAGTAATTTTTTGTTTAAAGAAAAATCCGCCTGATAAATAATGTGACTAAGTCGACAAGGATAATACACAACAAAGCATTTAATGCTCAATAACAACATCATTATGAAATGTTGTCCACCACTCATCGAACTCTTTAGTACAAAAGAAATAAGCTTCAAATTTGAAAGTGATTAGATTAATGACTTTTTGGGAATGAAAGTCTAAACACCCTTTATAGTCTCTCTCTCTATCAGCATGGTATTATCCAAGCATGTTTCACCTTCATTGGTAAAAAGTGATCTTGGTAAAAACTGGCTAAAACCAAATTGTCTAGCCACAACATTTGGATGGTAACTAACAAGCCTCATGCTAGCTTTCCCCATCGAAATTTTAGTCGATAGGATAATAGGTTTAAGGAAAGCTTGAGATAACGTGAAATTATATCGTTTATTCAACTCGACTCGCATGAATTATGTTACCGTTTTTATTTATTTATGTCATATTATGCTGGTATTTCTATTGTATTTCAGGTATTTTCATCCACTAAGCTTCCATGATAAAAGATAAGACTCTGGCAAAGAAACACCAAAGAACAGAAAAGAAAAGAAAAAGTTGAAGTTGGAAGGTTATGGCCCCTGCCACATCTTCTGTGGCCATCGCCACACACCCCCAAAGTGTGGCCCTCGCCACATGACCCATGTCCCCCGCCATGAAAATAAAAGAGGGTGTGGTCCTCACCACACTTTTCCACTGCCATGTTATTTTTTTGTTTTGTCGTGTGGTACTCTCCATGTAACAAAGCCAACCCAGTCCCCTGATATTTCTCCCACTTACAGAGTCTTTCAGATACTTGGACCATGAAGTCCCGAGTCCTGATTTTTCGGATGTATGTTAAAAGCATGTGACATGAAGGTTATAAAAAGAAATCAGTTTCACAATAAAAAGGGGTTCCGCCATTTTTCATTCAGAGCAGATTATTATTCTTAGTTCTTAGGCAGAAAAGTTTACCATGTAAAAGTGGTAGTTTCTCACATCGAGTAACTACCACACCATTAGTTTTAGGTGTTGTTGTTTTTATTATTATTATTTCAATTATGTACCAGTTTCTTCAAGCGTGTCGGCATAGTTTCAATTGGTTTCAAGTTATTGTATGCAAAGATTATTTCAGCAGTAATTCCAGGTTCATTTATTTCTGCTTTTACAAGTTTCTTTTTTATCGCATTTCTCATTTCTATTATTTTATTTGTTTAATTTAATTTCCATGTCGTTCTTAATTGTGATCTTTATGTTTAGTTTGTTTACGCTTAATTCCATGTTTAGCTAATTTGTTTTGAGTCCGGTATGTGAGGACCGTTGTTTCCGACGGGACTCAATAATGATGTTGGCTTAATTATTTGTTTCAAAAATCCATTTTCTATTTTTTAGTTTTTATATTTAATTTAATTAGCTTTGTCGCGAAATTGAGAGATTACTTAACACGATTTTTCCACGAGAGTGGGAAATTAACTAAAGTTCGAGCCGACACTACGATATCGTGGGGGTCGAACCGGATAGTAGAAACTACGCATTAATCCTAAACACATCGAGAGCGCTTTAGGATTAATTAGAACTTGTTCAGTTTTTAAAATGCGTTCCTCAATTAGAATGGGAGAGCGAGAGAAAAATCACATGGTCAAGGAACGTGACTTTATTCAAAACCACGAGAGTGTGAGATATTGTCTTTAAAATGATATTTTCTACTAAACACTTTTCTAACGTCAGTGTAATCCAACAAGTTACAAAGTCCCCGAGATACGTGGAATCCACAATCTGGCCTCTCTTTTATTATATATTTGTTTAATATTATCTTAGTCTTTATTTTAGTCTTAGTTTCCCCTTAATCAATCATTCATTAGCCTTAGATTTACAAAGTGACAATAGATTACAATAGGTTTACATTGGTCTCTGTGGGTTCGAAAAACTTTTATATTACTTCGATATTTTTGTGCGCTTGTGGATGCATCAAGTTTTTAACGACGTTGCTGGGGTACAACAGTCAATATTGTTATTTCCCTTATTGCACCGTATAGACTAAGGCACTCTAAACTTAATTACTATGTATCACCCAAATTTTTTCTACAACTTTCATTCTCACTATTTCGAGGAATCACAAGAATCCCATAAATCCGACCTCAAAATACTGATGGAGGATTTCAATGCATCACTAACTCATTCTTACCCAAATTACCTCTACTACTAATCCTAACATTTTTAGGAACCACAAGAATCCTATAAATATTATCTCGAAACATTAATAAAGGATTATAATACAATGCTAATTTAACCTCAACCAAATTTCTTCTACAACCACCACGCCCAATATTTTGAGGAGTCACAAGAATCCTGAAATTCCACTCTCGATACATTAATGGAGGATCTCACTACAACACTAACTCGCTCTAGGATAGAAACCATGATGATAGGGCACTTTGTGGAGACACAAAATGTTATGCAAACACACTTTTAGGAACCGCAGGAATCCCATAATTTAAATCTCGAAACATCAATGGAGGATTTCGATGCGATGCTAACTCACTCTAGGCGAGAATCTATGATAGAGCATTTTGTAGAGACACAAACTATCCAAAATGAAAATTTAAGAAAACAAATTCTCCACAATAATGAAACCCTTAGGAAGCTGTACAATATGGTTGAGTCCCTCGCGACTCACAACATGGCATTGGAGACTCAAATCTCCCTGCTTGCACAAAATCTTCTAGGGCCATTCCATGAGGAGAATGTGGATGTTGTAACAACCAATAGTGAAAAACAAATCTAAAATCCTAAAGAGAGTGATAATGAGGTTGAAGAAACTAATAATGAGGTTGAGAATATTTCTGATGAGAAAAGAGTAGAGATTGAGAAAAATACACCGACACCATCCAAAAGGGAGGTTGTCGAGGAGGTAGAGAAGGAAACACCTATTGTTGTTCCTCATCTCTATACAACACCGATTCATTTCCCGCAAAGGTTTGTGGATACTAAGGTAGACTCCAAATCCAAAAAGTATGTGGAGGTATTGGAAAATATCCACACCAATGCACCTTTGCCTGAGGTCCTGCATAAAAATAAAAAATTTGAGAACCATGAAACTAGGGAACTCAACAATTTTAAGAGGGGAATGTTAACCTTTGAGGTGGTGGATGAAATAATTAATCCCAAACTTGAAAAGATGATACTCAGGATAGATCCTGAACCACCACCACAAGTTCAAAAGAATGAACCACCCCACAGAAGAAAGAAAAGAAAATGTGAGGGATATGTGAGATGGCTTGATAAGTGGTCATGGAAACCAAAGACGGTTAAAAATTCGATCGAGGAGCCATTCTCGAGAGAATCACCATGAGTGTTGATACTCTTGAGTCGTCGAGCTACTGACGTTAGAAGAAGCATTACGTGGGAGGCAACCCACGAGTTTCAATTTAATGTTTTTGCTTTTGTTTGAGTTTGCAGAAAATAAAGATATCGATCACTTGGCACCTATTAGTTACATGTAGGCAACTGTCGAGGTGAGAATTGATCAGTTTCTTATTCCTCTTCCCACTTTTTACTCAAACATTGAGGACAATGTTTGGTTTAAGTGTGGGGGGGGAACTTTACCGCTTTTCATTTATCGCTTCTTATTTTCATTTATTCTTTTCTAGTTTATTGCATGTTTTTTAGGATTTTATTTGTTTTCAGTATTTGGTTGATTCATTGCATGTGATGTCAAGTCTGTATGCCTGTTTTTCAGTTGTTATTGAATTTCCCTGAAATTTTAAAAAATTTAAACCTCCCAACAAAAATTTCCTTTTATAATGCATGGCATACACTCTAAAAGTATATAGGTTGTCACACTTTAGGTTGCGTTAGAGAGACTTGGGAAAGTCTTCATAACATTGATACCATTGTGACACCCCAAACCCCCTCATTATGTGATAATCAACTTAGATACCGATTATGTCGAGACCTTAGGTTCAAGTTTTCAAAGTAGCTTTTTAGTAGTGTATATTAGCAGTCAGCGCTATCTTAAGCATAAACTACGTAGGGAATCAATGAATATAAGTGAACGATCTCAAAAATTCTAAAAAGTTATTTGCCATAATAAATTTAAAACAGGGAATGCACCTATTAACTTAGGTGACCCACACCCGATCACTTAATCCAACGGTTGTGTAACCTACAAAAATATAATAAATCAACCTGTCGTTAGTTGTTTCAGAGATGTATGGTGCTTGTGATATGGTGGGAGAACTGACTTGAGGTTTTGCATTTGTGTTCGCACTTGTTCGGTTTAGCAAGAGTCGCCACCGACTTTTTATTTTATCCTAAAGGAAAGGTTAAAAAGCACAGGAAAAACCCTTGAGATGTTTTTGTGGGTTCGGGGGGTAGATTATGAAAAGGGAAGGTGCTAGCACCCTTTTCATCCATGGTTATCCATGGGCTCTTAGTTACTTGTTTTAGATCACTTGCCTTTGCTTTTCAATTGTTTGAAATGGTGCTTTGTGTGTGGTTTTGAAAATGTTTTGAAAAAGATGCCTTGTCTAGGCAACCAATGTAACAATTCTTTACTCGAATGTTTTACAAAGGTGTTTGTCTTTTTGAAAAGATATTTCAATGTTTTTTGAAAGTTGTTTTGGAAGTTGTGTTTGTGAAGTGTGTTTTGAAAGTAGGCAAGTGTGTTTTGCAAGTTTGATCAAGTAACTAAGAGTTATCTACCCTAAATTTCTCAAAGATCTTTCTCATGTTTTAACCCTTTTAATAGTGTTGTTTCACCATTGTATTTGGTGAACAACCTTGTGTTAGGATGTTAACGAGACGGGCGCGGGTCATCATTTAGACTATGAATGCAATAGTGCCAAGTGTCTTTGGCAATTTTTCTTTAAGGGACTTGATCATTTTTTAGGCAACTTGAGAATGCATCATCGAGGGACTATGATCATTTGATTTGTTTTTGTTTTGCCAAAGAATTCAACATGCAAACATGGCCCATTTTTTAAGGCAACAAGCGGGATTACCCTAGGGGTGCAAGTGTGCTTGGTGTTGTCCATTTTCATGCATTTTTGTCTTTGTATTAGTCAAGCTATTTATTATTTGATTTGCATACAAACCCTAGGTCTATCATGGCATAATTTGAAAGCTTTTAAATGCGGAAATTTAAAGTCCTAAATTATTACAACATAATTATGGGGATGGGGGTACAAATGTTTGAATGGGGGGATATTTAGCAAGAAATTAAATCTAAAACTATTACATCCATGTTGAATATACAAATATCAAATTGTACAATATTAAGATAAATACCATAAATATGCAAAATGTATTATGCACAAAAAGGATTTTTTATGTATGAGAAAGTATTTTTCAATGTGAAATATAAACAAAAATAAAAAGGTCAATTTTTTAATATTTTTATGGTTTAGGGAAAAACCCTAGTTTTCTAAATAAATAATATTTATTTATTAATTATATACAATATTTGTTAATTATATACAAAAAATTAAAAAAAAAGGAAGTATATTGTAAAAGAAAAGTATTTTTTAGTGTCATATATTAATAAAAATAAAAATGTATTATTTTTATATTTTTATCCTACATATTCTAATAAATATGCAAGTATTTATATTATATATATTTTAATATACTAAATATATATACCAAAATAAGATATTAATTATTTACAAAAATGTATATTTTTAGAAAATGTTTTCAAAATGTAAACAAAAAATAATAACTAAAAAATATATTTTTGTATTATTTTTTAATGTTTTAAATAAAAAGTATTATATTTATTTATATACATATGCTAAATAAAAACCAAATAAATGCCAAATAAATGCAAAAATGTGAGAAAAAATATTTGTAGTGTTTTTTCATGTTTGAATAAAAATATAGAATCAGAAACAAAAAGAAAAATGCAAAAATGATCAAAATATCACACAATGGGCCAGGGGGTGTAAATGGAAAAAGAGGGTGCAAGCAGCAAGAACAACTCAGGCCCAGCCTAAGTCCACCTTCTTCAACCTCCAGAAATGTTTGAACAACCAAAACGCGCGTTTTTCATACTTCCTTCAAACTCCTGATTCTTTGACTTTTAACAAAAACTCATAACACAAACAATGTAGAGCATCAAGAGACGAATTCATACATATAAAAAACTTGACCTAACTCTAAGAAACAAGGGAGAATTTCTTCATCCCCAATTTCTGACCTAATTTTTCTTTAATGTTCATGGCCAAAATTCTTACAGCATACTCAATATAAATGAAAAGTGAATATATGGATGGCTTCAGGGCTATGAGGAGAACATGTTTCATTCACAAACCTAAGCCTAACTCTTCCTATATTGAGAGATAGAAGTTCATGTTTTTACCTGTTTCATCTTGAGTCGTGTACAACAATGGAGGTATCTTCAATGGAGTTTGAGCTTTGGTACAGCTTGCCTGAAGTCCAAGGATGCTTCTCCTGTGCTTGGTTTGCTCTGAAACTGCCTGTATCGTGCTATGGAAGTCCACCTGCACAGCTTGAAATCAAAAATGGCAAATGATGTTAAGGATGTTATAGCTTGAGTTCAATGCTTAGGATAGCTTCAGTGGATGATATGGAACATGTTTGAACTCTTTTTAGCCAAAATGCACGAGTGGAAATGTTTGTGGAAGTCAAGTTGCAGAACTTGCTCTGTTTCTGAAGCAAGAGGGTGTTTTTGTGAATGAGGAAGTTTGGGATGTGGTTCAGTCGTGCTTTAGGTCAGTTAGGGTGTGTGAAATATGTTTGCAAAGTTTGCTTTGACTGGTTGTTACAGGAATCAGAGATTGGAGTTGTTTTGCAATCTTGCTTGTTTTTGAAGTAAGTAAACTCAAGTCCTTATGCAGGCATGTATGTCCTCTCTATCTATGCTGCATCTCTTGTTCTTGATCAGAGTGATTTGTGTGCAAATGCTAGCCTCAAAGATCTGGCCCATGCCTCTTGGATTTGTTATTTGACATAAAGCATTACTTTATCAAAACGGCAAATATGCTTTTTCCAATTAAGGGTTAATCTTGCATGTAAAGACCAAATGAACAAAATAACACCTTAGCGCAATGGTTAGGCATTTAATTATGGTGTGTGAGACTGGTTTTGATGCCTGCAAGCTAGCTTGTACAAACTGATTTGAAAAATGCCAATGTATGAACATGTATTTGGTTATGAACAAAAATGGATTTTGCCCAACTTTGCAAATTCGATTCTCCCTAACCACAAGGGTTTTTGAGAAGTTCTTGGAAAATTTGGAAAGCTTGGAATGTGTACTACAATCCATCTTTGTAATGCAAATTGAAACTCCAAGTGGAAGCATGTGAAAAATGGCCATGAAGTTGGACAAAAATCCTGCCTAGAATAGGTCAAAATTTCTCTAAGTTAAAAATGTTTTGCACCCTTGTTCCAAAAATCATAACTTGAGCTACAATCTTCCTTTGAGAAAACTTTATGAATAAAAGTTGTAGATTTTGCAATGGACTATAACTTTCACGTTTTGAGTTTTGTTTGAATCCATTTTCATCTTGGTGAAAAAATGGGGCAAAGTTAGGAAAAAATAAGGAAGTTTCATAACTTAGAAAAATTCTAAGTTATGAAATTTTCTCATCTTAAACCCTAATTAGCAAATTTGGATTTCTTGATGAACAAGTTTCATAATTTGACATGTCTTGATGAAAAATGAATCTTGGCACTTGATTTTGACCAAAAAGTCAAAGTTTGACTTTTCAGTATACAGTCAAATTTTGATCAGTTGACTGGAAAATTCATCTGTCAATCCTATGCATTTGGGATCTTTTGAACTTGTTGAATGAATCAAGACAATTCCATTGAGTTCTTGAGTCCATATGTGAGCTTGGTTTGCCATTGGTTAGGTCAAACAGTCAAAAATTGCCTTTGTGCAGTCAAAACCCTAAAATTGACCATTTTGCCCTTTTGGTGATCTGATCAAATTTCTTGTGGAATGGTGATCCAAACTTGACCAAATGGTTCATATGAGTTCATAATATTGATGTGGATCAAAAATCATGAGGTTTGACTGTCAATTGGCCACAGTTGACTTTTTCCCCAATACAGCTGATTTCTAGGTCAACTGTCCAATTGATTGGGCAAAGATTGGAATCAAGGCTTGAAACTTGATATGGATAAACTTGTGAGTCCAACATGAAGCATGAAAGTCATTTTTGGAATTTTAGGTCAAAACATCTTTGTGCAAACTCAAACCCTAATTTGGGTCCACAGTGCAAGGAGGAGTCTTGAGCAGAGCAAACCCTAACTTGATCTTGAGCTCCAAGGGTCTTGTGGTGAGAAAATATTGATGAAATAAGAGGGCAAATTTTGGGGTACAACAGTGCTGAACTTGGTAGGGTAGACTACAGTCTGATCCCCTGCAACTGTGATTGGTTAAATAAAAGGGGTTACCAAACTTATGTACCAAAACCCTGAGAAAAGGATCATAGTCGCTAACTAATTTCCCTACTATGTGCGTGTACGGGTAACATGCTTAATGTGATTGTGCTTGAATGAATAAAGTGAAATAAAAATGAGATATATAGGTTGAGTTATAATGGTGTGATTCAAATTGGTTTGCATAAAGAGGGAGTCTTTGAACATTGTGTCGTTACGGTGTCTTTGGTATTGAATATTTAGTACCTATCAATCTAACATTAGCCTAGCAGCCACGTATGATTAGCAGTCGTGTCATGCCCATGTTTCAAACGGCATTTAATCATTTCTTTTACCATGTTGGTTGATTTCTTGAGGACAAGCAATGGTTTAAGTGTGGGGGAATTTGATAACGCAAAATTATATCGTTTATTCGACTCGACTCGCATGAATTATGTTATCGTTTTATTTATTTATGTCATATTATGCTGGTATTTCTATTATATTTCAGGTATTTTCATCCACTAAGCTTCCATTAGAAAAGATAAAACTCTGGCAAAGAAACAGCAAAGAACAGAAAAGAAAAGAAAAAGTAGAAGTTGGAAGGTTGTGGCCCCCGCCACACCTTTTGTGGCCATCGCCACACACCCCTAAAGTACGGCCCTCGCCACATGACCCATGGCCCTTGCCATGAAAATTAAAGAGGGTGTGGCCCTTGCCACACTTTGCCACTGCCACATTATTTTTTTGTTTTGTTGTGTGGTACTCTCCATGTAACAAAGCCAACAGAGTCCTCTGATATTTCTCCCACTTATAGAGTCTTTTAGATACTTAGGCCATGAAGTCAAGAGTCCTGATTTTTTGGATGTACGTTACAAGCATGTGACATGAAGGTTATAAAAAGGAAGCAGTTGCACAACAGAAAAGGGTTCCACCATTTTCATTCAGAGCAGATTATTATTCTTAGTTCTTAGGCAGAAAAGTTTACCATGTAAAAGTGGTAGTTTCTCACATCGAGGAACTACCACACCATTAGTTTTAGGTGATGTTGTTTTATTATTATTATTTCAATTCTCTACCGGATTCTTCAAGTGTGCCGACATATTTTCAATTGGTTTCAAGTTATTGTACGCAAAGATAATTTCAGCAGTAATTCCAGTTTTGTTTATTTCTACTTTTACAGGTTTCTTTTTTGTCGCATTTCTCATTTCTATTGTTTCGTCTGTTTAGTTTAATTTCCATGTTGTTATTAATTGTGATATTTATGTTTAGTTTTTTTACGTTTAATTCCATGTTTAGCTAATTTGTTTTAAGTTCAGTATGTGAGGATCTTCGTTTCCGACGGAACTCGGTAACGAAGTTGGCTTAATTATTTATTTCAAAAATATAATTTCGGTTTTTAGTTTTTATATTTAACTTAATTAGCTTTGTCTTGAGAGTGAGGGCTTACTTAACACGATTTTGCCACGAGAGTGGGAAATTAAATAAGGTTCGAGCCGGAACTGCGAGAGCGTGGGGGTTGAACCAGATAGTAGAAACTAGGCATTAATCCTAAACACAACGAGAGCACTTTAGGATTAATTAGAACTTGTTCAGTTTTCAAAATGCGTTCCTCAATTAGAATGGGAGAGCGAGAGAAAAATCTCATGGTCAAGGAACGTGACTTTATTCAAAACCACAAGATTGTGAGATATTGTCTTTAAATTGATATTTTCTACTAAACATTTTTCTAACATCAGTGTAAGCCAACAAGTCACAAAGTCCCCGAGATACACGGAATGCATATTCCAGTCTCTCTTTTATTATATATTTGTTTAATATCATCTTAGTCTTTCTTTAGTCTTAGTTTCCCCTTAATCAATCATTCATTAGCCTTAGCTTTATAAAGCAACAATAGATTAGAATAGGTTGACATTGGTCTCAGTGGGTTCGATAATATTTTATATTACTTCGATATTTCTGTGCACTTGCGGACACATCAGATACCCAAATATTGAGAGATTTAGATTGGATTTCAAATGAAGAAGTTAGAAACTCTCTTCTGGACTAATTTGGTCCACGACTTTGATCAACAAATGGTGCCATAAAACAAATGAATATGGCACAATACAGATACATAAAGAAATATTTTTTGAATGCTTATTCAGTCAATAAGACAACATCTTCTAGAGTTAAAAAAGCGAGTCTAAGTAATTTGACTTGTCTTGCTAAGTCATATGGGACAACAACATTTAGAGAAGATTCAAAAGTGACATTAAGCAAAAGTAGCAAATCCATATAGGTCAGAAATCAGGATGTTGTCATCATAAATAGTTCAATTTTTTATTTCAAGGGAGGTAAGCCCTAAGGATTCATAAAGACAACCCATGATCAACCTATTAAGACGAACATTTCCCTCATTATGGATCGGGGTTGCTAAAGGTATGCACTTTTTATCTATTTGAAGAGAACTAGAACAAAAGAAGAAGTGAGATAACCAGAGGGTGGGGAAAGCAATATGCTCATAGCCAAAAGCTTCCTCAGTTTGATCGTGGTGGTATTTTATATAGGCGTTCAAGCTAGGATGGTTTAAGGAGAAACAAGGTTTGATTTTGTTCTTGAAAGTGGGGTCAAAAGTTTCTCATATTGCTAAAAGACCAATAATAGTAGCAACATCAAAAAGTGTGGGGATTATCATGCCACTATAAAGTTGGAATGCATTAGTAGAACCTTTCCGAAAATAAAGTTCATATATGAGCATGTAGGAATTGCACCTTGGCTCAGTTCTTAAAAGCTAAATTAGGTCAAAAATGCCTTGATCTTGCTAGATTTATCCTTTCTTCTTTTCCATTATAATTAACCAAATGATATAGGCTTCACTATTGGTAAAAGCAGAAGAACGAAATACGTGATGGGGTTGCTCCATGAACCCTAATTCAAAGATTTTATCCTAAAATTCCCAAGGTTTACAATAGGTTAAAAAAGGAAATAAATTGTTCAATTTAGCAGGTTTTATAGACGATCTGTCTAAAATATCCAAGAATGCATGTGTAGCGGTAAAATCAATGAAGTCGCCACCGAGTATTTATTTGTCCCATATAAAAGGGAAAGGAAAATCATCAAAGAAAAACCTAAAGGGGGAAATCAAGGTCTTGCGACCGAGAGATTGGGTAAGGGAGTCGATTATGCAAGGGGAATGTATTAGTACCCCACACGTCCATAGTACTCTACGGGATCCACTCTCGTTATTCTAATCAAAGGGTGTGTTCAATCTAATGCTTAAACGTTGTAAACTAAAAGGGAATGCATGCAAAGAAAACACGGGGAAAAAAGGAAGTATTTACAATCTTGGCTCGGCTGAGCCCCGTGACCAGATGCCTACATATCCCTTTTAAGGGATCAGAGCACCGTAGTGCGGCTCGTATATTTTGTTTGTTTGTATTTTTTTAAATGAACAATGTTGCATTCGATCATTCCACTGCTGCTCGACCTTTTGAGACTTATGACATGTAGTGGAAAGGAGCTAACATGCTCTTAGAAGAGAAAAGCCGAATGGCGAAAAGAAATAGATTGGTTGGTATTTTTTTATCATGAAAATAATTTTCGTATGCTTAGCATTTTTTATACATTTGCCAAGAAAGAAAGAAATTTTAGTTTTAAATGCAATTATGCAAAATGGGAAGAAAACATCTAAGGGAGACTAATATATATCTAATCTAATGTTATCATACAATGGGAGATCCTATCTAAATTAGCATGCCAAAGAAAGTCTAACAAACTATCATATAGGGAAATATAATGAGAGCGAAGTCGTGATCTCAATTTCTAAATTGAGTGACTCATCGATCAACAAGAAATAAAGGAAAGCGATAAAGTCCTATAGGGAGCATGCACTGAGAGCGAAGTCGTGATCTCAATTTCTAAATTGAGTGACTCATCAATCAACAAGAAAGGAGACAAACACAAGCACAACACATATAAGAAATGAAGTGTGGAATGCCTGCTACAGGTCTTTAAACAGCGACTTCTAGCGCACGCTCTTTATTTCCTACTTCTCATGATATCTAGAAAGAAATAAAATGCGGAAATATAACTTGGAAGCAGAATAATACCAAATGAACGATAATGTCCACAAAAAGCGCAACCAAAGTAAAGAAACCTGAGATACTTCACGCGAGCTGGCATTAACAAACAGACAGTCAGAGATTGAATATTCGGAATAGGTGTCGAAACTTCATCGATGTGAAAATAAATCACAATCGGAATCCAAAACACATCCGCATATCAAATAATGAACCTGCATAAGACTCAGCTCAACAAGCAAAGATGAATCACAAGTTTCAAGTAAAAAAATTAGGAATTAACTTCCTAAAAAAAATAAAAAGCCTACAATTTTTTGTTGACTTTGTAGTTTATTATCATAAAAAAAATCTAAATTCCCCATATTTTTATTGTTTTTATCATATATCCTATCACCATCCTTATCATAAAAAAGGAAAACTAAATTAAAAAGATAAACTCTAAAACCTAAAATAAAGAAGAAGAAAATGGAAAGAGTAAGGAGGGTGTCGAAGTGCAACTGAGGGTTTAGTAAAGCAAACATAAATAATGCAAAGGCCCAACCATTTAAATCCAATAAACTGTTTTTGTACATTAGGCTTCGAACTCCAAAAAGACAGTGACAACATGGGCTTAATGGGGGGGTGGCATGAGCGAACAGTATCTAAGCCCAGTCCATAGCCAATTTTTGTTTCAATTTCTTTGTGCTTCACAAAAAAAATGCACTTAATGGGGGTGAAATTAGGTTTGAGGTGACGATCTAAGTCCTTTCTTCTACCTCTCTTTCACTGATCGGTGTTGCAATTCATTCTTCTCCGGCGATGTCCAACAAAAACTCCTAACACGACCTCCTCTGCTTTGTCGCTTCATTATCATCTTCTTCATGTCTTATCACTTATGGATTTACTCTTGATTCTCGGATTCCGATCCTATTACGGGCCTCACCATCTCCGATTCGATCCCCTAATTTGCTTCGCACACGACGCCATCGCTCTAATTCCGCCAACAACTCGTATTTAAAAACAATGACTACAATACTCCTAACTACAGTCCTGACAAAGCGTAGAGGAAAAAAAGGGAAAGTGTATTATCAGCCGGAATAGCTCCGATGACCTTTGGATCTTTACGGAGACGATCAGGAAACCAGAGTAGAGGCTTCATCCAGGTACGAATATCGCGAAACTCTCAATTCCAGTCTTCTCCTCTTTCCTATTGTGATTTTTCTTCTTGCGCGAATTGATTATTGAAGGAGATCGAAAAGCTTGAAAAATTCTTCAGTGCTGAATCAAATAGTAGTTATTGATGATGCAAAGTGAAAAGGAGTTGACAGTGGTTTGCTGATGCTGATGAAGCGTGAAGCAATCTGAAGATGACCAAGGTTCATAGAGGGGTATGAGATGGAGATTATGATAAATCGATAGTGAAGTTGCAAAGATTACATAGGAATTTGAAGGGAAGAAGCAATCGGTTCTTGAAGGTTGTTTGAGAAGGTTGAAGATGTTGTGTGTTGTGAAGTTATGCGCAGAGAAAAACAAAACAATGATGTTGATTGAAAATTCCAGATGAAGAAAAAGGAATGGAAAGTTGAAGATGAAGATGGATCAGAGGTAGAGGGCCTGAAGATGGAAGAGAGAGTCTAAGTTCCAGATCAGAGATTCCCGAGAGAGTTGAAAGATAAGGCCTCTCTATTCTTTTTTTGTTTTTTGTTATCAATCCCCTTTCAATTTTGTTCTCCTTTTTTCAAATTGTATTCCATTCTGTTAGAAAAATCTCCTCTTCTTTGTTTTGATTTCTGTTAGGATTTTTGTTAGAAAGTTCGTTGGGATATGTTTAGGAGAATGTACTAGGTTGTTAGAATTCTCTTATGTGGTCCTCTGGATATGTGAGAGAATTTGTTAGGAAGTTGGCCATTCTGTTAGAAATCTATTAAGTTGTTTTCCTTTCCATTCTGTTATCAATCTTCTTTCTTTAATTCTGTTTTGATTCCCCCTTTGAAGATTCTATTACAATTCTGTTACATAGGTTGAAGTGAAAAAAAACTCTTAGCCAATGGATCCTCATCGAGTTTGTTACAGATCAATGCACAAGATTCTTTGTATCAAAAGTTTGTTACACCACTTAACGGTGGAGATCCAATCCTAATATGAGAGGTAATTTTTGTTATGAGTTTGCCTCTTCTTTCTTTTTCTATTATGCTACTGGCCATTAGTTATGCACGCTGAGATTTATTTGCTGACTTGTTAGTTAGTTTGGGCTAAGATTCATGTTTTGACTTCTGTAAACAAAAGTTATACAACAACTGACCTTATTTAAGTGTCTTCTATCTGGAGATGCGAAGATTAAAATCTTCATTTCGACGCGATTGAAGATACTTAAATACAAAACAAGCCCTATTTTTTGCCCTAAGATGTCATGCGATGCTTATGATTATGGATGTAACATATAAACTTCATGCAGATAGGAAAGACACATACTGGAGAAGCATAAGTAAAATTAACAAATTAACAAAGAGAATTCAACCAGGAGAATAAATCTCTGGAGAATGACACGACACTGGGGATAGAAATTTGGATTTATTGGGGACAAATTGACTCTGTTGGGGAAAAGAAGACCCAACTTTACTGGGGTAATGTCCAGAGAAGGGACCAGATAACACCAACTCAACAAAGGGAGGATAACAATGGTTGACTGAGAACGGAGAACTACCCACTCCTAGAGAAGATAGAAAAAAGAGAGTAACATCAACACAGGGGATCGGCAACTACTAACCCAAAGGGTACGAACAGAAGCGGTGAAAATAATACCCGCTCAGAGATGACGATAAACATCAATGCCTAGATTTATTAAGTGAATTCTTGGTATCAGTGCTTACGCCTGGTAATCAAAGATTTGGCATTAGCACTCATGGCTAGAAACAACTCAACTCAATCGGAGTAAGGTCCGGCGAGGAGGAAAAGATCAATCTTACCTAAGAATGGTAATGAACCACCCACTCAAGAAGGAAGGTAAAAAAACATAAGACAATACTGACTTTTATTGAAGGTAAAGAAACAGAAGATACACTAACGTTTACTGAAGGTGGAGAAAAGAGAATGCACCAGCTTTTACTGAAGGTAATGTCTCAAAGAGCAATAACGAACTTCCCAAAATCCTGGCGTTCTACCTAGAACGAGTAAAAATACAAGCTATCTCAAATAAAGAGACTACCACTTGTAAAGATTTCACAACAAACTTCTCTTACGAAACTCCCTCAAAGAGATACCATTTGATGGAGAATCAGATAAATTTCCCCTCGATCCTGACTATACGCCACGAACTGTTCTCAGTTTCTTCTTTAACCAAGATACTTCACCTGGAAAGGGTAAAAATACAAGCTATCTCAAATAAAGAGACTACCACTTGTAAAGATTTCACAACAAACTTCTCTTGTGAAATTTCCTTGAAGAGATACCATTTGATGGAGAATCAAATAAACTTCCCCTTGATCCTGACTATACGCCACGAACTGGTCTCAGTTTCTTCTTTAACCAAGATACTTCACATGGAAAGGGTAAAAATACAAGCTATCTCAAATAAAGAGACTACCACTTGTAAAGATTTCACAACAAACTTCTCTTGCAAAATTTCCTCGAAGAGACACCATTTGATGGAGAATCAGATAAACTTCCCCTCGATCCTGACTATACGCCACGAACTGGTCTCAGTTTCTTCTTTAACCAAGATGTTTCACCTGGAAATGGTAAAAACACAAGCTATCTCAAATAAAGAGACTACCACTTGTAAAGATTTCACAACAAACTTCTCTTGCGAAACTTCCTCAAAGAGACACCATTTGATGGAGAATCTGATAAACTTCCCCTCGATCCTGACTATAAGCCACGAACTGGTCTCAGTTTCTTCTTTAACCAAGATACTTCTCCTGGAAAGGGTAAAAATACAAGATATCTCAAATAAAGAGACTACCACTTGTAAAGATTTCAAAACAAACTTCTCTTGCGAAACTTCCTCGAAGAGATACCATTTGATGGAAAATCAGATAAAATTCCCCTCAATCCTGACTATAAGCCACGAACTGGTCTGATTTTCTTCTTTAACCAAGATATTTCACCTGGAAAGCGTAACAACACAAGCTATCTCAAATAAAGAGACTACCACTTGTAAATATTTCACAACAAACTTCTCTTACGAAACTTCCTCGAAGAGACACCATTTGATGGAGAATCTTATAAACTTCCCCTCGATCCTGACTATAAGCCAAGAACTGGTCTCAGTTTCTTCTTTAACCAAGATGTTTCACCTGGAAAGGGTAAAAACACAAGTTATCTCAAATAAAGAGACTACCACTTGTAAAGATTTCACAACAAACTTCTCTTGTGAAACTTCCTCGAAGAGACACCATTTGATGGAGAATCTGATAAACTTCCCCTCGATCCTAACTATAAGCCATGAACTGGTCTCAGTTTCTTCTTTAACCAAGATACTTCTCCTGGAAAGGGTAAAAATACAAGCTATCTCAAATAAAGAGACTACCACTTATAAATATTTCACAATAAACTTCTTTTGTGAAACTTCCTCGAAGAGATACCATTTGATGGAAAATCAGATAAACTTCCCCTCGATCCTGACTATAAGCCACAAACTGGTCTCAATTTCTTCTTTAACCAAGATATTTCACTTGGAAAGGGTAAAAATACTGCTGTAGGAATCTTTTAACGAACTGTCTTTATCATTGAAGTACAACCAAACTCAACAACGAACTATCTCCCATAATGACAAGACTACCATTCATTGGAGTAAAAAATTTTAACGACGAACTATCTCCCATAGTAATGAGATTACCATTCCTTGGAAAAAACATCTTCTCTAGCATTAACAGACTTACTGGGAAAGAACAGGTTGCTCAAATAAAGAGATATGTCACCTGCTATTTAAGAAGGAATTGTAACAAGACTAGCGGGAAATGAAGCTTGATTTCCTGGGGGAAATACTAATATATTCCTGTTGAGGAGAAAAAAGTCTTTGCGTGCAAAATAAATGCACATTCTCAAATCAAGGCTCGAAGCCTGCAGAAATCAGAATAATAATGTTGTCGGGAACTACAGATTTAAACCAGAAATAAACTGGAATGAAATAATCAACCAAGTCAGCACCCGATGAGAAATAAACTCAAAAGGGGATCACACTCCATCCAGATAATGAACTGAATGGGAAGGTTGAAGCAAAATTCTTCCACGAGGGATAACACGGTAGGGAAATTGAAAGGATATACACTTTCTGTTTAACGTTGACAACTCTATTGGAGAGAGAGTAACATAACTTTGCAAAGAGGATAATATGCTGACAAAACATCAATGAATGCAAATGAGTGATGAATTTTAAATTCATCTATGCATGATGTGTATGAATGTATGGATGTTATCGTGTGCATGCTGACAAAACAACCATAATGCACTGGGGATAACCAGACAAATCTAACTTGGGTGAAGACAACACTCGGCCAAGTCACATGCAGGATGAAGATTAGATTCCACGAGAGGGTAAGCATCAACAGAGGAAACAAAGTCATATTTCGAGGCTTAACTTCGCTGGGGAGAACATGGCTTGAAAACAATCAAAGCACCACCTGACAAGCAATAAATAAAGTTACGGGGATACAATAAACTCCTCTAGGTTTCACCCAGGAATGTCGTACATACTTTGACAGGGGAAGACAAAGCTTCATTGTTTAGACTTCACTGGGGATTCCAATACTAACTTCACTATAGAAGATGAGAACCACATCATCGAGACTTCAACTGGGGATGTCAATGAAAACCTCATCGGGCAAGATGAAAAACTATGTCGTTGATGTTTCAACTAGAGATTGTCATGCTAACTTCACTAGGAAAAAAGAAACCGCACACATCGAAGAGAGTCCAAATACATTCTTCAATATCAAGCATAATACTTGTGCAAAATTCTCTAGAGAGAAATCATGAAATTTTATGGGATAACAACTTTAGAGGGAAGCATCATCCTCGACTCATCCGGAGAAATAATAAATTATCATCACAGTAATAGGTCAGCTTATGGGGATTTTAAACCAAACTCAGCGCATAGCGAGAGAAAACCCAAGGAGTAGACGCTTATCTCAAAACTTATTAGAAGGCATATTGCCCTTGTCTGGTTGCTTAGAGGCACACTACAATAACAATATCATAACCGGAGGGCATAATACCTCTCAGTCGAAGAAATCTGAATCAGGACCTGACTGGGGAGGATGGGATTACGAACCCAACATCAAATATAAACTCGAAGAAAGTCGAAACCAAGACTTAACTGGGGAATAAAATGGGATTGCAAACCCAATACCACACCACATTCTGGAGGAATTCCACTAATTAGTCAGCTACTGTAGAGGGAATCATGCACACCTCTACAAGGAAGATCGTGAGAAACAGTCATGCCTGAGGAAGATCTTCGGCTTGGGGAAGAACATAGTAACTGTCTTAACAAAAATTTGGAAATTCCCTTGGAAGCAAATTTGGTGTCACAAGTTTACCGTGCTGGTTGAGATATTTTGCACAACTTTCCCTTGGTTGTATGCTTTTAATATAATATTCCTGACCAAAATGTTCCTTGAGATTTGTCGAATCTCGACGTAACTGCCCTAGATTAGTTGAATGTTGCATCTTCTTTACTCGACAACTTCTTCTTAGCTACATGCCCTTTGTTGATACTCAAATGTAAGCTTCTTTGATATCATGCAATGGTTTTACAAGCAGAACAATATTTATTCTAAGAATGATGATTCTAATGCAACAGTTATGTAAGTCTTGAAGATTTTATTGAAGATATTTCGCAAAACCTTATGAATGAATTACTAGCCAGGACGCAAAATTGATTTTTTATTTATTTTTATTAAATATAACAAAAGCATATGATGCCAACACAAAAATTTTAGCAAAATTCATGAGAGTCAGAAAACGCTATCTCGTTGAAGTACGCTTTCGAAACAAACCTTGTTCCAATTAGGAATTTTTAGGGTTGTGACGTATCATGGTTCACGCTTTTAGAAAAAACATATTTTAAGGCTCAAAGTTATTTTGTGCCCACCCCCTTCATGATGTTCTCCAGCCCTAAGTTCAGTTAACTCGACTTAAACATTCATCTCTCAAAAGAAATTTCGAGACAGTTGAGGAAACAACGAAGGTTTTCTTTGGATACGGCAATCACTTATTTTTACTTTTATTGTCTAATCACGCAACGTATTTATTTGTTAAGGATATCCATTTTGTAATCCTTTTTCGCCTTTCAGGCTTTCCATCATTTTCCCTAACTTTTGCCTGGACACGTTCTTTTTGAATTTGACTATGAAGCCCAGCGGGATGCCCTTGCCTAAGCGATCTTTTTCAAGTTTCGACTTAGCAGGGATTTTTGTATCTTTCTTTAATCACTTCTTATTCATTTCGTTTTTTCATTCATTTTTATATTACCCTTTCTTTCTTTCTTGAGCATGTCGCGCGATGTTGAGTCATTTTTGACTTGTTGGAAGAATTGTAACTGCCCTATTTCTTGGAAGATGAGGGATAACCATTATTGTATCGTCATCTACTGACTTCTTGACGTGGAAAAGATACCCATTGGGTTATCATCAATTGACACACACTCTTGATAAGTAAAGGTTAGCCATTGAAATTTTGAGTTTCATCAACCTTTTGAAGGATAACCATTGTTGTATCCTTAGATGCGCATTTCTGATGAGTTCCGAATGCTCGATCAAATTAACTGAACACTACCCTACCCCAGGTTTAAAATGAGGGTTTTTTCTGAATAGAAAAGAAACTCCTGCTTCAAGGCTCAAAGGGGTTAACGAGGGTTTCACTCCCTTATATCTTCGGTGTTTGGGAATTTGAAATAATGCCTGTATATCGTCAACAAAGTTTTATTCAAAAGCATACAACCAGAAATTTTGAATTTTAAATTCATCATCCCCCCTCCAATATATGCTTAGGCAAGAGAATGGATAACAAGTTGGTATCATAATGCAAAAAGAAATTTAAAATTTAAAATAAATACGAGTGAAACAAATGGATTTCTTCAAGACAAACATATTCATTGTATTAAGATAATCGTTCAAATGTAAACAGGTTCTTACATGCAAACGGTACAATGATTAACAAGAAGAATTACAAATGAGGAATCAGTAAAATTGCTAGTAAACATGAGAAAGCTAATCATCCTTTAAATCCAAGGCATTCTCCAATCACATTTATTCTTCAGCAAAGACTTGGCTTGAACCTCAAGACAAGTATCCTTAAGTGACAAGATACCACTTATGACCAATTTATGGACTTCAGCTTTCAATGGATAACATTGTGCAATACTATGCCCAGGGGCTACCTGATGAAAGACACAAGTCAAATCAGCTTTGTAGTACCAAGGTATCTTCTCAGGAATCTTCGGTGGAGGTCGGGTCTGGACCAAATTCCTCTGCATTAGGATAGGAAGCAACTCTGTATAAGTCATTGGAATTGGATCAAACTAAGCTTTCTTCTGATCAGGAACTTGTTGATTTTGTTGACAAACTGGAGCGACAAGAGGTAAATTGAACACATGGATGACAGAAGAAACATGTTGATTCTGACGATGATTGTTTCTTCCTCTAGTTCTCTTCTTGGCAAAGTTATTATCAGACCTTTTCACACCACTAGTTGTGCCACTGTCTTCAGATAAAAATTCCTTTCGGACATCCTCTTCTAGAAGCACTCCCACATTTGCTTTTTCTGGGAGCTCACTGGGTGCCTTGACTATCATTTTCCCTTGAAAGAATGATTTTAGAGTTTCTGTGAAGACTTTTTCCATCTCTTCTTCCTTCCTAGAAAGATTGACTTGGGCGGCAACCAAAGTTTTAACCAAAGCAGTTAGATATCCCATATCAGCAGCCCTCATAATCATGGCTCTCATTTCCTCTTGTTGACGAGCCATATTTTGAATGATCTCCATCAACTGGTCAACCCAAGTATCCATCTTAGTACCCATGGCCACAACATCTTCTTGAATTTGTTCCATCTGCCTCTTGGAAGTGCTTCGAGTATTATAACGATGAAAATTTGTGGTAGCAATCTTTGTAAAGAAACCCGAATCAAAGATAAGAAAACCTGTCGTGACCACCTGTCATGATATGGTATACATAGATGAATGGTTATGCATGAAGTGTTTTATCATTTCCAGGAGAATCATGTGGTTTTTCATCAAGCATCAATGAATAATAGGATAGATAACAAGATAAAACGGAACAAAGACAAAGTATCTGAGTAGAAACTACTCATATCATAGAGTCGAATAAACATCCATATGGTAGTGATTTAGTACAAATAGAGTAAATTATTAAAGATGCCCCGTCCAACAAGACTGGCGGTGACCTTGTCGATCGAAACAAGCATAAAAGGTAAGTGCAGTAAAAAAAAATTCTCCTTAAGCTCAACTATCCAGCTAATCATCTTCAGAGAAAGGGTCTCCAATCACAAATCCCCTCTTCTTCACTAGCGCCAACAAACAACGATATTTGTGTTCCCAATCCTCAGAACCTATATTTCCCACTTCGGCCTCTTCTGCTGGAACCTTGTCTTTATTTTCTACCTGGGCTTTGATTGTTGTCAACTCTTTCACAACTTGAGTCAAGCGAACATCTTTCTCTCACAACTTTTTCTTTAAAATATTAACCTCCTCGCAGTGCTTAGCTTCCAATTCCTTTTTAGCCAATTGAAGATTTTCTATCTCCTGATGACTAGCCTGTAGCTCTTCAACCTGTCGACTGGCGGTATCAGAACCCTCGACCCTAAGTCTCTTCGACCGCTCAAGCAAACCATGTTTTTCTAGCAACTTGTACTTCAGCTTAACCTCCTTCATGAGCTTCTTCTTGTCTTGCAAAGCAAACGAAATATCCACATTCATTTCTTCCTGCCTGACCTAGAGTTTGAGGTTTTTGGCTTTGACATTCTTAAAACACGTTACATGCACGAAGTCTAATCCTTCTGTGACAGGCTGCACAGGAATTGAATCAATATGGAATAAATAATTGTTCGCCTGAGCATCCATTAATGGGTCAAAATCAGGTTTAGGATATAGAAACCTCCCCTTTTTATAAGGTAACCGCGCCTCCCTCACACGATCTTGAATCCAGCTCGTATAAGTATCATAAGCTACACTTCCATTCTGGCTGAAAGAAAGTTTCCCTTTACGGCGAATATGTCCTCATTCTATCTTCATATTTTCAAGCAACATTGTATCTTCCCCTTTACCAAAATAAATGGTATCCATCACCTCCCGCTCATTGGGTCTATCTAACATCGTGAATCCTAATTGACGGTATGCCAAGATATGGTTATAATTAATGCAGCCTCTTGTCCCCATAAGCGGGACATTAGGGAATTCTCCACACCATATAATGATCTCTTTCAATCCTATCACGCTTTTCCAAACAATATCATACAAGGTAAGTCCCATGATACGCTGAGACCATAAAGACGAATCGGCAGTATGAACAAAAGGCCCTTTTGTAGGCATATGCATCATCAACCATTTATAAAGCGCGATTGTGCAACACATGACTTCCCCTTTCTTCCCGTGTCGGGAATGGATGGTGTAATAAGTGTCGGCAAGTAGAGTTGGTATCGGGTTACCATTCATGAAGACATATAATGCGGATACATGCACCAACTTCTCGGACACTGTAAAGAGGACCAAACCATAAACCATAGCTGCCAGCAGTGCATTAAATACGGTCCAATTCATATCCTTTTCAAAACCCTTGGCCTTTCATATCAAGTAATTCAGAGGGAGACTGCTCGTGCTGCTTTTGTTATTCCAGTTACTTTTAACTTCACCATGAGTCAAATAAAGACCTCTGGCGATCGCCGTATAGTCCGGAGTCTCTGGTACACGAACAAAAGGAATATCGTTGGTCACCTTGACATCTATAATGTGTGCATATTCTTCGAGAGTTGGTGCCAATTGATAGTCCCGGAACGTAAAACGGCACAACTGCGGATCGTAGAACTGAAGAAGTGTTCTCACGGCCCACTCCTCAAGATCATCGTTCACTAACGGCAATAAGTTTCCATATTGTCCTCTGAAAACTTTTTCATTTGGTCCCTTCACAAGAGCTCCCACCTCTCGCAATCGACCACCAAAGCATGGAAACTGATAAGCAGCTGTGTTTCTAAGAGGCTCTGAGCTTGTCTCCATGTTGTTATCCATCTTTGATGCTAATGACAGACCTTAGAGTAATCCTGGAAATGAAATGAAAATGCAGGTTAGGCAGTTATATATTTTTTTTGCGTTTCTTTTATAAAATAAATATGCCCTGATGTAAGTACAATAAACATAAGATCAAAGTTTCTACAATGCTGATTAACCGTTGTGCCTTTTCTGATTATGTTGGGTGTATTGGGATAAAAAATTTGGAATCGTGAACCCGAATAAACCTCTTGGTCGATGGACCAGAAACTCAGAAGTTAAACCTGAGAACCAATAGAACAACACCATCGCTTGTAGAACATAGTCACTATCTGAACATAGTCACCAACTGTACCTGTGATAATCAAGTCCCTCCCACTCACGGGTGAAAACTAGGTAATGGTAAGGTCGATGTTAACTCATAATTGAGGGTACTCCTGAAAAATTATCGCCATATCACCTACGTGAAAATGATAGCCCCTCATTTCTACCTCATATGAGCGTGGAAGACATGACGGCATCGTGAAACCTAAGTTAACCACCCATTCATGTTCCACTCTATTCCTAGTGTTCCTGTGGTTTCCACTTGGCCTGGGTATTGGGCCTCTTACCTCATAGTAACACCCACCCAACAAAGAAACAGAGAAACCAGCACAACAACAATATAACAAATAACAAAAAGATGCAATGCAAACATATGCTCAAACATATACAAGTGAACAATCCACAAAGCATAATGATAAACACCCTAAGAAAAGAAAAACAAGAGCTAGGAGTGACTCACGAGATGGACCAGCAATAGGTCGACATTATTAATCCCCAGTGAAGTCGCCATTTTTCTGTAGCAGTAAAATCAATGAAGTCGCCACCAAGTATTTATTTGTCCCATATAAAAGGGAAAGGAAAATCATCGAAGAAAAACCTAAAGGGGGGAATCAAGGTCTTGCGATCGAGAGATTGGGTAAGGGAGTCGATTATGCGAGGGGAAGGTATTAGCACCCCACATGTTCATAGTACTCTACAGGATCCACTCTCGTTATTCCAATCAAAGGGTGTGTTTAATCTAATGCTTAAACATTATAAACTAAGAGGGAATGCATGCAAAGAAAACACGGGGAAAAGAAGGAAGTATTTACAATTTTCACTCGGCTGAGCCCCATGACCAGATGCCTACGTATCCCTTTTAAGGAATCAGACCGCTGTAGTTCGGCTCATATATTTTGTTTGTTTGTATTTTTTAAATGAACAATGTTGCATTCGATCATTCCACCGCTGCTCGACATTTTGAGACTTATGACCTGTAGTGGAAAGGAGCTAACATGCTCTTAGAAGAGAAAAGTCGAATGGTGAAAAGAAATAGATTGGTTGGTATTTTTTTTATCATGAAAAGAATTTTCATATGCTTAGCATTTTTTGTACATTTGCCAAGAAAAAAAGAAATTTTAGTTTTAAATGCAATTATGTAAAATAGAAAGAAAACATCTAAGGGAGACTAATCTATCTCTAATCTAATGTTATCATACAATGGGAGATCCTATCTAAATTAGCATGCCAAAGAAAGTCTAACAAACTATCCTATAGGTAACATACAATGAGAGCGAAGTCGTGATCTCAATTTCTAAATTGAGTGACTCATCGATCAACAAGATATAAAGGAAAGCGATAAAGTCCTATAGGGAGCATGCACTGAGAGTGAAGTCGTGATCTCAATTTCTAAGTTGAGTGACTCATCGATCAACAAGAAAGGAGACAAACACAAGCACAACACATATAAGAAATGAAGTGCGGAATGCCTGCTACAGGTCTTTAAACAACGACTTCGAGCGCACGCTCTTTATTTCCTATTTCTCATGATATCTAGAAAGAAATAAAATGTGGAAATATAACTTGGAAGCAGAATAATACCAACTGAACGATAATGTCTGCAAAAAGCGCTACCAAAGTAAAGAAACCCGAGATACTTCACGCGAGCTGGCATTAACGAACAAACAGTCAGAGATCGAATATTCGGAATAGGTGTCGAAACTTCATCGATGTGAAAATAAATCACAATAGGAATCCAAAACACATCCGCATATCAAATAATGAACCTGCATAAGACTCAACTCAACAAGCAAAGATGAATAACAAGTTTCAAGTAAAAAATTAGGAATTAATTTCCGGAAAAAAATAAAAAGCCTACAATTTTTTGTTGACTTTGTAGTTTATTATCATAAAAAAAATCTAAATTTCCCATATTTTTATTGTCTTTATCATATATCCTATCACCATCCTTATCATAAAAAAGAAAAACTAAATTAAAAAGATAAACTCTAAAACCTAAAAGAAAGAAAAAAATGGAAAGAGTAAGGAGGGTGCCGAAGTGCAGCTGAGGGTTTAGTAAAGCAAACATAAATTGACGCAAAGTCCCAACCATTAAAATCCAATAAACTGTTTTTGTACATTAGGCTTCAAACTCCAAAAAGACAGTGACATCATGGGCTTAATGGGGGGTGGCATGAGCGAAAAGTTTCTAAGCCTAGTCCATAGCCAATTTTCATTTCAATTTCTTTGTGCTTCACAAAAAAATCACTTAATGGGGGTGAAATTAGGTTTGGGGTGACGATCTAAGTCCTTTCTTCTTCCTCTCTTTCATTGATCGGTGCTGCAATTCATTCTTCTCCGGCAATGTCCAATAAAAATGCCTAACACGACCTCCTCTGCTTTGTCGCTTCATCATCATCTTCTCCGCGTCTTATCACTCATGGATTTAGTCTTGATTCTCGGATTCCGATCCAATTATGGTCCTCACCATCTCCGATCCGATCCCCTAATTTGCTTCGCACACGATGCCATCACTCTAATTACGCCAACAACTCGTATTTAAAAACAATGACTACAATACTCCTAACTAGATTCCTGACAAAGCGTAGAGGAAAAAGGGAAAGTGTATTACCGGCCGGAATAGCTCCGATGAGCTTTGAATCTTTACAACAATGATCAGGAAACCAGAGTAGAGGCTTTAGCCAAGTATGAATATCGCGAAACGCTCAATTCCAGTCTTCTCCTCCTTCCTGTTGTGATTTTTCTTCTTGCGCGAATTGATAATTGAAGGAGATCGAAAAGATTGAAGAATTCTTTGGTGTTGAATCAAATAGTAGTTGTTGTTGATGCAAAGTGAAAAGGAGTTGACGGTGGTTTGCTGATGCTGATGAAGCGTGAAGCAATCTGAAGATGACCAAGGTTCATAGAGAGGTATGAGATGGATATTATGATGAATCGAGAGTGAAGTTGCAAAGATTTCAGAGGAATTTGAAGGGAAGAAGAAATCAGTTCTTGAAGGTTGGTTGAGAAGTTTGAAGATGTTGTGTGTTGTGAAGTTATGCGCAGAGAAAAACAAAACAATGATGATGATTGAAGATTCCAGATGAAGAAAAAGGAATGGAAAGTTGAAGAGGAAGATGGATCAGAGGGAGAGGGCCTGAAGATGGAAGAGAGAGTCAAAGTTCCAGATCAGAGATTCCCGAGAGAGTTGAAAGATGAGTCCTCACTATTCTTTTTTTGTTTGTTTTTGTTATCAATCCCCTTTCAATTATGTTCTCCTTTTTTCAAATTGTTTGCCATTCTGTTAGAAAAATCTACTCTTCTTTGTTCTGATTTCTGTTAGGCTTTTTATTAGAAAGTTCGTTGGGATATGGTTAGGAGTCTGTACTAGGTTGTTAGAATTCTGTTATGTGGTCCTCTAGATCTGTGAGAGAATTTGTTTGGAAGTTGGCCATTCTGTTAGAAATTCGTTATGTTGTTTTCCTTTCCATTCTGGTATCAATCTTCTTTCTTTAGTTCTGTTATGATTCCCCCTTTGTTGATTCTGTTACAATTATATTACATAGGTTAAAGTGAAAAAAAACTCTTAGCCAATGGATCCTCATCGAGTTTGTTACAGATCAATGCACAAGATTCTTTGTATCAAAAGTTTGTTACACCACTAAACGGTGGAGATCCAATCCTAATATGAGAGGTGATTTCTGTTATGAGTTTGCCTCTTCTTTCTTTTTCTATTATGCTACTGGCCATTAGTTATGCATGCTGAGATTTCTTTGCTGACTTGTTAGTTAGTTTGGGCTAAGATTCATGTTCTGACTTCTGTAAACAAAATTGTACAAAATTCTAATGGTTTTTGGTTTGAAGATGATGGAAGGGCTGAAGATAACTGTGGACTGGAGAATCAGTTTCAATGAACTAGATTCAACTAGAAATCGGTTAGAAAAAATTGGCTCTGAAACTTCTGCTAACATTAAGAACTGTTATGTTGTTAGAAGTTCTGTTTGGTGACCACATCTCCTTTGAATTTTTTTTTTAGTTTTGGCAACCTAAACCACTTTGAAATACTTTCTATTTTTTTGTAGCGAAACTGATATGGTTTTACGCATATATGCAGGGCAATATGAATCTGGGCAACAGCAAGTTGCTTCTTTTGTATCCAGATGAGCTGACTGAGGAAGAAAAAGGACTTATGAACCTGTTTAGAACCTATAGCACCGTGGGGCTTGATGCATTATGAGGCAAGAAAGATTTGCTTGGAGATTTAGACTTGAAACTTGAAATTTAGGCTTTTAAGAAAACTCGTGTAATCTTGTAGTATAACATATGATATTTTTGTAATCAACATTAATGGAGAAAAAAATTGACTCGAGAATCATTCTCCTTCAACCGTATGAATCATGAATGAAAACCTTTGAATTGTTGGAATTTGAAAATTTTCATTTTGTCTTACAAACTTGAATGACACTTATAGTTTTGAACTTGACATGGATATTAGAAACTCTTAATTGAATGTTGACTTGCAAAATGAATTGGAAATTTTGGATCTTGAATCAATACAATTAACCACTTTTGAAAAGAACCTTGAAGGAATCTTGCACAATTCAAGCATAATTGAATGAGACTTGAATCAAACTTTGAATAATGTCTTGAAAATTGAATGAAGTTGAAATTGCCTCTTGAATAAAAGAACTTTGCTTGCAAAATCATGAGGAATTCCTTCTTTTAGAATGAGGAATTCTCTTGCTTTTTGGTAGCTTGTACTCAACAATCTTTGTGAATAAACTTGAACTCGTACCCTGAATTTCAAGTAATCACTCGCATGTTTGCACTCTCATTCTTGACATCGTGAACAATTATATGTACTTAAGAGTTTCGACGCCTTGATGAAATTAAAGATCAATACTTTGCACCATGCTTTTTAAATCACTTGGAAAGGACACACTTGAATTAATACTTCATCATAATGAAACCAAATCAATTTGCAAACAATAATTACTTGAATGGGCAACATGACCTTGTCCTCAAAGAAATCACGGTTTTATCCTTTTGTCATGCTTGGTTAACGAACCTCAACCCTCAGTTGAATTATAAACTCAAGAGACCACCCAATCCTATTTGAAAGGTTAATGAGATCTTAACCCAAATCTTGAGAATTATGAAACGCCTTAACTCGAAAAAAAACCCAAAGCAACACTTTAACCACTTGACCAGCATCACAACAGAAGGAAGACCCTGATTCAATCTTTTAAACCTCTTGAGAAGGGTTGACTTGTGGTGTAAGCAATTAAGATGAACCCTAAATGACATCAGTGAAATCATAATAAGGAGACAATGATGATCCTTGTAACCTTGAGGACAAAGCCTAGTATGATACACCTTTGCTGGAAATCTAATACCAAGCTCAAGCATAACATAGGAGAAACCTAATTCTTTTGTTCCTTGAAGAAATTCTGATGAAGCAAACCTTATATCTCGAGGGACCCTGCTAGCGAAGACGCCTATACTGCTTGAGATCTAAAACCCTAATCTCATACCGAGAATAATGAGAGCAACAGTTGAATTAACATGAAGAATGTAACAACCTTAGTCCACAGAGAACAACCCTAATGCCAAACTCTTTTATCCTGTAACCATGGGGCCGACGCTATGTATGAGGTGTACAGAGTGTGATGAGGGATCTTAGGGGGGGGGGGGGGAATTGGGGTATAACAGCATGAACACTACATCTAATAGAGAATGGATTATTACCTTGGAAGCCTACATGGTGATTTTTTTTCCTTCTTCACTGGTGGTTTTTGAACATATGTGTGATTTCGATAACAGATGGGACCCTGAATATCGACAACAGAAGGGATTTGGGGTTGCTTCTCTATAGCATAATAAGAGGACATTTTTTCTAGAATTTGAAAAGAAGAAAAGGTGAGAATGGAGGTTGTAGAAGATTAAAGTTCTTAGGGTTCAAAAAGAGTGAAGTGGTGAAACGGAAGAAAGGAGAGGAGATGAAGTTATAGTTGTTGGGATGAGACTATTTGGTTTTCCCTTTGAAATTAAAACATTGACGTTTTAATTTTTTATTTAAATCATTACTAATTAATGATATTTTTAATTTAATACAACTAATTTTCTTGGCCCACTGTGGCCTTAGAAATCAGAGCCATGAGGCAGGTACACAAACGTTACTGACATAACGGCTAGATAGTAATAGTCATGATGATGTTGACGTATGCATAATGGTTAATAATTTTGTGAGTTTACTAAAAAAATGTCATCTTTCTTCCATATTTCAAATATGATCGAAAGTAACTTTTGGGGGGCATCTGTTAGCCTGAGATTTTCAATTTTTCGACATGAATATGGGATATGGTTGTTTATGTAAATCTTAAGTACATATTATTATGATTCCGACACTAGGTTACAAATTCAGCAAGCAGAGTTTTCGACATATATGATTAGGCAACTTGGAGACGTTTTTGACAACAGTAATAATTTGAAGCAGTTCAAGAACCAAAGACATGTGGAAATACACTAGAAGAGAAAAACTCATGTGGCAAGAGATGTGTCAAATTCAGGCAGGAGAGATAACTATTTTTTACCATTATTGAAGTACATAGTATATAAGTAGATTTCGATTATATAAACAAGGTTTGCATTTCCTTTTGCTTTCTTTAAAATTCACACATCTGAGTCACAAAAATAAAGAATTTATGAGAAATGTATGAACTTGCGTGTCACTCTTAATATAAACATTTGTATTCAATTGTTTTATTATTACACTTTTCTTTATTTGTTTTATCCATTTGAATACTTCTGCATTTACTTTCTTGAATCTTTGCATTAAGAACCTTTTAGCACTCATACAATTTCTCAAACGTTTAGCACAAAGTGTCCTAAGGATTTTTCGAGTTTAATTCTGCAAATAAATTAAAACTCATGATTGTTTTTTAAAAACACCAGTAAACACTTATATTTTGGTCTAACATTGCAAATGTTTAGTGAGTAAAATAAACAATTTGAAACTCAAATAAAAATTTCAAAACATTATCAACACAAAATATAAAGGATGATGAGATGCATTTGACTAAATGATATGCCACAAGTATACCTCTATATCAATGTAGTAAAAAAAGTTATTGTATCCACATAGACTAAATACCAAGTTCTCTTATCTATTGATTCTATGTGTATCTAAGGTTACGTAAAAACTAGTTTTTTGTGCAAAAAAAAATGGAAAATAATAAATTTAATTCAATATTAAAATAAAAGATCAAAACAATGATTCTTATCTCCCCATTTTACTCATATAAATCACAACATGAAAATTATATTTTGGATATAAAAAAAATACTAAACTAGTGGTAACACCCACTTACGTCGGCGCGTCACCGAACCATAAACTCACAAATATTGGCTTTCGCAGTATAAATTTAAAGTTTAAAATTCTATTACAAGATAAAAATAATTTATGGATTAATTTAGAAATGCTTTCACAATCTATAAATTTAAATTTAAATTTCAAGGTCGAATATCATTTCCGCCTTTTTGATGCATAAACATTATCTCGATGTTTGTAGCAAGAAATTTCTTTTCAAAACAGATATTACAAAACATCATTTTAATTACTTGTTATAATTGATATCTAATCGATTCACACAAATTTCAAGGGGTAAAATAACCCTTATATTTCAGACTCTAAAGCAGATTACTCAGACATGATAATTAAAAAAACAAAACATGCATATAATATATTCATAATTAAAAATAGTAAATAATTGAATTTGTGAGTAACCGTAATAGCTTTTGAAATTATATGTGCTTCGAAGGGAGATTTTGATCCATGAATACAACAATATATAATTGAAATATCAACAGGAAACTAATCATGAAAGCTGAGAAATAACTAATTTTTTGCTTAAAACTAATGCTGAAATCTAAAGTAAATTTAGTGCAAATATGCTTGAATTCCTTTACTATGAGTTACAACTTTATTTATAGTGAATTTTGCACTCCAAATACTCCAAAAATTGTGTAAAATTATGGAGAAATAGGCTAAAACAGTTGGAGAAAACATAGAAAATTCTAGAAAAAGACGTCATGACATAAGCGTAGGAATTATGGGCACTGGATCCATGAGAGGCGTCACGAATGATGATGGGCCATCCGTCATGGTTTTAAAATTTGGTTAGCTCCTATCTACTCAGAGGTCATGACAACCTATTTTGCTTGGGTCATGATGGGTGTCATGCCTACCCTTCATGCAACCCGATTTTTTATTTTTCCTTGTTTTTTCATCGTTTCTCTCTGCAATCGATATTGATCTTTCGCTGCATGCAATACAAAAAAAATGCAAATTTATTGAAAAACAAACCAGAGGAAGAAATGAGACGACAAGGAACATGCAAGTGAGAACACGAAACAACAAGAAACTACGAAGCGGGTTAGAGATAATAAGAATTGTTCACTGAAAACATGAGAGGAGAATATCACAACATATCTGTCTAGCAATCTTTCAAACAATATACGTGTGTGAATAACACTTTCATGTATTGATGCAAGAAGGAAAACATTTACTTTCAATAACACAATTAAACTTATAGCCAACAATGAGGACCAATCATAAATACAAACCTCTAATTATCTCATATTTTTTCAACAATGACTTAATACACTCCTTAAGCATGTGCCAACAATCAATGCATTATGTTGGATATTATTCTTTTCAGTATTGTGCAAAATCTCTAAAATATATGTCATAGCAACATAATTTTCCCAACATGTAATAACATATGAGCTCAATTTCAATACCTTGACGATGATCAGAAATATGATTTTGACTTTAATGGAGGAAATAAGACTAATTCGATGCACCCATATCCATGTGACATGATGTTAACATCTACATATATGATCTATAATAACATATATTTAATGATGCTTATTAGTAAAAAGCTAATATAAGTTGGGGGAAAAATTAAATAGAAAAATAGTTTGGACCTATAATAGCATTCTACCAAAACCGCTATCATAGACAGTGATAAAAAAATTATGAGCCTTTATTTGCACTTTATCAAAAGCTCTATCTTAAATAAAGATAAATAAAACAATCAAAATATAATTTTTGCATACCAAACATATTCAAACTTGAGACCTTATAATAGTGCTCTACCAAAAACACTATCTTAGATAGAGATAATTAACAAATTTGATAAAACTATTCAATTTTCTTTTTCCAACTCAAAACTTATTTCCATAGAATTTTTTTCCATGTGTCATCTGCTTCAAACCTTAAAACACTATTATTTATTGTGTGACCTGCTGCTCTTATTCCTGTTAGAATTAATTTAGATTTTATAATTAATTATATATTAATTTATATTTGGGAATATCTTTTAGATTGTTTATATCTTTGTTAGAAGATATATATCTTAGATCTTTTTATATCTTTGTTAGAAGATATATTTTAGATTTAATTTTGTGTATAAATAGCCTAGTGGAGTAAGTTATTGTAATTCATTGTAAATCTTTATTTTGAAGTTGTCAGTAAATATTTTTTTTTCTTTTATCTTCCTTGTGCACCAACAATTGGTTCTAGAACTCCTGGTTAGAAATTTTGGGATTTGGAAAATATTGTTTTTCATTGAGTAAACTGCACAAGGTAGAAGATGAATGGAAATGGCGGCGATATCCATTCCAAGCTTCTAGTATTTGATGGCAAAAACTGGAATCATTGGAAGATCCAGATGTGCGTGTTATTTGGTTCTCAAGATGTGTTAGATCTTATCACTGATGGCTATAATTTGTTAGAAACAGATGCAACATAGGCACGGAAGATAACACAGGAGGCGTTGAAGAAGAAAGATTAGAAGGCGTTGCTCTACATCCATCAATGTGTGGATGCGAATGTGTTTGAGAAGATTGTTGATTCTAAAACAGCAAAGGCTGCATGAGACACACTGGTCAGATGTTACAGTGGTGACGCATCAGTGAAGAAAGTGAAGCTTCAATCTCTCAGAAAGCAATATGAGAATCTCAACATGAAAGACAACGAGAAGGTTTATGAGTACTTCTCTAAAGTGATTCTGATCACTAATGAGATAAAAGCTTGTGGACAAACCCTTTCTGAACAAACAATCATTGCAAAGATCTTGAGATCTTTAACTTCTCAGTTTGATTACATTATGGTAGCAATTGAATATTCCAAAGATCTGAGCACCATGAGAGTTGAAGAGCTGCAAAGTAGTCTAAAAGCGCGTGAGTTGCGTATGACTGCAAGGACTTCTAAGAGGAAAGTAGAGCAGCAGACTCTGAAAGTAACTTCTGGTAAGAAGCATTAGAAGCAGACTTGGTCAGAAGCCAGGAAGAAAACTAATGATGGTCAAAGGTCAGAAGCTTCAAACTCTGATAGGCAGAAGAATGTCCAAAAGGGAAAGGAGAAATCTGACAAGAAGAATGTTCAGTGTTACTGTTGCAAGAACTTTGGCCACTATGCCAGAGATTGCTGGTCCAACAAAGAAAGGAAGTCAGAAGAACCAAATATAGCAAGAGGAGATTCTGATGATGAACCTATGCTATTGTTGACTTCTGAACCTGATGATATGAATTCATCAGAATGGTGGTATATGAACACAGGGTGTTCAAACCATCTTACTGGAAACAAGAAGTGGTTGGTTGATTTTGACTCTGGGAAGAGTACAAAGATTAGATGTGTTGATGATAAATACTTCAATGCAGAAGGTATGAGAAATGTCAGAATCATTCTAAATAATGGGAAATCAGTAGTGATCCAGAATGTATGGTATGTACCTGGCATGAAAAGCAATCTGATGAGTGTGGGACAACTGGTTGAGAAAGGTTTTTCAGTTACCATGAAGGACAATCTTATGAAGTTGTATAACTGTAATTAGAAGCTGGTTATGGAGTCAGAATAGGGAAGGAACAGAATATTCAAGGTGGATGTTAGAACTGCAGACTCTGAATGTCTTAGTGCAACAAGTGTTGTAAAGGAGAGTGAGCCGTGGCACAGAAGATTTGGTCATCTGAATTTCAGAAGTTTAGGACATCTGAAATCAAAAAATATGGTACATGGAATTCCTATAATTAACAAGCTTGAAAAATAATGCAAGGTGTGCATGGAAGGGAAGCAACCAAGATTACCATTTGCATCAGAAGTAGCTCCAAGAGAAAATCAAGCCTTGGGAGTAGTACATTCTGATGTGTGTGGTCCATTTCCAGTAGCATCGACTAGAGGGAATAAATATTTTGTGTCATTTGTTGATGAGTTCACCAGAATGACATGGGTATCTCTCATAAAGTTAAAAAATGAGGTGTTTGCTGAATTCAAGAAGTTTAGACTGAAGGCTGAGAATCAGAGCGGCCGGACTCTGAAGATTCTTAGAACTGATGGTGGTGGTGAGTATAACTCCACAGAAATCAGAAGTTTTTGTGAGGAGAATGGAATTGAGCATGAGGCTAGTGCTCCTTATACTCCTCAACACAATGGACTTGCTGAAAGAAGAAACCGTACTTTGCTTGATATGGTGAGAAGCATGCTGAAAGAGAAGAAGCTTCCTCATAATCTGTGGGGAAAAGCTATTGCAATTGCATGTTATGTGCTCAATAGATGTCCAACAAAGAAATTGAAGGAAATAGTTCATATTCAGAAGTGGACTGGAAATAAGCAAAGTGTTATGAAGGTGTTTGGTTTTGTATGTTGTAAACATGTCCCAGAAGCCAAAAGACAGAAGTTGGATGATAGAAGTAAAGTGATGTTGTTGGTGGGGTACCATAGTACAGGTTCGTATAAACTTTATTGTCCAGAAACTAACAAATTTGAGTTCAGCAGAGACGTCATTGTAGAGGAATAAGAAGTTTGGAATTGGGAAAAGTCTCATCCCGGCTCTGATAAGAGAACTTATGAAGAAAAGTCAGAAATACATGTTTCTGAAGCTGGTAAAGACTCTGACTCTAAAGAAGATACAGAAGGAGAAGATGATTCTGACTCTGACTCCGGTGGTGATCCAGACTTTTAAGACAGTCAAGGTTCTGGAGAAAGTTCAAATTCTGAAGCAAGTGCTTCTGAAGGGGAAATTTCTGGTGTCCAAAGTTTTGATGGTCCAGTTCAGAGGCAACAAACAGTCAGAAGCATCCCAAGAAGACTTGCAGAGTTTGACATGTTGCAAGACATTGAAGTAGACTTTGAAGGAGAAGTTATTCAGTGTGCAATGTTAGTAGACTCTTAACCCGTGAGTACGGAAGAGGCTCTTAAGCAACAAGTTTGGTTACAGGCCATGAAAGAATAACTTGATGCTATAGAGAGAAACAAGACTTGGAAGCTGACAGAACTTCCAAAAGGCAAGAAAGCCATCAGCGTCAGATGGGTTTTCAAGCAGAAGTTAAAGCTAGATGGATCAATTAGCAAACACAAAGCAAGATTAGTACCAAAGGGCTTTCTATAGAAGCCTGGGTTGGATTACTTTGAAGTGTTTGCACATGTAGCGAGACATGAAACAATCAGACTAGTGATTGCAATAGCTTCTAACAGGAATTGACCTCTGATGCATTTAGATGTAAAATCTGCATTTCTGAATGGTCCATTACAAGAATAGGTGTACGTTTCACAACCTCCTTGATTTGAGAAAAATAATCAGGAAGGGATGGTGTTCAAATTACACAAAGCATTGTATGGATTAAAGCAAGCGCTCAGAGCTTGAAATTTGAAGATTTATTCGTTTTTCAAGGAACAAGGGTTTCAGAAGTGTGAGATGGAGTATGGTGTTTTTGTTCAGCATACTTCAGAAGGTAATATGATTCTGGTATGTTTGTATGTTGATGACATATTACTCATAGGAAGTTCTGAACAAGAGATAAATGAGTTCAAGAAAGTTCTGATGAATGCATTTGAGATGACAAATCATGGAAAAATGAGTTTCTTTCTAGGGATGGAATTTATGTACTCTGAGAAAGGAATCATTTTGCATCAGATGAAGCATGAACTAGAGCTTCTGAAGAGATTTGAGCTAGAAAATTGCAAATTTGCTATTACACCTGCTGATACAAATCAGAAGTTGGACTCTGATTCTGATGGAGAGAATATGGATGCTACAACCTTCAAACAAATGGTTGGTTCTCTAAGGTATTTGTGTAATACCAGACCTGATATTTGCTATGCAATTGGAATGGTTAGCGGATTCATGAGCAAACTAAAGTGGTCTCATTACCAAGCTGCTGTCAGGATTCAAAGGTATGTAAAGGGAACTCTGAAATATGGAGTGTTATTTCCGTCTGGAATAAAGATCGAATCAGAACTTCTGAGTTATTAGGATTCTGATTGGTGTGGAGATAGAGTTGACAGAAGAAGTACTTATGGGTACTTATTAAAATTTCTGGGAAGTCTTATTTCTTGGTGTTCTAAGAAATAACCTGTTGTTGCACTGTCAACTTGTGAAGCTGAATATATTGCAGGCGCTCTGGCTGCATGTCAAGCTGTGTGGATTCTGAACTTGCTGAAAGATCTGAAGATTGAGGTAAATAAACCTCTGAATATGATTATTGATAACAAGTCTGCAATCAATCTTGCCAAGAATCCAGTGTTGCATGGGAGAAGCAAGCATATTGAGACCAAGTATCATTTTCTGAGGTATCAAGTTCAGAATGGAATTTAGAAGTTGTGCACTGTAGCACCCTGTTGTACCACAAAATTTGCCCTCCCATTCTTCAAGGCCTTTCTCACAAGGATTCTCAAGGTTCAAGATTGCACAAGTACTTTGGAATTTTCCAGTACCAAAATTAAAAGGAAACTGTCAAAAATGGAGAAAACAGATAAAAATAACATTTTGACAAATTTGGAGGAAAACAGGTCTCCTTCGATTCAGCACCCTTCGATTGACTCTTGGCCTCCTTCGAATGCAACTTGGATTACATCCTTCGTTTTGAGCAAGAGTGTCCTTCGAATGCAACTTGGGAATACCCTTCGACTCAGAAGCCAGGAACTTCCCTCACGCTAAAAGGCAATGACTCCCTTTATGTTTGTTTCGATCCACATGCTTCGATTGGGCAACATTGCTTCCTTCGAACACAGGCTTTCGATTGGGAAATATATTTGTTTCGATCCAAGATTCGATTGGGCAATATGCTTCCTTCGAACACAGTCTTTCGATTGGGCATTATGTTTGTTTTGATCCAAGCTTTGACAGGGCATTAGCTTCCTTCGAGTAAGCTTGTTTCGACCACAAGCTTCGACTGAGGCAAAGGCTTCCTTCGAACAAGTACGCTTCGATCTCATTCTTGCATTTGACTCAAGACCAAATCTCGTTTGCCAGGCTATGTTGCGTCCAAATCTTTACATAGTCAGAAGCTTGTACAAGGATTTTAAACTTTGTCTTTTAGATACTACTATTATTGGTTAAAGGCTACATGCTCTTTCCTTTCATAGAGAGTACTTTAGTCACAAAATCAGCTTTCAACCTGATTTTGGTCTAAGCACAAGCAATGTCAGAAGCATAAGTCACATCTTCTGCACCCCAACTGCCAAGAGGCCCCTCACATGTACTTTCACGTTACATTATTTTATCATTTATTTGCAAGGCTGGCTTTGGACAATATATCCATTCTTTCTCTATAAATAGAGGAATATTTACAAAGCTAAGGGAGGATCTTTGGACCAGAGGAATGAATCTCCCAAATTTTCTCAAACACAACAAAACTCTCAAGTTCAACAACACTTGAGAAATCAAAACCCAGAATCCCAAACACTCACCTCTTTCGATTCTGAAGAACACCCCACACATAGAAGTTTGTTCAAACTCAAAGACAACCTTCTGTGACAAATCTTCGAACCAAAAGCAAACCCCCTGTGACTACTCTTCGAATTCCAGAAACGTCCAGGTAGCAGTTCAAGTTCGAATCCCACATCCATTCAAGGCCTGAAGCAAGGTAAGTCACTCTTACCCTTGAACCTTTCGTTTCATGGCATAGTATGTGAATAATCTTCCATTTCATTTCAAAACATGTACATGACACTTTGGTTCTTTTCGTTTCCACCTACTTAATATGTTTTCAGAGCTAACCCATTTCATTTTGCTGCTTGTTTACTTAAATATGCATTAAGTATTAACTGATTGTAAGACAATACTAGCATGGCCTTATGCCATGTTGCTGTTCAAAAAGTTCAAACGAAAGAAACAGGAGACAGGAGTATGAAACGAAGCCTTTGGTTTCCACACTGACTTCCAGGCCCAGCCAGAGACACGCTCACACTGATTTCACTGGCCCAATCGAAGAAGGCAATAAGGCAGAAAGGCCCAGCCAGAGGCACACTTGCACTAAGTCCAGGCTCAGACGAAAGGCACTCCCATGCTGGTGCCAGCCTCCAATCGAAGTACATGACCTGACTGGTGCCAAAGCCCAATCGAAGGCAATGACCTCACTGGTGCGAACTTCCAATCGAAGGAAGCCTAGAAATGAAAATCGAAGGCTGCTCCTGCCCAAATCGAAGGAGCTCATTTTTTCTTCTTTTTTTATCTTATTTTTTCCTTTATATTCTTATGCACTTCAATATGGTTGTAATAGTGTAGGATATTTATTTGTTACATTTTTATTGCTTTATACAAATGCTAGTAAATAGGTGTGTATGGAAAGATAAAACCAACAAGTAGACAACCCCTAATCAAAGACAAATGCATGCAATAAAATACACTTTGCACACAAACACCCCTTAGGGTATCTCCACTTGGTTGCCTAAACAAATGGGCCATGTTATACATGTCAAGTACTTTGGCAAAACAAGAACAATCAAAATGATCATAGTCCCTCGATGACGCTATCGGAGTTGCCTAAACAAAATGATCAAGTCCCTTAAGAAAAAATTGCCAAAGATACTTGATGTTATTGCTATCATGGTCTATACGATGACACGCGCCTGTCCCGTTTAACATCCTAACGCAAGGTTGTTCACCAAACCCAATGGTGAAGCAACACTGTTAAAAGGGTTAAAAACATAAGAAAGATCTTTGAGTAAAATAGGGTAGACAACTCTTAGTTACTTGATCAAAAGCTTGCAAAACATCCTTGCTACTTTCAAACACACATCTCAACACAATTTCAAAACAAACTTTCAAAAACATTGAAACATCTTTTCAAAAAGACAAACACCTTTGTAAAACATTCAAACAAGAATTGTTACAAAGGTTGCCTAGACAAGGCATATTTTTCAAAACATTTTCAAAACCACACACACAAAGCACCATTCCAAACAATTGAAAAGCAAAGGCAAGTGATCTAAAACAAGTAACTAAGAGCCCATGGATAACCATGGATGAAAAGGGTGCTAGCACCTTCCCTTTTCATAATCTACCCCCCAAACCCATGAAAACATCTCAAAGGTCTTTCCTGTGCTTTTTGACCTTTCCTTAGGATAAAATAAAAATTCGGTGGCGACTCTTGCTAAACCGAACAAGTGCGAAAACAAACGTAAATCCCAAGTCAGTTCTCCCACCGTATCACAGAACTGGCGACTCTGCTGGGGAGTATTGAAAAAAGTGGGGTTACCTTAGGGTTTTAGATTACCTTTACATGCTTACCTTGATTGCTTTGATTGCTTTACTTTTTGGGTTCCTTGCTTGGGTTTGTTTTAAATCTTACACTCGGATTTGGGGGCACCTTTTTAGGTAAATAGCAATAAACTGTGAGGGAACTGTGCGGGGTATACCGACATGGTTGAAGCAGTAGCTATGTTAGTGTGACATATTTGTGGGTACCGGTAGCCCTTGAGTAGTCAAGGAGAATACGGGGCCGCTGAGTGATGTCATGAAGCACTAACGAACTCTTAGAACCTTACTTGACCATCTTGGCCTTTTTAGGGGTAGTGAGATGACCGACTTTGGTGCAGTCCGAAGTTGGTAGATACTCGATACTACACTCATTGAGGATTGTTTTCTTGGGATATTTTGGTCGTCAGTTAAGTGGCTAAACCAAAACAATGAACATAGAAAATAATCCAGTGATATTGAGCTCCTTAGAATCCGGTTTCTATTTTAGGACAGGTTGAGCCAACTAACTTCAAGAGGGTACTTACCTACAAAACCCATGCAAGCCTAAACCTAAGGACTTGTTTGCTCTGTGTGAATATGACTGTCTGTATATACACTTGCTTACTTTTGCATACATGTACATAACATCATAACATCATACCATAGCATTTTCAATAATCATTTCAAGGATCTCGAGGGTCTTTTGATACAGGGACACGTTGAACCAGACGTCTACCAAAGGGCAAGAGGGTTTTCCTCTGAACGAACACCGTCAAAGATCGAGTGCAACAACTTGAATTGGGGGCTATGACCCACTTGACATGGTGAGCTTGATTCTCGTGGAAAGACATCCACCAATAACAAAGTTCTCCAATAAAAGATGTTGATCAAAGTTCAAATCTCTAACATTTTCTTGTGTTTACCCCGCGAGATCCTTGGAAACATGCATCCATATATCATACATCATATCATGACAGGTTTCTCCCATACAGGCCTCCTTATCTTCCTACTGTTTATTTCAGTAAGATGGAACAAACGGTGAAAGATCTCCAAGCTCAAAACGCTCAATTCCAACAAATGCTTCTGGCTATGGGTAAAGGGCAAGAGGATCTGAAAGCTCTCCTTCTCAAAGATAAGAAAAAGAAGTCCAAGAAGGCAGCGGGCATCCTGAACTTGAGAAGAAGACCTAAAACCCTAGATCTTTCAACTCCATCCAACATATGGGATAGTCTTGAAGAAGACCACAATTTGGAGATTGATGATGTTGAAGCTGACCACTCCGAGGAACAATATCCTCCCGCTGATGACAAGTATAAATAGTTGGAGGATCGCCTCAGTGCTATGGAGATTCAACGGATACCTGGCTTGGATTTAGGAGACATGGGTTTGGTTTCTGGAGTGGTCATCCCGCCAAAATTCAAAATCCCTACTTTTGCCCTGTACGATGGAGTCTCTTGCCCTAAGATGCACTTAAAGTCTTATGTCCGCAAGATTCAACCATACATAACTGATCTGAAGCTTTGGATCCATTTCTTCCAAGAGAGCCTAGTAGGGACTCAACTCGAATGGTTCTATCAATTGGAGAGTTCTCGCATCCACACATGGGAGGATTTAGCTGATGCTTTCTATAAGCAGTATCAGTACAATGCTGATCTTGCACCAACTCGTGTGCAATTGCAGAACATGACCATGGGTTCCAACGAGAGCTTCAAAGGATATGCCCAAAAGTGGAGAGATCTGACTGGTAGGGTGCGACCCCCTTTAACTGACAGGGAGTTGATTGACATCTTCATGGGAACTTTGACATGGCCTTTCTTCAAACACTTGATCGGAAGCTCTTCAGTCGGGTTCATCGAGCTAATACTGACCGGCGAAAGGCTCGAAGCTGGCATCAAAAGTGGGAAGATTCAAGAAGCTACACCTTCTGATGCTCAGAAAAAGCCCTACAATGGGAAGAAAGAGTCTAATGATGTGTACAGTCAAAAGAGTCGCCATGACCAACACGTAGGGGCAGTCCTAATCTCTGGTTCTGCGTCACACCGACAATAGCAAAGGGGAAATCAACAAAGGCCAGACGCGCCTAAAAGACAATATACTAAGATCAATATGTCACTAGCTCAAGCGCTACAACACATGTTGAAGAAAGAGCTTATTACATTAAAGGCCCCTCATCCGAACCCTAAGACTTCTTCTCTTAACTACAACCCGGATGCAAGATGTGCTTATCATTTTGGTAGCCCAGGGCATGACACAAACAAATGTTGGGCTCTGAAGAGCAAGGTCCAAGACATGATTGATGTCAAGGAGATCGAGTTTGACCCTCCGGAGACTCTAGCATAATCACTGCTCCTTTGATGAATCATTGAGAGCATCTTTGTTTCATTTGAACTTTCAAGTTGTAATCTCTTTTGTTATTCAAACAATTATCTATTAATGTCAAACTTTGTTTCATTAATGCATTGCATATGTTTGTCTTGAATTCATCCACACATTTTCACTATTCTTATACTGTCTTTATGATATTCAACTCTTGCTAAAAGTTACAAGCCTTTAGAGGGAGGATGACGAAAACAATGCCATAATCTCATACAGTATGCTTTTGAACAGACCTTGCTGACGATGTACATGCGTTTCTTTCAAATCCTAAACACCAGAGTTATAAGGAAGATAACCCCTAGTCAACCCCTTCGAGCCAAAGAAGTAGAAGTTTTCTATTTTAACACAAATTGAAACCTTTAATCAAACCCTGGGGCAGGATAGTCTCTCAGTTAATTCAAATGCGCTTTAATTCGCAAAACTCTCAGTTCATAATACAACAAACGACATCAAAAGCATTCCTCTGGAATCAAAAGGCAGTGGTGGTTCCTTATCTCATAGGCAGTCAATCTCTCAAAAGAGAAAAGCCCACTGAGCCAAAACCTATAAAGGAGGCTTAAGAAAGCTGGGGCATCCCGCTGACTGTAATCTCGAATACAGGAACAGTTAGGCAAAAGTTAGGGATAACAAATCAAAAGAACGAGGTCGCTACAAATCCTCAACAACATGAAAAATGTTGCAAAAATGACTGCCTTCCAAAATCCAACTTGTGTGAACCATCACCAAAACGTCGTTCCAAATTCAAATAGAGTTCGACGCACAATTAACTGAGTTTAGGATTGAAGAACATCACGAAGAGCGGGTGGGTACAAATATACTTTGAGCCTTTATCCTTTGTTTCTTAAACCGTGAACCAAGCCATGTTACAACCCTTCAAAAGTCCTAATTGAAGCATGGGTTAGTTCGAAAGCATACTGTTACAAAAGATATCCTGACTCTTGTAAGGCTTAGCCCTAAATCTTGTGTTGAATTTGTCTTATAAAAAGTTTTCTGCTAAAAAACACATTTTTCAAAACTTCGAGACAAGCATAAACCTTGCATTACTTGAATATCACTGTTTGCATTTGGCTATTTGTTTGACAGCGGAGAAATTCACACAATAAATATCCGATGAACGAAAGCCCTCTCAGTGAACAAAATCACTTCAAAAAGGATGACACTTCCATTGACAAATCTCCTATCAATAAGGGGGAATGACATGTCACTATCCAGCACACCTGGGGCAGTCCAGTCAAGATTCCAGGAAATCTCTCAAAGAAGTGCAGAGTAACCAGGGGCAGGTCTTCATCCCCGTCACTTGGGACATTCAGCATCAATCCCAAAGGGTTGCATACAATCAAACTTTTGGCAATACCACAAACATTCGCTACTAGGGGCAATGACAAGCCTCCCCAAAGTCCTTCTCATAGGAGGATTCCCCAGCAAGAGTATAATCTCTGACCCCCTTTCCCCAGCTGAATCAACCTCAAGAATCCTCGAGGACTTCCCCCAACGAAGATGTCACCTCTCTAGCGGACTGACGACATGGTTTATTTCCCCAACAACACCAGGATTCCCCAGCTTGAGTTTGCCTCTCCGACTACTACAAATCAAAGGACCACAACTCCTCTTCCCCAGTAGACTACTCTACAATCCCCAGCAAGTTACTGCGAAACCTGGACCCGACCAGATATCAGTTCAACTTCGACTCCCCAGTAGAGCAACGGACGACTAAGACTCCTAAACTCTTTTCCCAAGCAGAAATAAACATACTCCCCACAGAGTTTTCAACTTCCCCCAGCGGAGTTCTCCTCAAACAACAAAACAGGAATCCATTGGAAATATTCTAAGCAAAGTTTGAAGACACACATACTCTTCAACAGCAGTCCAGGATTTAATGACTCCCCAGCTTTTGTCAAGGATTTATTTTCCCAGACAAAAATACATTCATTAACATTTCACATTTCATACATCCTATTTACATACATGATAAGTGCATACAACACAATCTCATTTACTTTTGAGAACATCATGACATTATGCATTTGATACATCATGACATTGCATACAGCTAACGTTTTACCTTTTCAGGAAAAGGTCAATCAACAGATGGCTACCATCAACCTTTTCAAGTTCCAGATTAATACCTGTAACAAGCCAGGAAAACTATCTGTGGACGACTGATTATAGATTAATACCTGTAACAAGCCAGGAAAACTATCTACATGAAGAGATTGAAGATTAACACCTGTAACAAGCCAGGAAACTATCTTTCTTTCTCTGGTCAGAGATTAATACCTGAAACCAGACAGGACAACTATCTCATCCATCAACCTTTTCAAGTTCCAGATTAATACCTGTAGCAAGCCAGGAAAACTATCTGTGGATGACTGATTGTAGATTAATACCTGTAACAAGCCAGGAAAACTATCTACATGAAGAGATTGAAGATTAACACCTGTAACAAGCCAGGAAACTATCTTTCTTTCTCAGTTCAGAGATTAATACCTGAAACCAGATAGGACAACTATCTCATCGGCCAACCTTTTCAAGTTCCGAATTAATACCTGTAGCAAGCCAGGAAAACTATCTGTGGACGACTGATTGTAGATTAATACCTGTAACAAGCCAGGAAAACTATCTACATGAAGAGATTGAAGATTAACACCTGTAATAAGCCAAGAAACTATCTTTCTTTCTCAGGTCAGAGATTAATACCTGAAACCAGACAGGACAACTATCTCATCGGCCAACCTTTTCAAGTTTTGGATTAATACCTGTAGCAAGCCAGGAAAACTATTTGTGGACGACTGATTGTAGATTAATACCTGTAAAAAGCCAGGAAAACTATCTTTCTTTCTCAGGTCAGAGATTAATACCTTAAACCAGACAGGACAACTATCTACTCGACCAGCTCAAACAACCCAACTTTCCAATACAGTCCAGATACGATCCAGATTCGGATGTAATTCTGTCACTCATTCAAATACAGTCCAGCAATCATTTCTGGATGGCATCTTTAAGCCCATCTCCAACAACTATCCATCATCTCTCCAAATGGAATCTTTAAGCCCATTCCCTACATAATCAACTAACACATCTTTGAGTGCAAATTTTTTGGGCACTCTAGTGTTCAATTATCTTCCACCTTCGAATCACGAAAGGCTCGAAAGCCAATCTATATCCTCAGGTTTAAGAAAATTGAACAGGGGAAACTGTTGTACCCCAAAATTTGCCCTCTCATTCTTCAAGGCCTTTCTCACAAGGATTCTCAAGGTTCAAGCTTGCACAAGTACTTTGGAATTTCCCAGTACCAAAATTAAAAGGAAACTGTCAAAAATGGAGAAAACAGATAAAAATAACATTTTGACAAATTTGGAGGAAAACAGATCTCCTTCGATTCAGCACCCTTCGATTGACTCTTGGCCTCCTTCGAATGCAACTTGGATTACATCCTTCATTTTGAGCAAGAGCCTCCTTCGAATGCAACTTGGGAATACCCTTCGACTCAGAAGCCAGGAACTTCCCTCACGCTAAAAGGCAATGACTCCCTTTATGTTTGTTTCGATCCACATGCTTCGATTGGGCAACATTGCTTCCTTCGAACACAGGCTTTTGATTAGGCAATATATTTGTTTCGATCCAAGATTCGATTGGGCAATATGCTTCCTTCGAACACAATCTTTCGATTGGGCATTATGTTTGTTTCGATCCAAGCTTCGACAGGGCATTAGCTTCCTTCGAGTAAGCTTGTTTCGACCACAAGCTTCGACTGAGGCAAAGGCTTCCTTTGAACAAGTACGCTTCGATCTCATTCTTGCATTTGACTCAAGACCAAATCTCGTTTGCCAGGCTATGTTGCATCCAAATCTTTACATAGTCAGAAGCTTGTACAAGGGTTTTAAACTTTGTCTTTTAGATACTACTATTATTGGTTAAAGGCTACATGCTCTTTCCTTTCATAGAGAGTACTTTAGTCACAAAATCAGCTTTCAACCTGATTTTGGTCTGAGCACAAGCAATGTCAGAAGCATAAGTCACATCTTCTGCACCCCAACTGCCAAGAGGCCCCCCACATGTACTTTCACGTTACATTATTTTATCATTTATTTGCAAGGCTGGCTTTGGACAACATGTCCATTCTTTCTCTATAAATAGAGGAATATTTACAAAGCTAAGGGAGGATCTTTGGACCAGAGGAACGAATCTCCCAAATTTTCTCAAACACAACATAACTCTCCAGTTCATCAACACTTGAGAAATCAAAACCCAGAATCCCAAACACTCACCTCTTTCGATTCTGAAGAACACCCCACACATAGAAGTTTGTTCAAACTCAAAGCCAACCTTCTGTGACAACTCTTCGAACCAAAAGCAAACCCCCTGTGACTACTCTTCGAATTCCAGAAACGTCCAGGCAGCAGTTCAAGTTCGAATCCCACATCCATTCAAGGCCTGAAGCAAGGTAAGTCACTCTTACCCTTGAACCTTTAGTTTCATGGCATAGTATGTGAATAATCTTCCCTTTCATTTCAAAACATGTACATGACACTTTGGTTCTTTTCGTTTTCACCTACTTAATATGTTTTCAGAGCTAACCCCTTTCGTTTTGCTGCTTGTTTACTTAAATATGCATTAAGTATTAACTGATTGTAAGGCAATACTAGCATGGCCTTATGCCATGTTGCTGTTCAAAAAGTTCAAACGAAAGAAACAGGAGACATGAGTATGAAACGAAGCCTTTGGTTTCCACACTGACTTCCAGGCCCAGCCAGAGACACGCTCACACTGATTTCACTGGCCCAATCGAAGAAGGCAACAAGGCAGAAAGGCCCAGCCAGAGGCACACTTGCACTAAGTCCAGGCTCAGACGAAAGGCACTCCCATGCTGGTGCCAGCCTCCAATCGAAGTACATGACCTGACTGGTTCCAAAGCCCAATTGAAGGCCATGACCTTACTGGTGCGAACTCCCAATCGAAGGAAGCCTAGAAATGAAAATCGAAGGCTGCTCCTGCCCAAATCGAAGGAGCTCATTTTTTCTTCTTTTTTATCTTATTTTTTCCTTTATATTCTTCTGCACTTCAATATGGTTGTAATAGTGTAGGATATTTATTTGCTACATTTTTATTGCTTTATACAAATGCTAGTAAATAGGTGTGTATGGAAAGATAAAACCAACAAGTAGACAACCCCTAATCAAAGACAAATGCATGCAATAAAACACACTTTGCACACAAACACCCCTTAGGGTATCTCCACTTGGTTGCCTAAACAAATGGGCCATGTTATGCATGTCAAGTACTTTGGCAAAACAAGAATAATCAAAATGATCATAGTCCATCGATTACGCTATCGGAGTTGCCTAAACAAAATGATCAAGTCCCTTAAGAAAAAAGTGCCAAAGATACTTGACGTTATTGCTATCATGGTCTATACGATGACCCACGCCTGTCCCGTTTAACATCCTAACGCAAGGTTGTTCACCAAACACAATGGTGAAGCAACACTGTTAAAAGGGTTAAAAACATAAGAAAGATCTTTGAGTAAAATAGGGTAGACAACTCTTAGTTACTTGATCAAAAGCTTGCAAAACATCCTTGCTACTTTCAAACACACATCTCAACACAATTTCAAAACAAACTTTCAAAAATATTGAAACATCTTTTCAAAAAGGCAAACACCTTTGTAAAACATTCAAACAAGAATTGTTACAAAGGTTGCGTAGACAAGGCATCTTTTTCAAAACATTTTCAAAACCACACACACAAAGCACCATTCTAAACAATTGAAAAGCAAAGGTAAGTGATCTAAAACAAGTAACTAAGAGCCCATGGATAACCATGGATGAAAAGGGTGCTAGCACCTTCCCTTTTTATAATCTACCCCCCGAACCCACGAAAACATCTCAAAGGTCTTTCCTGTGCTTTTTGACCTTTCCTTAGGATAAAATAAAAAGTCAGTGGCGACTCTTGCTAAACTGAACAAGTGCGAAAACAAACACAAATCCCAAGTCAGTTCTCCCACCGTATCACACACCCAGAAGTAGTTGGCAGATGTTCTGACAAAGGCTATCAAAACTGATCAATTTCTTGGTTTAAGGGATGAAGTAGGTGTTGTCAGTTTTGGGTAAATATAAATTAAGAGATGGTGTTAGAATTAATTTATATTTAGAAATATCTTTTAGATTGTTTATATCTTTGTTAGAAGATATATATCTTAGATCTTTTTATATCTTTGTTAGAAGATATATTTTAGATTTAATTTTGTGTATAAATAGCCTAGTGGAGTAGGTTATTGTAATTCGTTGTAAATCCTTATTTTGAAAATGTCAGTAAATATTCCTTTTGCCTTTTATCTTCCTTGTGCACCAACAATTCCTTCTTCAAACAATCACGACACCAATAATCACGAAGTAGCTTCTCGTAGTTCCATTTTCACCCTAAATTGTTTTCTGTAAAAGGGATTCTACATTTTGAAATCTATAATTTTGCTTCAACATCGTCGGAATAAGAAGAACACTATGCATTTTTCAATTCACATCTCTAAGTCTATCTTCAAAGCTCCAGAGTCTTTCAAAGAAATGTACATGTATTTCTTCAAAGTATAATCATACAATAATTGGTATTTTTTTGTTCTTATAATTGATATAATGGCTAGTTGTTCGGTTAAATGCCTCATAGAAACAAGAATGATTGGTAGCATATGTGGTAAAGCCTAAAAAAATTATTGTTAACATGAGAACCACACATGAGATTATGCTTAGTGACAAAGAGTACAATGGCGACAATGTGGCAACCCATATCTAGTAGCTCAGGTGGTGGTAGAGGTTTTGATATGGTGTCATAAGTCAAATCTGGTGGTTTAGGGAACAAATTTAACATTTAATATGATTTTGTGATGAACACATCAAAAATATGAATCATAACTTCCTTGAAACTCCTTAAACCTAAAATTGAAAGCGTAAAGTGTTGGTGTAAGCCCTAGAGGCCAATACTTTTGGTACTTGTATCGAATTATTTATTAATAATAAAAGGCATTTCTTTATTATGTTTTCCAAAATAATAAAGTCCCTAGAATGGTTTATTGGTTTAATGAAATGTTAAGTGTGACTTAATCATGAGATCCCATTAAACATAAGAAACTATTCTTAAAGTATCCGTAGTCAAGCTTTAATGTGAAGTGGAATAACATTAAAGCATTAAGATTATTATGAAGATAGATTGATGATCACATCTCATGGATCATAGATAAGGAGTTATCAAGTCTTGACATAGGTATGAATATTAGGAGTAATACTTATACTGGATTGACCCGTTATGAGAATACTACATAGAATGTTATGCAAAGTGTCATAAGTTATTCTCATGATGATAATGGTGTATACCACCCTTCGACCTGAAACCACTATGGACCCTAGATGTAAAGTCAAGTACTTTATTGCTGATCAAACGTCATCCGTAACTGGATGACTATAAAGATGGTTGATGGGTACTTCACAAAGCATGCTAAGGGACATGAGTGACCTAGATGGAATTTGCTCATCCTGCATAACAGGATAAATGTCTAAGGGTCCAATATTGAACTGGACAAGGGTGACACAGTGTATGCCTTGTGTTCAATATAGACATGAGGGCAAAAGGGTAATTGTACAACATAAATATTATCATGGAAAAGGTTTGGTCAGATCACATGACATTTTCGTGACTTGGGTAACAGTGATGTGTTGCTAGATACCGCTCACTGTTTATTATATTAAATGTGTAATTTAATATAATTGCCAACGTCGCGAAAACCTACAGGGTCACACACATAAGGACAGGTTGATGAGAGATAGAATAAATAAGGAACACCATAAGGTACGGTGCACTTAAGTGTAATACGGAAAGTGGTAAGGTACCACGTGGATAAGTGATATATGGTACATCATAAGGTATGATGTCCATAAGCTTAATTGGGCTTTTAGCTTATAGCCTTAATTGGGCTTTTAGCTTGTAGCCCACACGAGTGATTCTATAAATAGATCCCTTGTGATGAAGTTTTTTCACTTGATGCATTTTCGTTTTTTACTCTCTCTCTCTCACTCAAGTTTCCGTTCGTGATCAGCTAGCACTGTGACCGAAAGCGATCTGTTCGTGTGGACTGAGTAGAGGCGTTGTTCTTCATCAACGCTCGTGATCACGACATCAAAGGTCTGAATTGCCACAAGAGGTAAAACTTTCTATCACTGACCATGCTCATTCGTAAGGATCTCTAAAGGAAAATTTTATATTCCGCTGCGTTTTTTATCGCAATTTTCCTTCAGTGGTATCAGAGCCTGGTTACGAAACCATGGATCTGATAGTTGTTTATGTTCTATATTTTCTGTTTTGATTCGATTAAAACCAGAATGAATTGAATAATAAACGATTAATTAAATTTGGCATCTGTTGTGTACGATTTGGATGATTGATGTTGACTATGCTTCGGAATCCGACATTAGTATGGTGAAGCAGCGATACATTGATCGTCTATAGGTTACACAAATAAGATTGATCACTCTTATATATGATATAAGTAAATCTGATGCAACGATGGTATATGTGATATACTGTTTCTGTTTCGTTCATTCAAACACTTGATGATTGTTATTCCTTTGACCGATCACTGTTCATATGCTTCGGAATTCGACATTAGTATGGTGAAGCAATGGCATGTGATTAATCATACTGAATTATCAATCGAGATGTGTTTGACAGCATGAAACTGTTGCATTAGGGTTCATGACGGCACAAGGGTTGTGTTGTTGCAGAGTTATGCGATTAGGGTTGTGAATGCACAAGAGTTGTGCGAAAATGACGCCGATTTCAAATGAATTGTTCAATTTCCTTCATTTGTTATATTCTGCTGCGTTTTTTATCGCAATTTTCCTTCATAAAGTGCACTGTGTTATCACAATGTAATATACCCATATGAAACAGACCTGAGTTTGTTAGGGGGAGTTACAAGAAACATTGATACAAAGTTGATCATTATGCACCTTTCTGAGAGACACACCACTTATCCATCTAAAACCTTAAGGTGATAGATGAGTAGATTCTCTCACTTATAAATGTTTAAGTCACCACATTCCTGTCTAACATGAGACTATTTTCCCACTTACTCACACTTGCATTATTATTTAACACTCTCCCTCAAGTGTGAGTCCATAATGCTCCCCATCAAGACACTTGTATCGATGTTGACACCTTACAACAGAACACCTATTCTTGGGCATTTTGATACAAGTAAGTCAGTCCCTTTCTCGAAACTAAAGGCTTGTGATACCACATCTTGCATCATTGTATAAAATAGACATATGAAAAAAGGCTTGCCAAGAAGTTAATAATTCGATAACATTGCTTCCACCATTAATTTTCTCATAACAACATATTTAATGACAACGGATTATTATCCAGTTGATTTCGTGGAAGGAATAATTTTGTTTCCCCTTAGCACATCGTCTAGGATCTGAATCTCATTAGTTTTTGTCGTTATCGAAGAGTCATTCGCAACACCACTAGGGTCATCATTGGTGTTTGAATTTTGTCCATGAATGAAATTATACTTGGTGATTCTCCTAGAAATATTTTATGCTAAGATTTGCCAAAATCGTCAATGATTTTTTTGAAAAATTTGCATCTACACTAACATTTTGCTATATCAGGAATGACGATTCTTGAATTGGTTCCTCTTCATCATTTGGATCTGGTAAAATGACTCGTCATTCAGGTTTAGAATGTCATAATAATAATATTGTAAATGTATCCCAAATTAAATTTGAGTGATGAAAAGTTCACCATAACCACCATTTAAAAACACGAGATTTCATGGCTATTGCAGCCACCATTATCTTCTCATTCTTCAAAGATTCTCTAAACCTCATTTTTTTGATGAAAATAATCCACTAATATACATATTTTGAATTTTTTTTATTAATAACCAAGTATTAAAATAATATTTCGCAAATAACCGCGTTTCGGAAAAAAATACGCAAATAACCATGTTTCAGATGACTCCCCAAAGGAGGAGCCATCTGAAATGGCGCATGCACCTATATTTTTAAGGGAGGCGCCATCTCACTTGGCGCCTATGTGCTTAGGGCATGCCCTAAGCCAAGTGAGATGGCGCCTAGGTGTATTTTTAGGGCAAACAAATATTTATTTATTTTTCCGGTGCATTGCGTGTTGGACAGAGATCAACAAAATGGACTTTTTATTATAAAAAGAATAATTACATCCAACTGTATTACATTAAAATAACAGTAAAAAAAACAGATTAAAAAAAATGGATACAAAAATACTGGGGAAAAAAAAGATACATCAGTGATCCCCCAGAACCCGGTAATGACCCCCGGTTCCGCATCCCCGTCCTCGCCTTTCTCGTGCTGGGTGTCGTCGCGTTTCCTGCTGCGGCAAGGCCGATGGCCCAGCGAAGTCAATGCAGTCTGAATCCATAAAATCAGTCAGATCTCCATATCTAGAAGATCCGCTCTGGTACAGTCGGTTACCCATACCCTCAAAGTTTGGTCGTGTTGGCGGTGGGTGGGGTTCCATGGTTGGTCTGTAGCATTGGTCGTCTGAGTACGGGGGGTAGAAAGGAAATGGATCTTGGGGTGTTTGGTATTGAGGATGTTGGGTGGTTTGGTGATATTGTGGGTGATGGTAGGTTGGGTCGGCTTGTTCGTAATCTTCCGACATTCCCATATCAGGGCTAAGGCTGGATGTTGAGGGCGCCATATTGGGATATATGGAAGACTGAAATTGTGTGTGGGGTATGCGGGTGTGCTGGTATTGGGGTTGGTATTATGGTTGGGTTTGAGGCATATCGGGGTATTGGTAGTTTGGTGGTGATTGTGGTTGGTTGTGCGGCATTTGATTGTAGTTGTGTTGTGGTGGGGAATGTGGTTGGGTGTTTGTGGGTCTGTTTCTTCTTGGGGGTTGGTGGGAGGTTGATGGGTTTTGGGTTTGTTGATGGGGAATCGAGGGTTGTGCCCATTGTGTGCGTGGGTCAACCAAGTACCTTGGATGAGACACGTGCATTTCTGGGTTACTAACTGACCTGTACCACGACAAATATTGATCCGTGTGTCGCATATTACCTTGAGTAAGGAAAACCTGGAATTGCAAGACGTAGCAGTGACGCCTCTGCCACATCTTACACCATTCCGGAGCGAAGTCTTTCCAGTTGGTAAGATCCCATTGGGCGTCGACCCTTTTAAGATGCCATGGGGACAAACAAGTTAGATCACTTGGTATCTCTTGATGCATTCCGAACTGCATCTTCACACGGTCGCTGTGGTGCATCTCCATAATGTTGAACCGAATGATTGCAGTCTTCACGGTCCAAGTTGCTGCATCCTCCGGGTTTGGAACATGGCCCAAACCCAAATATGGTCTCCAGACGAACTGCGGTAGAATGTAAATCAGGTTAATGCAAAAGTAATGTATAAATAATTTAGTTGAACAAAAGTTAAAAGCTACGACGTACGTCATCCGGGCCTAAGTGATCCAACAGGTTGCGGTAGAGTGCGACATTGAATCTTGGATTCTTGCCGTAATCTATACCCCTCACGCAGTACCTAAAGGAAATGAGAAACATTTTATTCTTAGCATATATTTTGGGAAGAGCAGAATAGTTATAAATGCTATAACTTGATGACTTACTTTGTTGCGTACGGGAAACCGAAAGTGTTGTTGTTGACGGGGTTTAAGAACTCCATCCTCCACCAACCCCAGGCTTGTAGTAAAAAAGCGCACCCATAAAATGTACATTTTTCCTTGATTGCGTTTTTGCACAAGGAACTGTATAGGTGGGCTAATACTGCAGAACCCCAACTATATTTTCTTGTTTTTTCAAAATTTGTTAGTAAATGTAAGTACATAAAATTTACACTATTTCCCGTACTTTCGGGAAATAAAAATGTACCAAAAAGTATCATAAGATACGTTCTGGCTTTTACTACCCTGACATTCTCTGAGGAATTTTCATTTAATTCCAAACTTACATAATGACGTTTAAGCTCAGTGAGTAGTATTCCCCGCCCTCTTGTACCACCACCTTCTACCATATCCCTACCCAACAGTTCTTCACACTGAGAGTTGGGTTGTTGAACCGACCCGTTCACGGCCTTACCGTCGACAGGGAGACCTAGTAGCATGTACACATCCTCTAGCGTGATGGTACATTCACCTATTGGTAGGTGAAATGTATGGGTCTCCGGTCTCCACCTTTCCAACATTGCAAGAATGAACTTCGAGTCAATGGTGCAGTTGGAGATCTTTATGACATGTCCAAAACCTGTGTATTCCAGATATGGGACGATAAATGGGTCGGGAGCTAGGTAGTTGTGCAAACGGATTCTGAATCTTTTTGTGTCCTGAGTTCATAATTTAACAGGTGTAAGATTAATTAAGATGAACAACGTGTTATTTGAAGTATGAAAAATGTATAACCAAAGAAGAAACTTACAAATGCAGCAATGTTTTCCCTTGTGCCTCTGTGAGTATCGCCCATTGTTAGAAGAGCCATTGTTTAAAATGCTTGAGAGTATGAAAGACTTAGGAAGAGATAGAGAGTATGATAGACTTATGAAATATTTCGTAGTAGAGAGTGAGACTTGTGTGGGTGTGAGAGATGTATGATATGGTATGTATTTATAGGCAAATAAGTTTGATATTTTGCTTGCATGCCTGCGAAGTGTCACATTTGCATGCTTAGGGGATTACACATATGCATGCATGCATGTACAAAAAATGAAAGGTGCCACTCTTTCAGGCTAAGTGGCAGCCCATGCATGTATCACGATTGGACAGTAAGGGAGGCGCCATTGGACTTGGCGAAAGAGTACAAAAATGAATGGTGTCGCCACCCCAATTAGCGAATAAGAGGTGTCCTTTGTTACAGCCTAGGCTCAGGCTACGTGACAGCCTTGGGGGATTCCTTTCATTATTGCATGTAAGCCCATTGGAGTTGATGGGAGGAGTCTTACAAAATACATGTATATGTGCAGAATAGGGCCAGGCTAGGTGGCAGCCTATGGGGTTACATAAGCCCATGCATGTATCACGATTGGACAGTAAGGGAGGCGCCATTGGACTTGGTGAAAGAGTACAAAAATGAATGGTGTCGTCACCCCAATTGGCGAATAAGAGGTGTCCTTTGTTACAGCCTAGGCTCAGGCTACGTGACAGCCTTGGGGGATTCCTTTCATTATTGCATGTAAGCCCATTGGAGTTGATGGGAGGAGTCTTACAAAATACATGTATATGTGCAGAATAGGGCCAGGCTAGGTGGCAGCCTATGGGGTTTCATTATTGCATGTCACGTAGGGCCATCCTTACTTAATTGAAATTTTTAGCCTTACGTTTATCATAACATTAATTCACATAATCTGTCAAATCTTTCAACCTTCAAACGTTCTTACAACCAAACCTTCAAACCTGCAAACAATCAAACATTCCAACCTTCGAATCAGTCATCAAATTCATACATTCCAACCTTCAAACATTACAACATTCATACCTTCATACAATCAATAAACCTCAAACATTCCAACCTTCAAACCTTAAAACAATTCTACACAATGGCCTCTTCACCACAATTTGTCGTCAAAGCACATTTCAATGGTGAGACATACATTTGTCCCACAGCTGGGTTTTTGTTTAGAGACACAGACAACATTCGATTTCTCTTAAACGGGAAAACCAATTTCTCGTACTTCAAAAAAAGATTGGAGGCCAAACTTGAACGAGGCCCGGTGTCCCAGATATTTTATCAGAATCCAGTTTTCTTTGGAAACAACCAAGTAATTTTTTATAAGGTTGAAGTTCAAGATGACGAGGATCTCCAGAATATGATTTCCAGCCATGTCTATTCTGGATACGACTCTATTGAGTTGTACGTTTTGCTTCAAGAGCCTCAGGTGACACATGAGGTTGATCCTTTGGAGAATGAACAAGATGAGGTAGATGCAGTTGATGATGAAGAAGAAGATAACGAGTTAGAGTTTGATGAAATGGTGAACGATGATTCTGACGATGATGGCATCCCTAGTATTCCTACAGACAAAATCTACACACCACCTCCGCACATGACAAACTTCAACATGGGCGGAGATGAACCTTCTACTGACTTATTTTTCAAACCGTATATGCAGTCGAATGAAAATTTAAAAGAGAAGGAAAAGTTTCATAACAGAGAGGAATGCATCAGGGCCATTAAAAAATTTCACATGCTCAACTCGGTTGATTTTAAGGTGGATCGTGTCAACCCGGAAAGGTACAAGATCAAGTTTGTCCACCCTGACTGTATGTTTAAGCTGACTGCATCATATAGATTAAGGGGTGACTGTTGGGTCATAGGTTCCATGACTACCCACACTTGTGCAAGTTCCACTCAATCACAGGACCACCGAAAACTCAACTATGATCTAATCTGTCAAGAAATCCTACCCATGGTCAGCAACGACCCATCTTTGAAGGTGAAAACAATCATCTCCCACATCACCACGGTTTTTAACTACACTCCGTCTTACCGTAAGGTGTGGTTAGCAAAGACTAAGGCGATTGAAAGGGTGTACGGAAACTGGGAGGAGTCATACCGAGAACTTCCCCGCTACCTGAATGCACTCAAGACGTATTCTCCAGATAGTGTTTACGTTCTGGAAACATTGCCACCGTACGCCCAAGATGGTAGTCTACTGCATGGCAACGGAATATTCAGTCGCGTGTTTTGGGCATTTCAACCATGCATCACAGGGTTTGCATCATGCAAACCAATTTTACAAATTGATGGCACTTGGTTGTATGGGAAGTACAAAGGCACGCTATTGATGGCAGTTGCACAAGATGGCAACAACAACATTTTCCCCATTGCGTTTGCCCTTGTCGAAGGGGAGACCGATGGTGCTTGGAGCTTTTTCCTGAAAAATCTTCGGACACACGTGGCTCCTCAACCAGATCTCTGTTTGATCTCAGACAGACACGCCTCTATTGAAAGTGCCTACAATAATCCAGCAAATGGTTGGCATGACCCTCCTTCTACGCATGTCTATTGCGTTAGGCATATCGTCCAGAATTTCTCGAGGGAGGTCAAGGACAAAACATTGAGGAAAGCGGTTATGAATGCGGGATATGCATTGACACAACCCACATTCAAATATTACCGCAACGAGATCCGTTTGTCTAATCCGGAAGCCGGTAGGTGGATCGACAATATTCCGGTGGAAAAATGGACTAGGTCATACGACAATAGCCAAAGATGGGGGCATATGACAACGAATCTTATTGAATCAATGAATGGGGTATTCAAGGGCATACGAAACCTCCCAATCACTGCCTTGGTAAAATCTACGTATTTTAGGATGGCTGCGTTATTTGCAAAAAGAGGTGAAATATGGAATGCGGTGTTGCAATCTGGACAACTATGGAGTGAAAGCTGCATGAAATACATTAAGGCTGAAAGTGCTAAAGCCAACACTCACATGGTTATACGGTTTGACCGACACAGCCACAACTTCATTGTGAAAGAGACAATCGACCATAATGAAGGCCTGCCAAGACAAGAATACAGGGTCATTTTACCTTCTCAATGGTGCAATTGTGGCAGGTTTCAAGCATTTCGTATGCCTTGCTGTCATGTCATTGCCGCTTGTGCTCATACCCATCAAGACGCGCTTCAAATGCTGTTAAACGTTTACAAATCTGAAACGTTGCTCACTGTTTACAACAACAACTTTCCTTTGGTGGCAAAACCAGATTATTGGCCTGAATACAACGGCGATATAGTTTGGCACAATGACCAAATGTGAAGGAACAAGAAGGTTCGTCCCAAAAGTAGGCGCATCACAACAGAAATGGACGATCTTGACAGGTTGGAAAGAAAGTGTGGTTTATGCCGTCAGGTCGGACACAATCGCAAAAATTGTCCGAATCGGGCGTCTGGCTCGACCACATAAATATTGTAATACATAAAATATTTTCATAATTGTGTTGTAAACATTTGGGTTTTTCGTTAACAGATTTTTCTACAATTAATAAAACGCGTACAACAATAATTAACGATATTCAATATAGGAAATTACAACTGTTAACACAATTTCATCTAACCCATGCATCATCAGCATTACATCACTGTCTGTTTTGACTTCCTCCAACCACACATTAGGTCTTCCTGTCGCATGTGAGGTTGTTGTTTGTTTTCGCTGGATCCTTCGAATTTTTCCCCCCTCCGCAATGTCTCCATCTAGCCACCGCATCAACTCCCGCTTCAGACGCTCCATGGAGTGAATGTTCCAGAATTTCATTTTCATCGCAGGTTTCGTGGCGGAGAATATAACGTAACCATCTCTGCTAAAAATCATAGGCGACGTCATGACACAAATAACGGAGTACAAAATAAAAATACAGTGCGAGAAAGTGTGAGAAATTTCGGAGAAACGGACGAATTATTTATAAAACAACATTTTGCCCTAATTTTGCCCTAGGAGCCAAGTGAGATGGCGCCCCCTCTCACTTTTAAGGAGCATGCGCCATCTCACTTGGCTAAAAGCTAAGGGAGGCGCCAAGTGAGATGGCGCCTAGGGCAAAACCCTAGGTGGAGACGCCAAGTGAGATGGCTCGTCCTTTGGGGAGTCATCTGAAACATGGTTATTTGCGTAATTTTTTCCGAAACCTAGTTATTTGTGAAATATTATTTTAATACATGGTTATTAATAAAAAAAATTCACATATTTTACTCATAAAATTTTTTAAAAAACTCAATAGAAACCTCATTTAGTAGAGAATGAGGTTAAAATGAAAGCATCAAAGTTTTTCTACTCAATTTATAAAACTAACTTGAGAGAACAACGTTGTAATACCCCAAATTTGTCCTACCCTCTCACTTTTATCTGGCTTACGCATTGTTACGCTTTTCTCATGTACATAACTCCATTAGGTCATCTAACACATCATTCATTCATTAATCGATAAAGTGTGGCATGGGATCCAGGATGTTGAGGGATTAGAGTTGGCTTTCATTGGGAATTTCCTCCTTTATCAAAAGACTCATTTTCATCAAAAGACAAAGTTAGTCCTCCAGGTTACTTTAGGGTTGAAAGAGTTAGGGTTTACTTCCCTAATCGTGTAGGCTTGTAGAAGGGTTCCATGTGGATTTGTTTATTAATAAATTTCAAAGGGGTTTTATCAATACTTGAGGTGCAAGCTATCAGAGATATTGGTATGGTTATTACAAGCTAGGGTCTAGTGATTTTTCTTCGTCTAAGAAAATTCAATTGATATTTGGACCACATGGCTTTGGGTACGGATCTCATACCAAAATAAGGGTATTCAAGAGTGTGATACGGTGGGAGAACTGACTGTGGTTTTGTGTTTGTTTTCGCAAATGTTTCGGTTGAGCAAGAGTCGCCACCGACTTTTTATTTTATCCTAAGGAAAGGTTTAAAAAGCATAGCAAAAACCTTTGAGATTTTTTCTTGGGTTCGGGGAGTAGATTATAGAAAGGGAAGGTATTAGCACCCTTTCTATCCATGGTTATCCATGGGCTCTTAGGTACTTGCTTAGATCAACTTGCCTTGGTTTTCAATTGTTTGAAATGGTGCTTTGTGCGTGGTTTTGAAAAGGTTTTGAAAAAGATGCCTTGTTTAGGCTACCCTTGTAACAATTCTTTACTCGAATGTTTTACAAAAGGTGTTTGTCTTTTTTTTGAAAAGATGTTTCAAGGTTTTTTTGAAAGTTTGTTTTGAAAGTGTTTGTGAAGTGTGGTTTGAAAAATAGGCAAGTGTTTTTGTTTTGCAAGTTAACAAGTACTTAAGAGCTATCTACCCTAAAGTTCTCAAAGATTTATGCTATGTTTTAACCCTTTTAACAATTTTGTTCCAACATTGCATTTGGTGGACAATCTTGTGTTAGGATGTGAAAGGGACGGGCGCGGGTCATCGTTTAAACCATAATTGCAACGGTGCCAAGTGTCTTTGGGCAATTTTTCCTTGAAAGGGACTTGATCATTTTAGGCAACTTTTCGAAAGCGTCATCGAGGGACTATGATCATTTGAATTGTTTGTTTTTGCCCAAAGAGACCTAACGTGCAATATGGCCCATTTATTGAAGGCAACAAGTGGGATACCCTAGGGGTGCAAGTGTGATATGTGTTGTCCATTTTCATGCTTGTTTGTCTTGAAATTAGGTCAAACTATTTTGTTGTTTTTATTTGCATACAAACCCTAATTCTAACATGGTATATTTAGAAAGCATTAAAGTGCGAAAAACAAAGTTCTAAACTATTACAACACAATATGGGAAGGGGGGTACAAATATTCAAATGGGGGGATTTGACAAGGAATTTAAACCTAGCTATTACATCAATTTGGAATTATTTACAAGATAATTGATTGCACAAATTAAATAGAAATAAAATAAATATGCAAAATGTAAAAAGGGTTTTATATGTATGGAAAAAAGGTATTTTTTATGTCAAACAAACAAAATAAAAAAAAGTATTATTTTTGGAGCTTTTTTATGTTTAGGGCAAAACCCTAATTTTATTAAGTAAAATGCATTAATTATTTAATATGTACAAATATTTATCAATTATATACTAAATAAAATAAAAATGAAGTATGTTTGTCAAAATGTATTTTTACTATCAAATATTAATAAAAAATAAAATGTATATATTTTTGTATTATTTACTACATATTCTAATATATATATATATATATATATATATATATATATATATATATATATATATATATATATATATATATATATATATATATATATATATATATATATATATATATATATATATATATATATATATATATATATATATATATATATATATATATATATATATATATATATATATATATATATATATATATATATATATATATATATATATATATATATATATATATATATATATATATATATATATATATATATATATATATATATATATATATATATATAAATAATATTTAATATTTATAAAAAAGGTATATTTTATATAAAATATTTTAAGAAGATAAAACAAAATAAAAATGAAAATAAAATGTGTTTACATTATTTTTTAGTATTTTAAGTAAAAAGTGTTTATTTATTTATGTACAAATATCAATATAAACAAATAAATGCCTAAAAAAATTCAAAAATGGTTTAAAAAATTATTTTTATATTTTTAATATCATGAGGAAAAATAAATAAGTCAGGAATAAAAAAGAAAAGTCAAAAAATCATGAAAATAAGCACAATGGGCCACAGAGGTGCCAAAGTAAAAATAGTGTGTGAAAAGAAATACAAAAACAGGCCCAGCCCACCAAGTCTTTCTTCAACCTCCAGCCAAAAATTGTTCAAAAAACGTGCGCCTGTACACTGATTCAAACATCTGGATTCTTTGACTTTTTGCACAAACTTACAACACCAAAAATGTTAAGCATTGAATCACGATTCTGAATATGTAAAGAACTCCTCCTAACTCTCAGAAATGAGAGAGAATTTTATCATTCCCAAATCTTAACCTAACTTTTTATCCATATTCAGACCTTAAATTCTCACAGCATATGCAAAATAAATGAAAAGTAAAGGTATGTACAGTTTCAGGGGCATGAGTAGAACACTTCTTATTCACAAACTTAGAGCTAATGATTTCTACATTGAGAGATAGAAGTTCAAGAATATACCTGTTCAGTTGAAGTTGTATCTGATGATGGAGGTACTTTCAGAGCAAGGTGATGATTGGTATAGCTTCCTTGATGTCCAGGGATGCTATTCCAAGCTTTACTTTGTCTTGAAACCTTTTGAATCGTGCTATGGAACTTCAGCTGCAAAACAAGAAAATGAAAATGGTGATCTTGCCTGGGAGTGTTACAGGTCGTGTTTGAGGTTTTGATTAGCTTCAAGGGATGTTATGGGATGTGTTTGACAAGTTTTTAGCAAGAATGCATGGAAGGTTTGAGCTATGGAACTCAAACTGCAACAGGCCCTCTTTTTGTGCAGTTCAATGGTGATTTTGTGAGTGAGAGTGTTTGGGACTTGGTTAACTCGTGTTCTAGCTTAGGATGGATGTTTAGGAAGTGTACAAAATATTTGCTTAAGCTTTTTTTGTGCTGAGATCAAAGTTGTTGTGTTATGCTAGCTTTCTTCACACTTAAGCAAGCAAATGTCCACTTGAGTTTTAGACAGCTAGAGGCCCCCCTAATGTGCTACAAACCTTGGCATTGATCAGTGTGATTAGTCCTAAACTTGTGCCAAAGAGATTTCCAATGTACTTGCTGATTTGCAACTTTGACATAAAGTTTAACTTTTCAAAAATGGATATTATGCTTTATCTAAAAATGGCTTAATCTTGCAAATAATGTTTGGACACACAAAATAAGGCTTTGGAACAATGAGTATGCATTAAATTATTGAGTGCAAATGGGATTATAGGCCTGTAATGTAGCATAAACCAAGCTGACTTGAAAATGGCAATGTGTATGAACATGTCTTGGTCAAGAACAAAAGTGACTTTTGCCCAACTTGCCAAATTCGATTCTCCCTAACCATGAGGTTGTTTGATGAGTTCTTGGACATTTTGGAAAGCTTGGAATGTGTACTACAATCCATATTTGAAATGCAAATTGAAATTCCAAGTGGAAGTGTATGAAAAATGGTCTTGAAGTTAGGTAAAAACCTTGCCTAAAATAGGTCAAATTTTCTCTAAGTTAAGAATGGTTTGGTACCCTTGTTCCAAAAATTGTAACTTGAGATAAAAGCCTCTTTTGGGAAAACTTTGTGAATCAAAGTTGTAGATTATGCAATAGGCTACAACTTTCATGTTTTGACTTTTGCTTGAATCCAAATAAATCTTGGTGAGAAAGTGGGACAAAGTTAGGAAAAAATTAGGGTTTTCCATAACTTAGAAAAATTCTAAGTTATGAAAAATCTCCATTTCAAACCCTAATTTGCATTTCTTGATTTCTTGATGAACAAGTTTCATGATTTGGCATGTTTTGATGAAAAATGAATCTTGACTCTTGATTTTGACCAAAAAGTCAAAGTTTGACTTTTCAGTATACAGTCAAAATTGATCAATTGACTGGGAAATTCAACTATCAATCTTGTGTATTTGGGATCTTTTGAACTTGTTGAGCATGTCAAGATAATTCCATGGGGTCCTTGAGTCCATATGTGAGCTTGGTTTTCCATTGGCTAGGTTAAACAGTCAAAAATTGCCTTTGTGCAGTCAAAACCCTAAAAATGACCATTTTGCCCTTTTGATGATCTGATCAAATTTCTTGTGGAATTGTGATCCAAACTTGATCAAATGGTCCATGTGAGTTCATAATGTTGATGTGGGTCAATTTTCATGAGGTTTGACTGTCAATTGGCCACAGTTGACTTTTTTCCCCAATACAGTTGATTTCTAGGTCAACTGTCCAATTGACTGGGCAAAACCTGGAATCAAGACTTGAAACTTGGTATGGATAAACTTGGGGGTCCAATATGAAGCATGAAAGTCATATTAGGCAATTTAGGTCAAAACATCTTTGTGCAAACACAAACCCTAATTTGGGTCAACAGTGCAAGGAGAAGTCTTGAGCAGATGAAACCCTAACTGGATCTTGAGCTCCAAGGGCTTAGTGATGAGAAATTAATGAGAAATGGGAGGGCAAATTTTTGGGTACAACAAAGAGCTCTAGGTGCAAGCATTGAGTTAGAGGCTATTTGTATTCAATTATGGCATGCGTGGATATTCCATTTAATGTGAGAACATGGTCATAAGGTGAATTCAAGATACAAGGGTAACATCATTTTGACTAAAAGAAGTTTCTAAGCCATTTCTTTGGATTATTCATCATGAAAGTAAAATAAAGTTTCGAATCCATTTCTTTGGATTATTCATCATGAAAGTGAAAGCAAACTTCTTTATAAAGCAAAAGAATCCATGTTTCACGTTACATTCAATCATACCATTACAACTTCTAATCATCTACATTCCAATTCCAAAGAAATTCACACAAAAAAGGCCTACTTTCTACCAATACCTATACAATGCTTAATCATGTTGTTCTTAATTCTAAGCTGCATCATGGCTTTAAAATCATTGCCTTAACTCCATGCCTTCTCCAAATTCTTCCCTCACGACTTGCTTTCCTCGCTCAACATGGATTCGTCATTGTTTTCATTGAAGAAACTTTGTGGTAGCCCGTCTGTATTCACGAATCACCAGTAAATAACCTTCCATCAGTTGAAGAAACACCATAATTTAAACAACCTTGCATTGGTATGTAACCTGCCCTGCATTTGCTCACAAAGGAAAATCAGTACAGAGATAAGGATTAAATCAGAAATCGAAATTAACACTTCAGCATCTATCCCGCCATCAACTTTGATCTCTAATAGATTCTTGTAATCGAGAGGCTGAGATTTCTTCTTTGTTTTCCAGATAAATAACAAAATTCTCTAACTTTTTCCAACTCTTAACTATTAACATCATCGTACCTATACTGACTATCAAGTTTTTTCATAACCTAACATGTTTACTAATCTTTTAATCACTGACTTTTGTCAACATCAACAACTAACTTACAGACCTCCACTTGGCCGCTAACACTTCCTAACTAACTCTTCTAACAATCTCCAGCCCTCCAACTGTTTCCTAACATCCCTGTCCATAACCTCTTAAACCAGTGCTAACCATTTTCCAGATAACTCCCTAACTACCCTAACAACTTCTAACCATAACACCTAACTGTCCCAGCAGAAAAAAACTTAATAGAATTCATAACTTCCAGTCCAACAAACTTTCCATCCAACTATAACAAAGCCTAGCAGAATTCCTATCCTCTCAAAAAATAGTCCAGCAAAACTTCAACTAACTCACCATTCACCATCTCTTAATAGAATTCTAACCAACTCTATCATTCTCTAACTAACTTTTCATCATTCTAACTATTTCTAAAACTAACCAAAACAGAATTCTAAACTTCCTCACTACCCTTCATAACAGCTTAACAAACTTCCAGCAACAGACTAACAAAAGGTCTATAACAGAAAGAGAGGGAGAGAATTCACAATTTTTTTACCATAAAAGTCAGAGGAAAACCGGTTATACAAAACTCACCACTGAAATTCTTTCTTCTTCTTCTCCCGGCATCCATTCTCCATATTCTAAGAAGAATCACAAAAATCACCATAAGATTCTCTCTACAATCTCCATCTCCAACCATCACTCACTCAGGTTCTTCACTTTCTTCAACCTTCCTCCAACCTTCTACAATTCTTCACCATATGCAGAATCACACAAGTTTCCTCTTCTTCATGCTTCTAAGTCTTTAGATTTCTTCTGCAAGATTCTACCGTATCATCCTCATCTTTTACTCCAGAATCTGCATCGATTCCTCAATCATCTTCAAGCTTTGTACATCAGTCACTGCATCAACTTCATCTTCCAAAACTCACCATAGAAATCATCACCTTCATCATTGTTAGAACAAGATTGGTTCTGATCATATCTCAGAGTTTTGATGATAACAATAAAATATATTTTATATAATTGATACTCTGGTGAGCATATGTATTTGTTTCAGATAATGTTATGACTGAAGTATTTTCTAGATGAAAATCATTTTGACGTGCTGAGCTGAAAATAAATGAAGAAGTTCTTTGATGAAAGAACTATTTGTTTTAGCGCAAGTTCTGATGCTAACTCTGATAAGAAACTAATTTATGCATCTTCTAAAGCTTAGCAAGTTTCCATATAAACCATGTTCAGAAGTACTTTGAAAGCAAGCGCTGATAAGAAGATTTGCAAGCATATTCTGAAGCAAGACGTGGAGCTAGTTCCAAAAGAATAAAGAAGCTAACAAGTCTTGTCAAGTTTCAGGAAACATGCTCTGACAAAGTGCCGTTTGCTCATTTAATGCAAAGACGGCTACATGCACTCAAGTGTCTACGCTAGTTCATTAGAAAATGCAATACTGCAAGCAAACACGCAAACATTAATTGCTCTCCACATTAATTGCTCTCCACTTTTGAAGGCAACAACGGTCGTTTTCCTCATGCTATATATAAAAGATCATTTATTGCAAGCCAACAATCTAATGACGTGAAAATATTATGCTGCTCACAAATTATTTTACAAACACTTTGTGCAAAACTAATCTTAGTGAAAAATCACAGTTTGTGATATAGCTTTCTAAGAAGCAATTTTTTTCACTATCTGTAAAGATTTAATTCTTCTAATTGTTCCTTGAGAGGCCAAGTTTGGTCAGATTTCTCAAGAAGGCTAGGACTAGTTTGAGTCTTAGTGGTGTTAGTCACTTGTAAGTTTACTTGTGCTTTGAATTTTTAGTCACAACAGTTTGGTTTTGTGATTGTAATTTGTTTGATTATAGTGAATTAAGTCCTTGTTGAGAAAGGCAAAATCACCTTGGCGGGTGGACTGAAGTAGTTTGAGTTCAAACGAACCAGGATAAAAATAACTGTGTCTTTCCATTATTGTTGAGCCTTTAAGAAAAAGAAAAAGAGAAACTTATTCAACCCCCCCCCCCCCCCTTCTAAGTGTTTTCTCACCTTCAATTGGTATCAGAGCTTGACTTTGAGCGCAACACTTAACGTGTCAGGAAAAGATCCAGAAAGAAAACAGAATGGCAACTGAACAAAATAACAATAGCTACAACAAACCTCTTGTATTTGATGGAGAAGATTTTGAATATTGGAAAGATAGACTAGAAAGTTTCTTTCTAGGTCATGATAATGATTTATGGGATATAGTCTTGGATGGTTACACACATCCTACAGACTCAAAAGGAAATAAGATTGATAGAAATATATGGATAGACAACAAAAAGCTGATTTCAAAAATCACCACAGAGCTAGAAATATTTTCTAAATGCTATCTCTAAAATGGAATATGAGAAGATTACAAATAGAGATACAACACATGATATGTTTAAGTCTCTCAAAATGACTCATGAAGGAAACGCTCAAGTGAAGGAGTCTAAAGCTATGGCTCTCATCCAGAAGTATGAAGCCTTCAAAGTAGAAGAAAGTGAATCTATAGAAGCTATGTTCTCAAGGTTCCAAACTCTGATCGCTGGCCTGAGAGTTCTGAACAAGGGATACACTAAGGCAGACCATGTTAAGAAGATCATCAGAAGTTTACCCAGAAGATGGGCACCTATGGTCACTGCTTTCAAAGTGTCAAAAGATCTAAACAATGTGTCTCTTGAAGAACTCATCAGCGCTCTAAGAAGTCATGAGATAGAACTTGATGAGCACGAGCCTCAGAAGAAAGGTAAGTCTGTTGCCCTTAAATCAATTAAAAAATATGAAACAAACGCTTTTCAGGCTGAAGAAGGAAACTCTGAAGAATCTGCGTCAGAAGAATATGAACTATCCTTGCTCTCCAGAAGGATCAATCAGATGTGGAAGCATAGACAGAAGAAGTTCAGGAACTTCAAGAAGTCAGAAGATAAACCAGAATCTTCTGGACACAAAAAGTCAAACAGAAAAGAGATAATTTGTTATGAATGTAAAGAACCTGGACACTACAAGAGTGATTGTCCAAAACTTCAAAGAGAAAAAACAAAGAAAAAGTTTGGCAGAAAGAAAGGTATGATGGCCACCTGGGACGATTCAGAATCCTCTGAAGATGAATTTGATTCTGAAGATGAGAACGCCAACCTAGCTCTGATGGCTACCACAGCAGATGACTCGGACTGTGAGTCAGAACCAAAAGAGGTATTCTCTAAATTTACTAGAGATGAACTTGCTGAAAGTTTATCAGAACTTCTGGAAAACTATAGTCAGCTCAAAATCAAATACAAGAAACTCAAGAAGAGTCTTGCATCTGATCTTGAGAAACATGAAACAGAAAACTCTGAACTCAAAGAAAATAATTTTAAACTTAAAGAGGAAATTCAAAAAATTTCTATTTCAGAGTCTGCTTCAAGTTCAAAAGATATTCTGAAAGAATATGACTCTAGCTTTCAAACTTTTCTTTCTAAAAGCATAGATAAAAGCAAAATGGCTTCAATGATCTATAGAGTTAGTGGGAACAACAGAAGAGGAATTAGATATGAAACTCCCAAAGGGAAGGAGACATATATACCAAAACTTGTTTCTAAGATGACTTTCACATATAAACCTCTGAACAAACAATTCAAATTTGGACACACACATGATATTAAATATACATCACATTCTGGAAACTCTTATGCTAATCCAAAGTTCAAACAGAACTTTAAATACTCTAACCCAAGAGGACCCAAAAAGATATGGGTACCTAAGGAGAAAATAATATTTTTTGTAGATGTCCTTAACAGCTCAATTGAGACACCAGTCATGGTACCTGGACTCTGGGTGCTCACGACACATGACGAGAAGAAAGTCTATGTTCCAAAACCTGGAATTTAAAGTTGGAGGAGATGTTAAGTTTGGAGGTAATCAGAAAGGGAAGATTATTGGTTTTGGAACCATTGGAAATGGTAACCTTCCTTCTATCTCTAATGTTTTATTAGTTGAAGGATTAGCACATAACATGTTGTCCATAAGTCAATTAAGTGATAACGGTTATGACATTATCTTTAATCAAAATTCTTGTAGAGATGTTAGTCAAAAAGATGGAACAATCCTCTTTTCTGGCAAGAGAAAGAACAACATCTACAAAATTGATTTGTCAGATCTTAAATCTCAGAATGTAAAATGCCTTTTGTCTGTTAGCGATGAGCAATGGGTTTGGCACAGAAGATTGGGACATGTCAGCTTAAGAAAAATCTCTCAATTAAATAAACTAAATTTAGTCAGAGGACTTCCCAATCTGAAGTACAACTCAGAAGCTCTGTGCGAAGCATGTCAAAAAGGAAAATTTTCAAAACCTTCTTTTAAATCAAAAAATGTTGTTTCTTCTTCTAGGCCATTAGAACTACTTCATATTGATCTGTTTGGGCCAGTTAAAACTGCATCCATCAGAGGCAAGAAGTATGGATTGGTCATTGTTGATGACTACAACAGATGGACATTGGTTAAGTTTTTAAAACACAAGGATGAGTCACATTCTGTGTTCGCTGACTTCTGTAACCAAGTGCAAAACGAAAAAGATTTTAGAATTATAAAAGTCAGAAGCGATCATGGAGGAGAATTTGAAAAACTTTATTTTAAAAAATATTTTAAAGAAAATGGTATTGCTCATAATTTCTCTTGTCCTAGAACTCCCCAACAAAATGGAGTTGTAGAGCGAAAGAATAGAACGTTACAAGAAATGGCCAAAACCATGATCAATGAAACAAATATGGCTAAGCACTTTTGGATAGAAGTTGTGAACACAGCATGTTACATTCAGAATAGAATCTCTATAATACCTATTCTTGAAAAGACTCCCTATGAGTTATGGAAAAACAGAAAACCCAACATTTCATATTTCCATCCTTTTGGATGTACTTGTTTTATTCTGAACACTAAAGATAATCCGAACAAGTTTCATTCTAAAGCACAAAAGTGTTTTCTGCTTGGATATTCTGAACGCTCAAAAGGCTATAGAGTATATAACACAGAAACTCTGATTGTTGAAGAATCAATCAAAGTCAGGTTTGATGACAAGCTTGGCCAGCAACAGCCAAAGCAAATTGATATTTTTGTAGGTACAGAAGATCATCTCTCAAACTCTGAAAAGTCAGAAGCAAAGGAAGACTCAGAAGTAAAGGAAGACTCGGAAGATCCTCCTCTTGATAATGCTCTGGATAATCTCAGAATCTCTGAACAACCCACTCAGAAAAGGTTTCCCAGAATCTCTTCAGCTCATAAAGAAGACGTGATTATTGGAAGAAAAGAAGATCCCATCAGAACAAGATCCTCTATCAGAATCAATGAAGAATCATTGTTTGGATTGGTATCTCTGATTGAACCAACCTCTATTGATGAAGCTCTGGAAGACAATGATTGGATCTTAGCAATGCAAGATGAACTCAATCAATTTTCCAGAAATGATGTGTGGGATCTAGTTCCATCTTGAGTACCAAACTCATTATCATAAAACAACATGCAACCACTAATGCAACAATCAATCTTTCTTACTTTTAAACCCAACTTTGACACCCACTTCTTTGCATCATAAAAACGTGTAGGCAAGTTGTCTTTCATTGCGGTGGAGTCCAATATCATTTTTGCGAAATGTTCCAAACACTGATCAGGAACATTCCAATTTGAATTGGAGGCAAATAATCTCACACACATTGATAACTTTGAGTCTGACGACCCCTCGAACAACGGCGCATTCATCTCATTCAACAACTGATAAAATATTTGCGCTTCCTTATTCGGCAACTCTTCCCTGTCAAAATCATCAGGTCGATCATATGTCAGTCACACCAAAAGCATCTTCAACCATTTCATCGATCAGATTAAATTTTTCCTCAAATTCCATAAGCGGTCGACTACTTGAAGCATATGTGTTTCTAGTCTCTGGTACGTTACTCGAAATTTCTTCACCATTACACGTCCAAACCCAATAATTGTCAATGAAACCCCTTCTATGCAATTGACGTGTTACTTCCTCCGGGTCACTAATTATTGGTCTACATTCAGATTTAAGACAAGGACACCTGTGATACGGTGGGAGAACTGACTTGGGTTTTGCGTTTGTATTCGCACTTGTTCGGTTTAGCAAGAGTCTCCACCGACTTTTTATTTTATCTTAAAGGAAAGGTTAAAAAGCACAGGAAAAACCTTTTGAGATGTTTCGTGGGTTCGGGGGGGTAGATTATGAAAAGGGAAGGTATTAGCACCCTTTTCATCCATGGTTATCCATGGGCTCTTAGTTACTTGTTTTAGATCACTTGCCTTTAATTTTCAATTGCTTGAAATGGTGTGTATGTGTGTTTTGAAAATGTTTTTGAAGAAGACGCCTTGTCTAGGCAACCATTATAATGACTCGTGTTTGAGTGTTTTACAAAGGTGTGTATCTTTTCGAAAAGATGTTTCAAATGTTTTTGGAAGATTGTTTTGAAAGTGTTTGTGGAGTGTGGTTTTGAAAAGTAGGCAAGTGTTTTTGCAAGTTTGATCAAGTAACTAAGAGTTTGTCTACCCCTAAATTTACTCAAAGGTTGTTCTCATGTTTTAACCCTTTTAACAATTTTGTTCCACCATTTTATTTGGTGGACAATCTTGCGTTAGGATGTTTAACGGGACAGGCGCGGGTCATCGTATGGACCATGAATGCAATGGTGCCAAGTGTCTTTGGCAATTTTGCTTGAAGGGACTATGATCATTTTTGATTAGGCAACTTTCGAAAGCGTCATCGAGGGACTATGATCATTTAGATTTGTTTTGTTTTTCCAAAGAAACTCAACGTGCAAGCATGGCCCATTTTGGAAGGCAACAAGCGGGATTACCCTAAGGGTGCAAGTGTGAATTGTGTATTGATTTCATGTATTTGTTTTTGTATTAGGTTATCTAGCATTTGATTTTATGTACATACAAACCCTAGGTCTAACCATGGTATATTTGAAAGCGATAAATTGTGAGAATTTAAAGTCTACGCTATTACAAAATAGTATCCGGGAGTGGGGGTACAAATATTTACAAATGGGCATGAGACTTATATAGGAGAGTAGTGTCCAAATAAATTTACAACCAAATCGAATTGTGATCTCAAATGTAAAATATAATGTATAGCAATGTATAAGAATAAAGCAAATGTGTATGTATCAATGTATCTGTGTAAGTGATTGAGATTTATTTACAAATTGAGAAAGTGTATTTATTAAATATTGTTAACTTAATGAAAGTATTGCTTATTTATTCTTTTTGGATATTTGTATTTTTTGTTAATATGCATTTACAAAGTTTAAATGAAAAGAAACAAATGTTTTAAGTTTAAGAAAAAGAAAATGTTTTAAGTTTTATGTATTGATGCTTTTATTTTTATGCATAAAATTTTAACTAAAGAAAAGAAAATTGTTCCACATTAAGAAAATTAATATTAAGGTTTATATATTCACTTAAAAATGTAATAAAAATAAAAAGAAAATAATTAAGAACATTTTATCTAAGAAAAAAAAAGGTATCAAAATATTAAGTATATTAAGAAAAGGTATCAAAATATTAAGTATATTAAGAAAAGAATATTGTCAATTAAAGTTTAATGTAAAAAAAAGTATGAGTTAATAAAAAAAAGCTAAAAGATTCAATGGGCCTTGTGTTTGTTTTTGGCCCAAACAAAATAGGTGGGTTTAGGAAAAAGGGGGGGGGGGTGCGTACTGGTTTCGTGAATGGGCTTAGGCAGATGAAAGGGGCAAGGCCCACTTTGCTTCACAAATGTTTTAGGGTTTCAGTGTGCTTTGTGTTATTCTGGATTAGGGTCAGGCAATACACTTGAACGGCGTCGTTCACTTTGTTTCTATCCTCTTCATCTTCTCAAGCCGGACATGGCTTACTGACGCCCCTCCGTCCTCGTTGCCAGGCGCCGTTCCCTCTATCCTTTCCCCATGGTCACGCAGGCGGCAACGTTTGCAAGGTAACGATCTCATAGCTTATGTTTTTGGGGTTTCCAGTTCGTACACGTTTTTTTACTCCTTGATAAATTCTAATCTCTGAACATTATTATTGTTATGTGAGGTGTGAAGGAAAAAAAAGTAGAAAAGTTATACCATTTTTGAAAATGGAGGAGGGAGCTGGAGGAGAGAGCTGGAGGAGGCGCCTAGGGTGGCTGGACGGAGAGATACGCGTGATGCTCAGAACATTTGCTTCCTGGTATCTTTATTTTTGCCTTTTAGGTTTTGTGATGAGCTTCTGAAAACCTTGTATAATCACTTCCTTTCCTCTTCTTGTCTGCTTGGATGCTTGTTCCTGTATGCTTGCTGAGATGCCTATTTGCTTTGACACTTCTTTTCTTCTTCTTGCTTGCTTTCTCCTATTTGCTTCTGTATGAGATACTTGATGATATGTTGAGGTATTTGGTATGTTGTGCCATGCGATGAGGTTTCCTCTGAGGGCCTTTGGGATCGTTTGTGTGCTTCTGGTATGCTTGTTGGTATTGAGTATTGATGATATTGGTAGCCCAATGATGAGGATGCTCTGAGGGCTTGTGTTGGTGTGAAAGTTTGTTTTGGAAAGGGCTTTGAAGGTTGAGCTTGGTTTTGATTGTATGTTGATGATTAAGGCTTAAGGCTTAACACAGGTTATAGGCTTTAAGGCTTATGCAGGTTTGGTTTAAGGCAGGTTAGGCTTTAAGGCATCAAGTAAGTTTGAGGCTTATGTTTAGTAGGCGAAATTACAGGCTTCGGGTTGGAAGGCTTGAAGCTTTAGGCTTCAGACTGGATGTTTAGGCTTTCTCTGGTTTGAATGAGGGTTTAGGCTTGACGTGTTTCAGACTGATGAAACAGGTTATGGCTTTTGAAGCTTTTAATGCAGGTTTCAAGCTTATGCTATTTTGAGATTTCTATATTGCAGGCCTGTGTGAGGTTTATGCAGGATGTTTGAGGGCAGTAACAGGTTTAAGCTTCAAGGTTTGGCTTTGTTATGCTTCTTGTTTGGAGGCTGGACAGGTTATGTGTTTCAAATGTTACAGTTTGTAGCTTTTTCTCTTTTTTGTGATATCTCTGCCCCTTTTTACTGTTCTGATAAGTTTTGTTTATATCCTCCTGCCTAAAGCCTGTAAGCCTCCTTTTTCTCTTCTCTTTTTTCTCTCTCTCTACATTTAAAAAAGCATTTTTATTGCTTTAGAAATGTACTTTTCTGAAAAAGCAAATTGGCTGGAAAGTGATGATTTGAAGAGTTTGCTTGCATTGTTGGTTTACTCTGCATACTTTGTTGACAGCATTTTGTACTTTGATATCTTTCCATATCCTTTTGGATAGCTTTTGGATATCTTGGATAGTTTGAAATTGTGACTTTCAGCTTGCCTTTTTGATTTGGTTAGGCCTAGTTCAGTTTGCCTTTTTGATTATGCAGCTTGTTGACAATGCAGTATGTTTGAAAATTTGAATTTGTGCAATTTGTATACTTGTGCATTTTATGTTTCATTGCAAGCATTAATTTCATCCCTCTTTGTGAACCAAGAGAAATCTTGTGATTTGCAGAGAGGGCAAACTGATTCCGGCCAGTTGCTTTTAATGATGAATCCAATTTTTATCTGTCTACTCTTTAATTATTTTATCTGCAATTGACTTTTTCTTTTCTTTCTTTGTTTTGCAGATAAAATCAATGGAGCAAAAAAGCATCAGTAGAAGAATGAAGATTTAGGAAATTTAGGATTCAATTTTATTTCAATTTTAATCATTGTAACCATTATTATTATAAATACTTTGTAAATAAATACTGTATTTAAACAACAATTGTAACAAATAATTAAAGATGAATGAAATCCAATTTTGATCAGTTAATTCTTTTTCCAGCTGTCTATTTAATTACTTATAAATTCTTAAATTATAATAAATGGAAATAAATCCCAATTATCCTAACTTAGAATAAATAAACAATTAATAAACACTGTGGTCAATCAATAATAAACCCAGCGTTTCAAATATCCAAAGCAATGCACAGCTAAACAACAAATGTCCACATGTCCTTTTTCTTTTACTGATTAAATCAAGCACTGCAAGTTCTTAATTTAACTGCCTCAGCTCATATCTCAGAATAACTTGAAAAGCACTGTAGAATTAATTATTTTTGAGAAATATGCGCACAAACCCTAGTTCTTGATTAAATTGCCAGAGAAGCGTCCGCCTGATCAAAACCTGAGCCAACTCAAACAAACCCTAAGCAATCTGTTTGAACTGCTTTAAAATCAAAGAAAACCCTAGATTTTGTCTGACTGACGAGAAAAGTCTGTTTGACCGATTCTTGAGCCAGTCTGAAAAAATTAGGAAAAGCTCGAAGTTGTGATTTCTTGTGGAAAAATACAAGGGAAACTTTTGGGGTACAACAGTTGCCCCTGTTCAATCTTATTGAACCTGAAGAGTTAGATTGGCAAGTTTGCCTTTCGCGACTCGAGGGTAAAAGGAGATTGGACACTAGAGTGCCCAAAAATTTGCACTCGGTGATGTGATGGTGGAGGGAATGGGCTTAAAGATGACATTTGGTGATGGGCTTAGAGATGTCATCTGGAGATGTGACAGAACCTTGTCGGGAATGGGCTTATAGATGCCATTTGGTGATGGGCTTAGAGATGCCATCTGGAGACGTGACAGAACCTTGTCGGGAATGGGCTTATAGATGCCATTTGGAAGTGTGATGGATAGTTGTGGAGATGGGCTTAAAGATGCCATCGGGAGGTGTCGATCGCGTAAGAGATTCCTTAGCGACAAAACTTGCGTACCTGAGAAAGAAAGATAATTTCCTGGCTTGCTACAGGTGTTGATCCTCAGTCTCTTCATGCAGATATGCCCTGGCTAGATACAGGTATCGAATTTACAATTAGTTGCTCACAGATGTGCCCTGGCTAGATACAGGAACCGAATCTGGAATTTGTCGTCTACAGATATGCCCTGGCTGGATACAGGTATCGAATCTAGAATTTGTCGTCTACAGATATGCCCTGGCTGGATACAGGTATCGAATCTGAATTTGTCGTCTACAGATATGCCCTGGCTGGATACAGGTATCGAATCTCTAAACTCTTCATGCAGATATTCCCTGGCTGGATACAGGTATCGAATCTCTAAACTCTTCATGTAGATATGCCCTGGCTGGATACAGGTGTCGAACCTACAATCAAATCACTCACAGATATGCCATGGCTAGATACAGGAATCGAATCTTGGAAAATGTCGTCTACAGATATGCCTTGGCTGGATACAGGTATCGAATCTCTAAACTCTTCATGCAGATATGCCCTGGCTGGATACAGGTATCGAATCTCTAAACTCTTCATGTAGATATGCCCTGGCTGGATACAGGTGTTGAACCTACAATCAAATCACTCACAGATATGCCCTGGCTAGATACAGGAATCGAATCTTGGAAAATGTCGTCTACAGATATGCCCTGGCTGGATACAAGTATCGAATCTCTAAACTCTTCATGCAGATATGCCCTGGCTGGATACAGGTGTCGAACCTACAATCAAATCACTCACAGATATGCCCTGGCTAGATACAGGTATCGAATCTGGAATTGCGATAGTTGATAGGAATCATCTTTGGATTGACCTTTTTCCTGAAAAGGCAAAACATTAGTCATATGCAATGTCATGATGTATGAAGTGCATGATGTCATGATGTTCTCAAAAATAAATGAGATCGTGTGATATGATGCGTATATGTATGTAAGCAGGATGTATAAAATGTGAAATGTTTATGAATGTATTTTCGTCTGGGAAAATAAATCCTTGACGAATGCCGGGAGCTTGTTGAATCCTGGGCTGATGTTGAAGAGTAGAGTTCTTCGCTTCCGCTGGGGATGATGGTTGCAAGAATAAACCGGTAAGAGAAGACGACTCCGTTGGGGAATAAACTTGTTGGAGAGATTACTCTGCGGGGAATTACTCTGTGGGAAGAGATACTTCGCTGAGGTTTTGATGAGAGCTCCGCTGGGGATTCCACTGATAAGTTATGTTGGGGAATTTGATGAACTCCGCTGGGGATAAAAGAATCTTGACTGCTGTCGGGGACAGTGAATTCTTGACTGCTGCAGGGGAGGGCAAGAATCTTTTGATTGTTGAAAGTGGGAAATCCTGGGACCGCTGTTGGGGAATCAGGAGCTTGGGTTGTATGCCAATATACTGGGGAATTCCTATCTTGAGGAGATCTTCACTGGAGAATATTCGAATATTCTGTGGGGACCTGAAAATGAGAGTCTTCATTCTGCTTAGGGATTGATAGTTGGAAGTTTTAACTTCGCTGGGGATTTTGAAACTTGACTCTGAGGGGAGTTAGCTTCTGGAAGGCTCTCTGGCTGGGGAAGTCGAGAATCTTTTGATCGTTGCAGGTATTGATCAGGTTGGTCAAGGAGATACTGTCTTGGCTTGTTTCAGGTGTTGGTGTCTGACCTGAGAAAGAAAGATGGTTCCCTGGCTTGTTACAGGTGTTGATCTTCAATCTCTTCATGTAGATAATTTCCTGGCTTGTTACAGGGGTTGATCCACAATCAGTCGTCCACAGATATTTTCCTGGCTTGTTACAGGTGTTGATCTGGAACTTAAGAAATGTTGGTCGAGGAGATACTGTCCTGGCTTGTTTCAGGTGTTGATCTCTGACCTGAGAAAGAAAGATGGTTCCCTGGCTTGTTACAGGTGTTGATCTTCAATCTCTTCATGTAGATATGCCCTGGCTGGATACAGGTATCGAATCTACAATCGATTGCTCACAGATATGCCCTGACTAGATACAGGAATCGAATCCGGAACTTCAAAAGGTTGCTTACAGACGTGCCCTGGCTGGATACAGGTATCGAATCTCTAAACTCTTCATGCAGATATGCCCTGGCTGGATACAGGTATCGAATCTACAATCAAATACTCACAGATATGCCCTGGCTAGATACAGGCGTCGAATCTGGAATTGGTCATTATTCTGTTGGTGGTTGTAATTTCCAGCAGGTGATGAAGGAATCTTTGGACACTTTTGACATTCGGATGCCCCAAGTGATGATGAAGGAGTCTTGAATCAGATTACTCTGCAAATTGAGAGATTTCTTGAAATCTTGACTGGACTGCCCCAGGTTAACTGAACTTTGAAAGATCTGTTAAAACCTTGACTGGACTGCCCCAGGTTAATTGGATGGTAACATGCCATGCCCCTTGTTGATAGGAGATTTGTTAACGGAAGTGTCATCCTTTTTGAAGTGATTTTTGTTCATTGAGAGAGTTTTCGTTCCTCCGAACATTCGCTGTATGAATTTCTTCGCTGTCAAACAAATAGCCAAATGCGAACAGTGATATTCAAGCAATGCAAAGTTTATGTTTGTCTTGAAGTTTTGAAAAATGCGTTTTTCAGCCGAAAACTTTTTATAAGACAAATCAACACAAGATTTTAGAGTAAAGCCTTATAGGAGTCAGGATACCTTTTGTAACAGTATGCTTTTGAACTAACCCATGCTTCAATTAGGACTTTTGAAGGGTTGTAACATGGCTTGGTTCACGGTTTAAGAAACAAAGGATAAAGGCTCAAAGTATATTTGTACCCACCCGCTCTTCGCGATGTTCTTCAACCCTAAGCTCAGTTAATTGTGCGTCGCACTCAATTCGAGTTTGGAACGACTTTTGGGTGATGGTTCACCAATTGAATTTGGGGAGACAACCATCATCTCCTTTTTTCTTTTGCAACATTTTTCATGTTGTCGAGGATTTGTAATGACCTCTTTATTTTGATTTTGATTTGTTATCCCTAACTTTTGCCTGACTGTCTCTGTTTTTGAGATTACAGTCAGCGGGATGCCCCGGCTTTCTTAAGCCCCCTTTATAGGTTTTGGCTTAGTGGGCTTTTCTCTTTTGAGAGATTGACTGCCTAGGTGATAGGGAACCATCACTGTCTTGTGATTCCAAGGGAATGTTTTTCCCTTTTTGATGTCGTTCGTTGTGTTACGAACTAATGCGCATTTTCTTTTGAATTAACTAAGATACTACCCTGCCCCAGGTTTATATCAAAGGTTTCGATTGTTTAGAATAGAAAACTCCTACTTCTTTGGCTCGAAGGGGTTGACTAGGGATTATCTTCCTTATAACTCCAGTGTTTGGGAATTGAAAGAAATGCATGTACATCATCAGCAAGGTCTGTTCAAAAGCATACTGTATGAGATTATGGTATTGTTTCGTCATCCTCCCTCTAAAGGCTTGCAGCTTTTTATCAAGAGTTAAATATCATGAAGAAAGCATAAGAGTAGTGAAAACGAATGGATGAATTCAAGACAAACATATGCAATGCATTAATGAAACAGAGTTTAACATCAACAGATAATTGTCTGAATAACAAAAGAAATTACAACTTTGAAAATTCAAATGAAGCAAAAGTCTTTCAGTTTGAGCTTTGTCACTTCAGGTGGAGAACTCCTTAACGGAAGATTTTCATCTTGCCGTCTGGCGTGAACCTCAGCACTCCAATGTCAATCAGATCTTGAATCTTGTTCTTCAAGGCCCAACAGTCGTCGGTGTCGTGTCCCGGGCTATAGGAGTGGTAAACACCAAATGCATCGGGATGATAGTTAGGAGCGGAGGTATTGGGCTTCCGAATAGGATCCCTCAAAGCAGTCAGATTGACCTCCAACAAGCGCTCTAGTATTAGAGATGACGGTATGTCAGTCTCAGTGAACTGTCTTCCCGACGTATTTTGATTACGCTGATTACCCCGTTGACGCTGGCGAGGTTGTTGATGGGCTTGTGACCCTGAAGCAAGCAAGGGAGCCTTCCCTTTGTCTTCTTGTCTGGAGGGGGGTTGAGTGGTGACTTGCTCTTCAACCTCAGATGCTTGCCCCAGTTGGTTGTTCCGAAGCAGTTGGTTGACGAGAACTCGGAGTTCCTCTTGTCTTTGAGCCAAGTCCTGGATGAGAGCCATCTGGCCCACCAGTTGCCCCGTCATTTGGATCCTCATTGTTGTCAGCTCAGATTGCAGGGCCTCCAACTGATCACTCCTGGCATTGTTTGAATTCCCCTGGACCATACCCGTTGTGAGGAGAGCTTTCACTTCTTCTTGCCCCAGTGACAGGTTCAAGAACATCTCCTGAAGCTGAGCAGTCTGGTCCTGGATATCCTTGACAGTCCTTTCTAGAGCCATCTCTTACTGAAATAAACAGTATGAGAGTAAGGAAACCTGAAAAAGGAAAAACTGTCAAGATGCAATGCATGATATGTGGATGCGTGCTTTCAAGGATCTCTTGGGATAAACACAAGAGAATGTTAGAGGTTGAACTTCGATCTTTGATTGGAGATCTTTGCCCCGGTGGATGTCTTTCCACGAGAATCAAGCTCACCATGCCGAGTGGGTCATAGCCCCAGATTCAAGTTGTTGCACTTGATCTTCTGATTGGAGAACTTTGCACCGGTGGATGTCTTTCCACGAGAATCAAGCTCACCATGTCAAGTGGGTCATAGCCCCTGACTCAAGTTGTTGCACTTGATCTTTGATGGCATTTGTTTAGAGGAGAAACCTCTTGCCTCTTGGTAGACGTCTGGTTCAACGTAACCCTGCATCAAAAGAACCCTCGATATCCTTGAAATGGTTATTGAAAATGCTATGGTATGATGTTATGATGTTATATACATGTATGCAACAGGAAAGTGAGTGTATATACAGGAAATCATATTCACACAAAGCAAACAAGTCCTTAGGTTTAGGCTTGCATGGGGTTGTAGGTAAGTACCCTCTTGAAGTTAGTTGGCTCATCCTGTCCTAAAATAGAAACCGGGTTCTAAGGAGCTCAATATCATTGGATTGTTTTCTGTGTTCATTGTTTTGGTTTAGCCACTTAACTGGCGACCAAAATATTCCAAGAAAACAACCCTCAATGAGTGTAGTATCGAGTATCTACCAACTTCGGACTGCACCAAAGTCGGTCATCTCACTACCCCTAAAAAGGCTAAGATGGTCAATTAAGGTTCTAAGAGTTCGTTAGTGCTTCACGACATCACTCGGCGGCCTCGTACTCTCCTTGACTGAACTCAAGGGTTACCGGTACTCACAAATATGTCACACTAACATAGCTTACTGCTTCAACCGTGTCGGTATACCCCGCACAGTTCCCTCACAGTTTTTTTGCTATTTACCTAAAAGGTGCCCCAAATCCGGGTGTAGGATTTACAACAAACCCAAACAAGGAACCAAAAAAGTAAAGCAATCAAGGAAATCAAGGCAATAATGTAAAGGTGATCTAAACCCTAAGGTAACCCCACTTTTAGTAACTCCCCAGCAGAGTCGCCAGTTCTGTGATACGGTGGGAGAACTGACTTGGGTTTTGCGTTTGTATTCGCACTTGTTCGGTTTAGCAAGAGTCGCCACCGAATTTTTATTTTATCCTAAAGGAAAGGTTAAAAAGCACAGGAAAAACCTTTTGAGATGTTTCGTGGGTTCGGGGGGTAGATTATGAAAAGGGAAGGTATTAGCACCCTTTTCATCCATGGTTATCCATGGGCTCTTAGTTACTTGTTTTAGATCACTTGCCTTTGATTTTCAATTGCTTGAAATGGTGTGTATGTGTGTTTTGAAAATGTTTTTGAAGAAGACTCCTTGTCTAGGCAACCATTGTAATGACTCGTGTTTGAGTGTTTTACAAATGTGTGTATCTTTTCGAAAAGATGTTTCAAATGTTTTTGGAAGTTTGTTTTGAAAGTGTTTGTGGAGTGTGGTTTTGAAAAGTAGGCAAGTGTTTTTGCAAGTTTGATCAAGTAACTAAGAGTTTGTCTACCCCTAAATTTACACAAAGGTTTTTCTCATGTTTTAACCCTTTTAACAATTTTGTTCCACCATTGTATTTGGTGGACAATCTTGCGTTAGGATGTTTAACGGGACAGGCGCGGGTCATCGTATGGACCATGAATGCAATGGTGCCAAGTGTCTTTGGAAATTTTGCTTGAAGGGACTATGATCATTTTTGATTAGGCAACTTTCGAAAGCGTCATCGAGGGACTATGATCATTTGGATTTGTTTTGTTTTGCCAAAGAAACTCAACGTGCAAGCATGGCCCATTTTAGAAGGCAACAAGCGGGATTACCCTAGGGGTGAAAGTGTGAATTGTGTATTGATTTCATGTATTTGTTTTTGTATTAGGTTATCTAGCGTTTGATTTTATGTACATACAAACCCTAGGTCTAACCATGGTATATTTGAAAGCGATAAATTGCGAGAATTTAAAGTCTACGCTATTACAAAATAGTATCCGGGAGTGGGGGTATAAATATTTACAAATGGGGATGAGACTTATATAGGAGAGTAGTGTCCAAATAAATTTACAATCAAATCGAATTGTGATCTCAAATGTAAAATATAATGTATAGCAATGTATAAGAATAAAGCAAATGTGTATGTATCAATGTATTTGTGTAAGTGATTGAGATTTATTTACAAATTGAGAAAGTGTATTTATTAAATATTGTTAACTTAATGAAAGTATTGCTTATTTATTCTTTTTGGATATTTGTATTTTTTGTTAATATGCATTTACAAAGTTTAAATGAAAAGAAACAAATGTTTTAAGTTTAAGAAAAAGAAAATGTTTTAAGTTTTATGTATTGATGCTTTTATTTTTATGCACAGAATTTTAACTAAAGAAAAGAAAATTGTTCCACATTAAGAAAATTAATATTAAGGTTTATATATTCACTTAAAAATGTAATAAAAATAAAAAGAAAATAATTAAGAACATTTTATCTAAGAAAAAAAAAGGTATCAAAATATTAAGTATATTAAGAAAAGGTATCAAAATATTAAGTATATTAAGAAAAGAATATTGTCAATTAAAGTTTAATGTAAAAAAAAAGTATGAGTTAATAAAAAAAGCTAAAAGATTCAATGGGCCTTGTGTTTGTTTTTGGCCCAAACAAAATAGGTGGGTTTAGGAAAAAAGGGGGGGGGGGTGCGTACTGGTTTCGTGAATGGGCTTAGGCAGATGAAAGGGGCGAGGCCCACTTTGCTTCACAAATGTTTTAGGGTTTCAGTGTGCTTTGTGTTATTCTGGATTAGGGTCAGGCAATACACTTGAGCGGCGCCGTTCACTTCGTTTCTATCCTCTTCATCTTCTCAAGCCGGACATGGCTTACTGACGCCCCTCCGTCCTTGTTGCCAGGCGCCGTTCCCTCTCTCTTTTCCCCATGGTCACGCAGGCGACGATGTTTGCAAGGTAACGATCTCATAGCTTATGTTTTTAGGGTTTCCAGTTCGTACACGTTTTTTTACTCCTTGATAAATTCTAATCTCTGAACATTATTATTGTTATGTGAGGTGTGAAGGAAAAAAAGTAGAAAAGTTATACCTTTATTGAAAATGGAGGAGGGAGCTGGAGGAGAGAGCTGGAGGAGGCGCCTAGGGTGGCTGGACGGAGGGATACGCGTGATGCTCAGAACCTTTGCTTCCTGGTATCTTTATTTTTGCCTTTTAGGTTTTGTGATGAGCTTCTGAAAACCTTGTATAATCACTTCCTTTCCTCTTCTTGTCTGCTTGGATGTTTGTTCCTGTATGCTTGCTGAGATGCCTATTTGCTTTGACACTTCTTTTCTTCTTCTTGCTTGCTTGCTCCTATTTGCTTCTGTATGAGATACTTGATGATATGTTGAGGTATTTGGTATGTTGTGCCATGTGATGAGGTTTCCTCTGAGGGCCTTTGGGATCGCTTGTGTGCTTCTGGTATGCTTGTTGGTATTGAGTATTGATGATATTGGTAGCCCAATGATGAGGATGCTCTGAGGGCTTGTGTTGGTTTGAAAGCTGGTTTTGGAAAGGGCTTTGAAGGTTGAGCTTGGTTTTGATTGTCTGTTGATGATTAAGGCTTGAGGCTTAACACAGGTTATAGGCTTTAAGGCTTATGCAGGTTTGGTTTAAGGCAGGTTAGGCTTTAAGGCATCAAGTAAGTTTGAGGCTTATGTTTAGTAGGCGAAATTACAGGCTTCGGGTTGGAAGGCTTGAAGCTTTAGGCTTCAGACTGGATGTTTAGGCTTTCTCTGGTTTGAATGAGGGTTTAGGCTTGACGTGTTTCAGACTAATGAAACAGGTTATGGCTTTTGAAGCTTTTAATGCAGGTTTCAAGCTTATGCTGTTTTGAGATTTCTATATTGCAGGCCTGTGTGAGGTTTATGCAGGATGTTTGAGGGCAGTAACAGGTTTAAGCTTCAAGGTTTGGCTTTGTTATGCTTCTTGTTTGGAGGCTGGACAGGTTATGTGTTTCAAATGTTACAGTTTGTAGCTTTTTCTCTTTTTTGTGATATCTCTGCCCCTTTTTACTGTTCTGATAAGTTTTGTTTATATCCTCCTGCCTAAAGCCTGTAAGCCTCCTTTTTCTCTTCTCTTTTTTCTCTCTCTCTACATTTAAAAAAGCATTTTTATTGCTTTAGAAATGTACTTTTCTGAAAAAGCAAATTGGCTGGAAAGTGATGATTTGAAGAGTTTGCTTGCATTGTTGGTTTACTCTGCATACTTTGTTGACAGCATTTTGTACTTGATATCTTTCCATATCCTTTTGGATAGCTTTTGGATATCTTGGATAGTTTGAAATTGTGACTTTCAGCTTGCCTTTTTGATTTGGTTAGGCCTAGTTCAGTTTGCCTTTTTGATTATGCAGCTTGTTGACAATGCAGTATGTTTGAAAATTTGAATTTGTGCAATTTGTATACTTGTGCATTTCATGTTTCATTGCAAGCATTAATTTCATCCCTCTTTGTGAACCAAGAGAAATCTTGTGATTTGCAGAGAGGGCAAACTGATTCCGGCCAGTTGCTTTTAATGATGAATCCAATTTTTATCTGTCTACTCTTTAATTATTTTATCTGCAATTGACTTTTTCTTTTCTTTCTTTGTTTTACAGATAAAATCAATGGAGCAAAAAAGCATCAGTAGAAGAATGAAGATTTAGGAAATTTAGGATTCAATTTTATTTCAATTTTAATCATTGTAACCATTATTATTATAAATACTTTGTAAATAAATACTGTATTTAAACAACAATTGTAACAAATAATTAAAGATGAATGAAATCCAATTTTGATCGGTTAATTCTTTTTCCAGCTGTCTATTTAATTACTTATAAATTCTTAAATTATAATAAATGGAAATAAATCTCAATTATCCTAACTTAGAATAAATAAACAATTAATAAACACTGTGGTCAATCAATAATAAACCCGGCGTTTCAAATATCCAAAGCAATGCACAGCTAAACAACAAATGTCCACATGTCCTTTTTCTTTTACTGATTAAATCAAGCACTGCAAGTTCTTAATTTAACTGCCTCAGCTCATATCTCAGAATAACTTGAAAAGCACTGTAGAATTAATTCTTTTTGAGAAATATGCGCATAAACCCTAGTTCTTGATTAAATTGCCAGAGAAGCGTCCACCTGATCAAAACCTGAGCCAACTCAAACAAACCCTAAGCAATCTGTTTGAACTGCTTTAAAATCAAAGAAAACCCTAGATTTTGTCTGACTGACGAGAAAAGTTTGTTTGACCGATTCTTGAGCCAGTCTGAAAAAATCAGGAAAAGCCCGAAGCTGTGATTTCCTGTGGAAAAATACGAGGGCAAATTTTGGGGTACAACAACACCTAACTCCTCCTTCACTTCGACAACATCCTGAGCAAACGCCTACGTGATAAACTCATTAACTCCTTCTATAAAATGGGGTTTAAGTGCACGTCTTCCTGAATACAATCTACCGTACATCCAACTACGACCATACCGATAATATGTCATATTGCACAGTTATACAGTCATTATCTTATTATTAACTATAAATAAATATTTAACTATAGTAACTATAATTAAATTTTATAAACATTTAATAAACATATTTTTTTAACAAAGATATTATTCTTTTAAGAAATATAAAATATAATTATATATTGTTTATATTTTGACCATAAATAAATATCTAACTATAGTAACTATAATTAAATTTTATAACTATTTTGATATTATATATATATTTTAAATATTTTATAAACACACATATATATATATATATATATATATATATATAATATATATATATATATATATATATATATATATATATATATATATATATATATATATATATATATATATATATATATATATATTATATATATATATATATATATATATATTAAGAAATATAAAATATAATTATATTTTAATCATAAATAAATATTTAACTATAGTAACTATAATTAAATTTTATAACTATTTTGAAATTATATATATATATTCTAAATATTTTATAAACATATTGAATATAAATATATATATATATATATATATATATATATATATTATATATATATATATATATATATATATATATATATATATATATATATATATATATATATATATATACTATATATATATATATATATATATATATATATATATATATATTTAATTATAGTAACTATAATTAAATTTTATAACTGTTTTAAAAAATTTTAACCATAAAGATATATATATTCAATATGTTTTAACTGCTTCTTTAATCTCCTTCAAACAATCTTCTTCTTAATCTTTTTTTAAATTCTTCAATGTTCTTTAATTTTGATAAAATAAATTGAACAAAAATTAATATTAGTAAATATAATAAACAATAAACAAAATTATATCAATATATTAAAATTATGTCATATAATATAATTATCAATGTCAATAATATTGTAACTTTGGAAAAATTTTGAAGAAATTTAATGGATGATTTGAGATGATTTGAGGAGGAGAAGAAAATAGAAAAGAGAAGATGGAAAAACTGTGAAACAACGAAACTGGAATATGGATATGGAGTTGTGTAAGCGTTTGTATATACGCCACGTAGCGACGTGAAAATCACGTCGCAACATTGCCACGTGATTTTTTACGTCACAACAAACAGAACGGTCATAAAATATTCGTTCTCTCTGCACATGCACTGTAACTTATCAAGTCAAAACTAAATAAATCCCCCCCTTAAAAATTACGAACGTGAAAAAGACGTCACAATTTAATTTTTAAAATTTTTTAAAAATCTCTCAATCGAAACGTTACAATTATTTTAACTTTTTTCTAGTGACGTGAGTCCCACGTTGCAACATATTTCATTTAAAAAAATCTCTACATGTAAATGTCATTTTAATTTTTTTAATATATAAATTTATAGTAACGTGATTATCACGTCGCAACAACCTTTTTTTAGTCACGTAATGATCACATCACAATTTTATGTCGCTGAAAAACACATTTCTTATAATGTAATAATAAAATGCCCAAACAAAAAATCCAACTACATAACTATTAAATAAATACCTAGCTAATACTAATAAATTCTACCTTCACTAACTAATCTATCTAATCCTATTTCCTAGGAAGGGGGGCTCAATTTCATTCTTGTACACCCAAAATGAAATTATTCAATAGGAATTGCACCTATTGGGCAGAGGAAATGTGTTAAAAAGGAGAAGTTGGGTACAATGACGGTGGAAAAGAGCGTGATATTTTATTGATAATAATACATGTCCTTTTCACACCACATCTTTATCAAACCGAGCATCTTCAAAAGACTTTATGTTCTTTTTGAAAACAACAAGAAGATAATACCATAAAAGTGTTTCGAAAAAACCTTTAAATTAGATATATTATTGCAACTAATCAATAATGTCTCACCATTATCATATTAGTATTAATTAAGTAACGAAAATAATGGTTGGTTCATTCACAAGACCACCACTAGGCAACAACAACACGAAACTACTAGGTTACATATATGAACAACGAAAAAAGAAAAAAACTTTTAGCTAGAATGAAGAAGGGAACATTATTATATTACAATATATTTGGAAAAAAATAAAAGTTGCTTTTGGATTAATGGAAGGAGCAACACGCCAACACCCTTTTCCATATATATGAATGCTTAAGTTCTAAGTGAAACCTGGTTCTCTCTGAGTAGTGTAGCAGCATAGTACTGTGTGTGGAGGTGAAGTGGTCCTTGATAAGGTTATGTATTGTGAGGGACATATTTGATGACACTCATATCATCTACAATCGAAAATTGGAAAAGTAAGATAGTGAGAATTTATGGGAAGATCAGATCACACAAGTTGATGATGATGGGTTAAGGAATGTAGTGGCTTGAGAGATATATACTACATATGGACATATGTTGGGCCTAGGCATGTTACTTCACATCACTACATATGGACATATGTTGGGCCTAGGCATGTTACTTCACATCACTACAACTTGGCTCTACAATAATTGTAATCTTGGTTTTACTATTATATAA